>LVVK01000008.1:101604-258857 GCA_002022785.1 Trichoderma guizhouense
GGCAAGGAGCACAATAAAAATTACAAGAACATCAGGGTGCCCTGATGTACCAATGCTCTTCGCAACAAAGTGTGCTGAAGAAAGGATGGATGGACAAGGGCCGAGGAGAGAGAGAGGGTGGAGGTGGGAGGAGAAGGAAGGATATATAGGTGAAGGCGACGGAGCGGAGAAGAGAGCAGAGGAGAAAAAAAAGGCTCCTCAACGACGAGGTCGAGATGCAATGCGAGGCCGGGGTCAGTTCGATTGACGCGGGTCTAAATAAGCCGAGCCCTCTGGTGTCGATCCAATGATGCTCGCCCGTTTCTCTGGAGCCTTGGCTGAAGTGGGCTTTTGGAGCAAATCGGTGATGATAACAGAACCAACAAGCACGAAAGAGGCAACGAATGAAATCTCGCTGGCCGCCAAGGGTGAAAGCACCGCAAACCAGGGTTCGGTTTGGTTTGTCAAGTTTTTTCTTTCCCCTCTTTCGACAGGCTCACCGTGGTCGGTTTTGGATGGGATGGCAAAAGGATAACCCAGATGGCCAAACGGAAAAATTCTTTGTTAGCTCATGGTATCTCGTTTGGCAACACTAGTTTGCAAATGCAATGCCGGGAGTGGCTCGTGGCGGCGGAGGAGCCCGCACAAGCATGCTAAAAGCTCTAGGTTCTAGGAACACGCGACTTTGGCTAGCCTTAGTCCGGCAAAGTAGCAGCGCAAAAAACGATGGGGCAGGCCGATAATTGTCATGATATGACTGGGTGGCGGCGAGTAGGTTTTGCTCTAGGCGGGCGAGAAATGAAAATTCCCCTGGTCTTATGTAGGGTTCACCGCTTGTGGGCTTCTGGAAAGCTGTTGTTGGCTGTCGCTCGTGTTTTTCTGTCTGGTGAAGATGAGGGAAAAAACGTGGGCTAGCTAGCATGGGGGGCCAATTCTGAGCGCCCTTGATATCCAAGCTGGCACAAATGCCCTCTGCCAGCGACAGAAGCTGATTGCATGCAAGAAGGGCTTGGTTCACGAGGCGTTAATGTTTATCAGCAAGCACATTTAGCGATTTGCTACGAGTCCATAGATGGTGAAACTACAAGGTAGAAGGGGAAGCTAGAGAGAGAAGCATCATCTGCCCGTAAGATACGTCAAGAGGAAAGAGACGCCGGAGCCATAGACGAGGAGAATCCAATTCAAGGTCCAAAGTAGTATCCGGGATCTCGAATCTAGAATCTAGACTATCTATAGTATATGCGAGGTAGCCGTAGACTGTCGTTCGCAGCAAGGCTGAACAAGGCGGGCCAATGGCAGACGTCGCGATTGTGTGTCGTCGAGGCAAGCTGTCGTCATGCTCCCGCATCCCCATGGGGTAGAATCGCGATGCGGGGGAGCGCTAGATGCGCCCAGGCGGACGCTCTGCCCCATCTGAGATTGTCCTTGTCGAATCTGGCATCCTGGGGAAAAGCCTCCCTGCGTCCTGAACTGCGCCTGTTTGGCGATTTCCCTGGCCATCATTCTTTGGTGTCGTGGGCCGCCGAAAAAGCATCGCGGCCCACTGCGTTTTCGGCGGCGCTAGCTACAAGAGGCAGAAAATTGCAGACTCGTCTCGCCGCTAAATTTCCTATTTGCGTAGTTTTCCAGCCATTATTATGGGTATGTCTGAAAAGAGTAATATCTGCCTGGTGATGGCTCCTCATCCTGGGCAAAGCTGCTTCAATATTACGATGGGGTGCCATCACGGGCCTCAAAGATGCATTTTGGCTGCGTTGATAGCTTTCCACGTGGTCAAGATGCGTTTCTACAGCTACGGGTATTTCTCAGACAACTTACCGAGGGAATCTTTTCTACAAACGCAATACAAATTGCCCATCTATTTAAATCCCGCAGTCGTCAGACGACCAAAGAGATTGTGAAAAATTGAACAGACTTAGATTATAAGTTTCTGTTTCCTCGTCGAATACGGTCCATATAATGAGCCCCCTTTAATGCCTGTCTATATCAAGCGCAATGTTAGCATACCACGGCGGCTGGGTACTAGGTATCAACAGTGGTTTCAACACCTCAAGTCTTGATATCCAAGGTTCTCGTGTCTCAAGTTTGAAGATACTGATAATACCAGATACTAGAGGAATATAGCCATAGTAGCAGATTCTAGAAGAAGGTAGCAATAGCTACAGAAAGTAGTGATGATGGCAAGATACCTAGCCGGGTAGCTACTGCCTAGGCAAGTATTTGTTGTACTAAATAAGGTGCTTTGTTCCGCATCTTGTTCTAACACTTCAACTTCAGGCAATCGCCAAAGTGCTGGACCGCCAGTTTGGGGTGCTGGATAGCCACCACTGTCCAAGTATTCTGTATTATGCACCGTGAGCACATGTCCGCTCCATGTATATTTGTTCTGCCATATTGCGGTACTCACTATTGGCTTTTTAGCCTCTATTTAAAAGCATACTCGATCGTTGTTATTTTACTCGTTTCTACGCAGTGAATATTGGGCAAATGCAGGTTTCGGCCTCGCCATATACTGGTTGTGAGTGTGCAATACGCCTGCGACACGTGGCATGCAGCATGCAGGTACCTGTACATGTGCATCATGGCTTTTGATACCTAAGGCTGTGCAGATAAAAAGGTTTCTCATATTCAACATCGGAGAAGCATTAAACTGCTACACTACACTGAGCAGATCAGGTCCTTACAGCGTTCTGGAGTAGATTTAGAGACGCAATGGGGAAAATCCGCGGCCAAGGGGCCAATTCAGTCTCTCGGAGGAGTTTGTTGGACCGGATGAAAGCAAAATTCAGGCGTCATCCTATTGCCCCCACGACCGCCCCAGACAACACGAATGCAATATCGTCTCTTGTTCGTGCAACCAATTCCACATTATCAAACTCGCCGCCAGTTCCTGCGCACGCCGTTGATGAGCTTCCACAACCCTCAACTGCAACAGTCTCGTCTAAGCCCAGCTCTGATGATAATGATCTTGTCCAACCCAGTTCGACAGTACTTGTGGTGGATGCAGGTGACAAGCCTCTGTCAGATTGTTCATCTAAGTTCCCAGAAGGGAGCAGCGTATGGGAGAAAGCCTACAATGCTGCGAATCCAGAGACAAAGAAGTGGATTGATGGGTTTTTGGCCCCAAATAGCATATCGAAGTCAGCCGACAGTATACAAACGGAGGAGCTCATTGAAATTGTTCGAAATGTCGAAAAAAGACACCAAGATCATGCTCTTAGAATTCGAATAGGAGAGAAACAAATCCTCTGGAAAGATTATGCGCCCCGAGTCATATCTTTCATCAAAGCAATTGGAGACATTGCCATTCAGTTTGCTCCTGCTCCATCGGGTATCATTTGGTCCGCATTGAAGACACTTCTGCAGGTATTGCCCTACTCCAAGATATCTCTACTTAGCTTATGATTAAGCTTCGCAGCGCGTCTGATCAGATCACAGATGTCCATCGCACCGGGCGAGGAATTTGCCGCTATTCTAGGATGTTCCGAAAAAGTTTTGAGCATCGTAAGGCGTGGAAAGGTGTATGAGGTTATATATCTAAGTCATGCCAACACTTTGGCTCCGGTACAGGAAGTTTTGGAGCGCTCGCTTGTTGACGTTTATACGAAATCACTGGAGTTGCTTGCCCATGTGGGACAGCGCCTCGCAGGAGAATATCGGTATATACTTCTTGCGATTATCAGCCCTGGCGCGGCCGAAGTTCTAATGGCTAGCCTAATCGAGTCTGAGAACAATCTGATCACAGCAGCTCAGGCTTGTGAAGTCGTGCGAAGCGCCGACGCCGACGAACATTTGAACACCCTGTTGAACAGCCTCAGCGAGCCACTGACGCAAATTAATGACAAAATGGGCGATCTTCTTGAAGAGGCTGAAGAGCATGAGCTTCTTAATGCCTTGGAATCTTTTAGTCGCATCGACTTTGGAGATCAACATCGCATAAGGGCCGAATCGAGAACCCCGGGAACTGGAGAATGGTTATTACAACACAGAAAATTCCAAGAATGGGAGCAAGTCCCAGCGTCGACAATATTGTGGCTCCAAGGTACCGGTGAGTAACCAAAACAATAGGAAACTGTATCCTTCTGTTCATCCATCTGACAGTCTTTGGTAAAGTGGGTATGGGGAAGTCATTCCTTGCATCTAAAGTCATAGATCGATTTCGTCTCAAAGCTGGTGTGAACTATCATCACGAGTCTCAAGATGACCAAGGGCTTGCTTTTTTCTATTGTAGTCGAGGCCAGGCCGATCTTCAAGACCCCCTTTCGACACTTCAAAGCTTTGTTCGCCAGCTATCTACGTCTCCACGCTATTCGAAGATGATGAAGAAAAGTCTTATCAAGCTATACCGTGAAAACAGAAAGAATGGCTTGAAACTAGGATTTGATGCTTGTAAAGAACAACTCTTAGAATCGGTGAACCTCTACCCTCAGACCATTGTTATTCTGGATGGTTTGGACGAGTGTGATGCAACATCAAGGGGCAAACTTATCACCATTTTGGCTAATCTCGTCAATGATGCTCAGCATCCCGTTAAAATCTTCATCTCTAGTCGGCGAGAACAGGATATCGTGAAACTACTCCCAGCTGGATCAATTATCGAGATCGATGTCAATGATAATCGAAATGATATTGAGAAATTCATTGAGGAAAAGATGGAGGAGATAGAAGGGGGAGGACTGTGGGAATCCATCCCAAAAGAACTAAAGTCAGAAATTAAAAGCACTCTTTGCAAAGGCAGTGATGGCATGTAGGTCACCAAGAATGCAACCATATTTTCACATTTAACACACAACTAACATTCGCTTAGGTTCAGATGGGCTTTTCTCCAAATGGAGCAACTATCGAAATGTCAACAAGCAAAGGAAATCAGAGATCGGCTTGGAAAACTTCCAATGTCTCTAAACGCCTCTTATCATGAACTCTTCACCGGAATGAGCAGCCATAGCCAAGAAACGCTACGTCGTGCAGTTCTGTGGGTAATGTGTGCTTACGAGCCTTTATCAAGCAACCAGCTGCTTTCTGCTGTTCGACTCTCCATGAACGACGACGCAGAGAGCCATGATATAGAAGAAGAACTTACAGAAGAGACCCTTCGCTCAATCTGCCGGCACCTGGTTGTTACAGATGCTAAGCGAGGCAAATGGAAGTTCCCGCATGCATCTGTCATTGAATATTTTGAGACAGTGCATGGATGGAAAATGGCGGACGCACATTGTTTTGTCGCTAAACATTCTTTAATCTGTCTAATCAACGGCTACTCTAAGTGGGAACTGCCTGCAATCTTGATTGATGAAAAACATCCAAGCAACAAAAGAGATCAAAGCAACAAAAGAGATCCCCAGTACCCGGCCGGTCATCTTCAACAGTATGTGAGGGAATATTGGTTTCGACATGTTCACGCCCTTGAAGGTCTACAATCGCATGACGCTCAATTATCGCTATTGGTAAAGCGTTTCATGGGATTCAACAACACTCTTCAACAGAGCAGTCACCAGTACAGCTGTTGGATTCAGCACGAGCAGGACAAACACAATAATGATCGTTTCACGATATTGTTTCAGGATGTTTCCCCTTCGATAAACCCTGTTTTTGGTGCCTGTGCTTTTGGTTTCTATCATGTTGTGCAGGACTGGTGGCAAGCTGGTGTCGATATCTCACAAGTCAATGCAGAGGGGCGGGACCTTCTCGCAATCGCCGCAAAACATGGGCACCAACACCTTTGTGAGAAGCTAATAGGCTTTGGGGCAGATGTCAACAGGGTGCTCCGTGGCGGGGAGATAAGCCCTCTGTTTGAAGCAGCTCGCGCAGATCATGCTGGTGTTGTACAATTGCTACTTGACAATAATGCGGACCCAAACCTGCCTTTAGACAAGCCCATTCTCTGTCTAAGTGTACGTCGTCATGATCTAGCAATTGCTAGGGCTCTTCTAGAGGCGGGCGCAAATCCTGATGTGCATTGGAGCTTCGCCTCTGTACTTGAAGAGGCTGGGTTTTATGCGAATGATGAGCTAGTGGCGCTCTTGATACAGTACAAGTCGACTGTTAATCTTTATACTAAAGGAGACTTTGGGAGTCCTCTTGCCGCAGCCGCGTGGGGAGGGTCAATTGAGATTGTTCGCCTGCTGATTGAGCATGGAGCCGACGTGAATGCTCCTCTCAAGTATGGTAAGTATGGAAGTGCTCTTGCAGCAGGAGGTATTGGAATTAGCCGCGTTCAAATGATCAAGTATTTGATCGAGGAGGCTGGTGCGGATCCAAATATTCTATCCACGAATCCGCCACCAATTCCTCCTGAGGTTTATCTTGCTTACGAGGCGTATGAGAGTGGGAGATATCTAAAAGAGAATGGCTATGTGGTCGATGAAGATGTTTTAAGAAAGGTTAGCATGTGGCCATTAGTTGAAGAATCCGAGATATAACAGGGAGTGGCTATTCAGTATAAGCAGAGTTCAAGTCAACACCAGGTTCCTGAGGTACTATTAGGCTTACCTATCTGCTACAATTGCTATTTTCTTCTACTAGCACCTGCTACCTCTATTATAGCTAGTATATTCCTCTAATGTCTAATATTATCGCCAGCTGAAATGCGATACATACTTGTTGGATATCCAACCCTGCTTGCTGAATAGGTGGCCATTTCCAAGATATATGGCACAACGGTATCAGTCAGCGGTAGTTACGTTACAGAAACGACTTGACTTATACGGAGTAGAATCATGCTAAATTGCGCCCAATAAAACCACTTTTTGTCCATAGAAAATACAATCCATGTCTTTTTTTTACTCCGTCATCCACTTCGGAGGTGTTTCGGAGCTTAGGTTAGGAGGTACGAGTTTACAATATACTAGACTAAGCTGAAGCTCTCCGAGTCTCCCCGCAAACCTGCTAGAGCCCTACGAGGCTTTGTGTAGAAAGTACTAGGTAGTCGAGCTTAGTTGCTCTTTAGTATTGTGCATGTACCACTTGTACGCTGCTGTGATGCAAGGGCGACATGAGGCTTGTTGAATCTTACTAGGTGGTGCATGTAGATTCCAGCTCTCGTAATAACCTTGAAAATCGCCAAATCAGAAAGGGCATTTCACCATTCGCAATCAATTTTTTTTTTCTGTCCTCTTGACTTCCCCGTTTCCACTTAGCGGTGCCTGTTATTCCGAAGTCACTAAACCAACCCCAGAAGGGCGACCCACCAGAATTTTCCCCAGAGCCCAGCGACATCGAACCACCTCCGAAGTTCTGACTGTACCTCTTCCTTCGGTCTGACTACAACCAACCTCTTGGCCTCTTCGTGACTGAGCAGCTTGACGAGCCTCAGACTCTGCGGGATACACAATTGCCCTCTATTTGATTCTGCTCTTCTCGCAGATCTTCTAGCTCTCTTTCTCCCCTCTCCAACCCCCGCCTCAGATTCCTCTCTCCCCCGGAAATTATGCTGTCCACTCTTCGAGTTGCGAGCAGGCGAGTTGCTCTGCGCCCTGCGCGCCTGAGCCTCGCCAGCCGTGCTGCTCTGTCTACCTGGATCAACGTGCCCCAGGGCCCTCCTGTGAGTTGAAAACGAAACTGGCGCTGTCTGCGGTGACTCTGGCTGACAATTGGGCATAGGATGTAAGTTGGTCATGAACGAGGCCAATCGAGCCTGACACCACCCTGAGGCCGATATATACCCTCACCTACATATATATACGAATATATATGCTTCAGTTGCACCAGATGGACTAACAAGAGTCTCAATTCGCCTGTATATAGGCTATTCTTGGTATGACTACCCTTCACTGACGTCTGCTACCTTCCCGGGAGACTCAGCTACTGCTTAAGCTGTCTTGCAAGCTGTTCAAGCCGTTCAAGCCCGACTAACTCACCTTCTTTTTAGGTATTACCGAAGCTTTCAAGGCCGACAAGTTCGAGAAGAAGATCAACCTCGGTACGAATACCCCTTCACTCTTTCGAGCGGCATCCCAGGAAACCCGCATATCCAAATGCGCCCTCTGGATTGGGCACCGCTGATTTACGGCAACGCCGGCTAACCATATTCATTGCATGGTTTTAGGTGTTGGCGCATACCGTGATGATGCTGGCAAGCCCTACGTCCTCCCCTCCGTCCGTGAGGCCGAGAAGAAGATCATCGACGACAAGCTGAACAAGGAGTACGCCGGCATCACTGGTGTCCCCGAGTTCCCTCCCCTGGCTGCTAAGCTTGCCTACGGCCCCAACCAGGACGTCCTTGACCGTGTTGCCATCTCTCAGACCATCTCCGGCACTGGTGCCCTGCGCCTTGGTGCTGCTTTCCTCCAGCGCTGGTATTCTGGCGACAAGAAGATCTTCATCCCCAACCCTTCATGGGCCAACCACAAGGCCGTCTTCAGCGATGCCGGCCTCAAGGTCGAGACCTACCGCTACTACAACAAGGAGACCATTGGCCTTGACTTTGAGGGCCTAGTTGCCGACCTCAAGGCTGCTCCCCTGGGCAGTGTCTTCCTGTTCCACGCCTGCGCCCACAACCCTACCGGTGTCGACCCTACCCCTGAGCAGTGGAAGGAGATCTCCAAGGTCGTCAAGGAGCAGAACCACTTTGCTTTCTTCGACATGGCCTACCAGGGCTTTGCCAGCGGTGACACTGACCGTGACGCCTTTGCTGTCCGATACTTTGTTGAGCAGGGCCACGACATTGCTCTCTGCCAGTCATTCGCCAAGAACATGGTAAGCACCGTCATATGAAATACCCTTAATGAACCTCTATCATGAGTGGTATTGATATGCTAATTCACCTTTAGGGTCTCTACGGAGAGCGTGTTGGTGCCTTCTCCCTGACTACCGCTGACGCTGCCGAGAAGAAGAAGGTTGATTCTCAGCTCAAGATCCTCATCCGCCCCCTGTACTCCAACCCTCCCATCCACGGAGCCCGCATTGCCTCCGAGGTCCTGAGCAACCCCAAGCTGTACAAGCAGTGGCTCGGTGAGGTCAAGGAGATGGCTGACCGCATCATCACCATGCGTGCCCTGCTCAAGGAGAACCTCGAGAAGCTCGGCTCCAAGCACGACTGGTCCCACATCACCAGCCAGATCGGCATGTTCGCCTACACTGGCCTCAACGCCGAGGAGATGGAGAAGCTGGCCAAGGAGTACTCCGTCTACGCCACCAAGGACGGCCGTATCTCCGTTGCTGGTATCACCACTGCCAACGTTGGCCGCCTGGCCGAGGCCATCTTCAAGGTCAAGGGTTAAGCGTTTAAAGGAGGGGGAAAATTACATTAGAAAGGTTGGAATAAAAGGGAGAGCCATCGAATTGTTTTAGGACAGCTAGAGGGGCTTATTCAATCTGGAAAAGCAAAATTGGCTTTGCTTTAGCTGCCAATTCACTGTGTTGTAATAGTTGATGTAACAATATGACGAAGGAATGTCTCTGATGATCACATTCTACCTCTTGCCTCTGTATGCCTTTCTTTCAAGGTCTTTGATCTAAAATCAGAAAAGATAATGCACGCTATGTAAGTGTAAACAAGTCAAACGAGTTTATCATCATAAATCATGAAATTCGTAATCGGTCCATGTCTCTCTTGGCCTCTTCCACACGCTTCCCAACATCTTTGTACAAAGTGGGCACATCCCTACCATCGTCTTCATCTTGTGATGATTCGCTGTGGGAATACTCCTCGTGAGATTCCAGCTCGGCTTGCAACTTCCGAGCCCTGTCTGTAATGCGTCCGTTTGCGTCTTTCAGATGAGTAACGTAATGCTGCAGCGCGAGTATACTCTCTGGCGTATAAACTTCCTTTCGAAGCTTGTACATTGTGTGCTCGGCCTGCTTCTCCGCGCGCTGCGCATCAAGCGAGATGTCCGATGCGCGGAGCTCCAAGCTACGAGCAATGACGCCGTGCTTTGCCTCGAGAGATCGTATGAGGCATGTAAGACATTCTGCAAAAGTTTGGAGGAGGCTGGTGAGTGATGTGACGGTGCGTATGCGAGCTGCTTTCAGTGCCTCTTCGGCGGCAGACAGACTAGTATTGAGAGCGGCGAAATCCTTTGGGAGAGAAGCGATGTGACGGTGGAGATAAGTAGGATTCGTAGCAGGATGGGCGAAGCGAGCGAGACCCAATGCAGAAGCGTGAAGGTTACACGATATCAAGTCGGCAAGATCAGGCAGCAGGGTTTCAAAGTCGGAGAGCGGCGGACTGGAAAGCAGCAAAGTGAGCGAGTCGTGCGGCAGCGTGTCGACAGCATCGAGGAACGAGGGGAGGACGAGGAGCAGGTCGAGGAGGGCCTCGGGAGTAGATTCGGCCGAGGACTGCGACTGTCGCTGCTGGAGACGCTCGCTGGCGCGGGAGAGTCGTGTGGATGTTGATGATGATGAGGGTTTGGGCTCGGGGGGCGTGGCGGTTGCGATGGCGCGTTCTAGGAGGTAGTGCTTTGCAGCTTTCTGGCGATGTTTGTCCAAGTTCTGTGTAAAGGGGGATTGTTAATATACTGGATGGATGACGACGAATGTAGAACAATTAATAGAAAGAAGGAGAAGATCATATACCTTTTGTACCGTGGCCCTGTCTTTGGCCTCGTCGTCCTCTTTAGTCGAGCCATCAGGGTTCAAGATGGCCGTGGTGATGATGCGATAGAGCTTTGCAAACTCTGGGTTGCTCTGCAGGATCTTTTGCTCAACTGGAGGGAACATGCCTCTGCACCAATTGAGCAACCAGGGTGAATCGAATTGTCTGAATGCTCTTGATAATTAATAAATAAGAAAAGGGGAAAGAAAAAGAAAGAATTAGTTTCCAGCAGCTATCTGGGAGTGCAGTATAGCTTCATCCCCCCCGCGAAAGCAGTAGCAGCCCAACCTGGAACTCAATTCAACGTGGGGTTAGCCAAAAGGGACAGTTCAGGTACCTAGGTACTTTAGCGCGTGAAAGAGCACCGCGGGGTCTCGTGACCTTGTACTCTTGTACCTGGCACAGAGCCCATTCACGCACCGGAGCGGATCATTTAGATGTTGCGTGCCATTGGTCACAACTGTGCGACTCCAAACAGGCCATTACCAAAATTCTCCAGAAAGTTGGATGGAGGGGTCTCAAGGTGGTTGATTTTCATATAACCGCCCCCAATTGAGCTCACCGTTGTCGCTATAAACCCTTCCAATGGTCTTTTTATAAGATCACTCAGCAACTTCTCTTTTTTTAACAATCTTCCCGGCACCGAGCAAAGGGCAGTTCGGTTCACAGCAGCAAATCATGTCGTCGGCTATGCCCTCATTCAAGGCCCTTGCGGCTTCGGCCTCGAGATCAACCTCTCGAATCACCTCAACACACTCCCTCCTCCGCCCTCTCTCCCAGATCCAAACTCAGCCGTCATCATCCACAACATCCTCAACCGCCCGAGCCTTCTCAACCACAATCTCCCGGCCCACAAAGACGGTCAAACCGCACCGCCTGCCCAGCGACCTCATCCCGCCATACCCCTACGGCGAGCGCCGCGTCTACAAGCAATCCAACAACGGCCTCTACGGCAGCGCCCGCATCCGCTTCGGCAACAACGTCGCCGAGAAGCACAACAACAAGTCCCGCCGCTTCTGGCGCCCCAACGTCCACGTCAAGACCTTCCTCATGCCCTCCCTCGGCGCCCGCATCAAGACCCGCCTCACCCTGCGCGTCCTCAAGACCGTCCGCCGCGAGGGCGGCATCGAAAACTACCTGCTCAAGAGCAAGCCCGCCCGCGTCAAGGAGCTCGGCCCCGGAGGCTGGAACCTGCGCTGGCTGCTCATGCAGAGCCGCGCCGTCCAGCAGCGCTTCAACGACGAGCGGGTCGCGCTGGGATTAGAGCCCAGGGAGCTCGAGGACAGGGACGACGTCATTCAGTATGCGCTGGATTACGCCACGCCCGGTCCCTTGAGCTTGCGCAGCCAGGCGACGTTGGCGGAGATGAGGGCTGCCCTGGACCAGACTTTTGTCTTGGGCGACGAGGACTTGGCTAATCTCGAGGGCATCGAGGAGCTGTCTGACGAGGAGGAGGAGCTGCTGCTACGGGAGCTGGATAGGGCTGAAGAGGCGGCAAGATTAAAAGGTGGAAGAGCGGAAAAGCAAAGCATTGAGGTGTAAAGACTCTCAAATCCCTTTTTAAGAAATTTTGTATATCATTGTATGTATGTAGGAACTCATCATGTAGAATAAACCCCGCCATCTCGGAGCAAACCAAACCAAACGAAAAGAAAAGACAAATACTCGCCAGCATCCCGTGTCTCGGATTTTTTTGAAGCCGCCTAGTAGATAGTAAGTGATATTACCATGAAGGAGAGGAATAGAGCCATAGCAGGAGACACTTGAAAAGCACGGCCATAGTAGCTAATACTAGGGGGATATAGCGACAGTTGTTACAATCATCATATAGTAGTGACAGTAATAAAAACTTCAAAAATTGGTTATTCACTGGGACTTGTCAGATACTTGGGTAAATAAGTAAAGAGAAGAATTCCCTTTACAACCTGTTCCGACATTTGAACCTCACGCAGTCGCTGGGATGCTGGATAACTAATTTGGGGTATTGGCTAGTATTTGCCAAAGAAAAATACCTAAGATTTAAAACGCCTGATATCCTGAGCGCACAACTACAAAACTTTTTACGCCGCCACCAATCTCATGCTAAAGAAACCTCTTTGAAAAACCTCCCTACCCAAGCCCTCTAAAAGCGAAGATCCCAGCCAATCTTGGGGCCAAGTCTGGGTAATTCCTCAGCAACGCTCTGCACGTCCTTGTCTCCTCTGCCAGAAAGGCAGATGACAAGGTCCTCATCCTTCTTCATCGTCTTGGCCAGCTGAATGGCACCGTAGATTCCGTGGGCCGACTCCAGCGCAGGGATGATACCCTCTAGCTGACTGAGAAGCCTGAAGCCAGTGAGAGCCTCAGCGTCAGTTGCGGCAATGAACTTGGCTCGCTCAGCATCCTTCCACGAGCTAAGCTCGGGTCCGACACCGGGGTAGTCGAGACCAGCAGAGACAGAGTGTGTCTCAATGATCTGGCCGTTCTTGTCCTGGAGAACGTAGGTGCGGACTCCGTGAAGAACACCCTTTGATCCACCGGTAAGAGTAGCGCTATGTCTGGCTGTGTCGACACCATCACCACCAGCCTCAACACCCAGAAGCTTGACTGTAGGGTCGTTGGCAAATGGGTAGAACATGCCAACGGCGTTGCTGCCTCCACCAACGCAGGCAACAACGGCGTCGGGGAGCTTGCCTCGCATCTCCATCATCTGCTTCTTGGTCTCGTCACCAATCACGGACTGGAATGTCCTCACAATGGTAGGGTAGGGGTGAGGTCCAATAGCGGATCCGATGATGTAGTGAGTGGTCTCGAGGTCAACAACCCAGGCACGGAGAGCCTCGTTGACGGCATCTCGGAGAGTCTTGCTTCCAGCTTCGACGGCAACAACCTTGGCGCCAAGCAGTCTCATTCTGAAGACGTTAAGAGCCTGTCGACGGACATCCTCCTGTTTAATAGTGTCAGTCGCATAATTTCCTCAATTTTACTCCAAGGGGTTGAATCTTACAGCTCCCATGTAAACTGTGCACTCCATGCCGAACTTGGCACACACAGTAGCAGTGGCAACACCGTGCTGGCCGGCTCCAGTCTCAGCAATAATCTTGGTCTTTCCCAGACGTCTAGCCAGGAGCAGCTGTCCGAGGGCGTTGTTGATCTTGTGGCTACCGGTGTGGTTCAGATCCTCTCGCTTGAGCCAGATGTTGGCACCGCCGCAGTGCTCGGTAAGGCGGTCTGCCAGGTGGAGGCGAGAAGGTCGTCCCATGTAGTCGTAGTATGATCGGTACTCCTCCCAGAACGAGGGATCGTCCTTGATCTTGTTGAAACCTTCCTCGAGTTCGGACAAGCAGTCCATCAAACTCTCGGGGACATACTGGCCACCAAACTCTCCAAATCGCTCGGGGATTTTGCCGTGGAGAGCTGCCAACTGAGCTACCAAAGCGCTGTCTTGCTCTGCCGTGATGCGGTCATCGTCAGTGACAACTGCATTGACAGAGACGGAATCTGAGCTGGCACCCTGGTTGCCAGGGGCGTCCTGAACCAAAGTAACTTCATCCTTGAGGACAGCAGGTCGAGAGTCGCGGCCGCAAAGATAGGCGCAGTACTTCTCAACGTCGGCGTCGTGCTGGCCAGAAGCGGACTTCTGAATGGTAGTAATAATCTGACTGCCGACAACGACACCATCGGCGATAGCGGCGACGCTCTGGAAGTGTTCGTGGGTGCTGACACCGAAGCCGACGGCTGCCGGCTTGTTGCCGCTGTACTTCTTAACTCGGCTGAGGAGATCGGGGAGTGCGGTGTTGAGAGATCCGGTAGCGCCGGTGACACCCTGTCTTGAGACAACGTAGATGAAAGAATCTGCGAGCTGGCAAAGAATCTTCATACGGGTATCTGATGTTGCAGGAGCGATCAAGGGGACATATGAGAGACTAATATTGATGTAATTGATTAGCAATTGTGCCAATGAAACGAAGAAACAGAAATCACAATGAGGATTAGCAAACTCACTGGCCCTTGGTGCAGAGCTTGCGGAAGGAAACGGCCTCCTCCGGGGGCAAGTCGACGACAATGAAGCCATTGACGCCAGAAGATTGGCAGTCCTGCAGCAGACGCTCTTCTCCGTAGCTGAGGAGGGGGTTGTAGTAGCCCATGAGCATGACGGGAGCCTTGAGACCGCGAGATCTGGCCTCCTTGACCATGCCCAGGGTGGATTCGATGCTCACGCCATTTTGGAGAGCAATCTGCATCGCAAATAGTTAGAAAAGAGCTGCAACATATCTCTCTCGGGTTTCTTCGTACCGTGTTTGCCGTCTGAATGGTCGGTCCGTCGGCAATGGGATCCGTGAAGGGAGCGCCGAGTTCGAGGACATCTGCGGCGAGTTAGCACCAGCTCTTGACTCCCCATCCATCTGCTTTGCGCCCAGACTCACCAGCTCCTCCTCTCTCCATGGCCAGCAAGATGCCGGGCGTGTCTTCCGGTCGAGGGTATCCCGCAGTCACATACGTGACCAGCGCCGGCTACAAGTATCGAAGATCCAATGTCAGCAAATGCCATCGTCTCATCACCCCACGATGATACCCCGCGGTAAATCAGTCATAGCTAGGGATGGGCAAAAAAGTACGAACCCGGCCCTGCGCCTTGCAGCGTTGAAAGGTCTGCTTGATGGCTTCCATATTGTCTCGTATCGTCTCTGTGTCGCTCCAAGTATCCAATTCACTCAAGTCGATATCGAGTCGAAATCTGCTGTGGCAAAGGGAATTGACGGCGTTTTTAAGGAAGAAACAATTCTGATGCCCGCTG
Source organism: Trichoderma guizhouense (assembly GCA_002022785.1). Classification (NCBI taxonomy): domain Eukaryota; kingdom Fungi; phylum Ascomycota; class Sordariomycetes; order Hypocreales; family Hypocreaceae; genus Trichoderma; species Trichoderma guizhouense. Next base: position 116,895 of record LVVK01000008.1, read on the forward strand.
CCCGATTTCCGGAAGAATGCGGTCCGCCCCTCCATTTGCCTCTGCGGCAGGCACTAAGAAACTAGCACCTGCATGAGCCCCGCCTCCCGCAGCTGCAGCTGCAGCCCAGCCCGGACTTGCCCAATGCGGCAATGCCCTGCACTCAATGCGAGATGCCCTTCCGATGGGCCTCACATGCGATGCAATGCAATGTACTACTAAAGTCCGGAGTCCGGAGTACATACATGTCGGGATATGCACATAATACTCGTACTTGCTCCTAGACAACACGGAGTCCGAATCGGGGAGCTAGTATTGCATTTCTTACTACTATTACTGCGTTGTGACATTTACTACTTGCCATGGACATTAAATACTTCCGATCTGACAAAGAGTCGCCACAAATAACGCCTCTTTCTTGACATCTATACTCTCACTGGTAAGCTTAGTCGTAGTCGTACATTTCCAGCCAAGTATGACTCAAAGAACTCAATCAGACATCTACTCAATCACATTCATAAGCTTATTCGATCCAAATTCAATGCGGAGATTCTTATTTAGGTTTTGCAACTTTGCCAATCTCTCTAAAGATGAAAATACATGAAGCCAAAAACCATCCATCCAAAGATGCGTGAGATATTCCCTGACGCCGACCTTCTATGGTCCTTAAAACGCTTAACCATTTTACCAGCAATATTTTTCTCTGTTTTTTTTTCGTATGCTTCTTTTCACCCTGCTGAGCCAGCTCTAGCCCGAGCTATTACTTATAATTCCAAGAAATTAAACATGACATCTCTCCCTCTTCCCAATCGTACTCCAACCACACAACCCCCCTTAGTTTCTCTGAACCAACATTCATTAAAAGGCATTCTTTTCGTTGTAGCCATCGTATGGGTTGTTGCTTCTCATGCTCGGCTTCGTTGGGCTCGCACCGTAGACAAACTTCTCGTTATTTGCATCCCTCGCTAAGCTGCTGCTGCCCCCAACCGCACCTGAGGAAGAAGAAGAAGCCGCTGGCTCCCACGGGGGTGGCGGGTCTCGAGACCAAGATGACCGCGCAGAAGGCGCATTAGAAGTAGGACGTGCATTCTCTTCCTGCGTTGGGTAGCGGATGCCTCCCTCCGCACGGCTGCGCTCGTCCGTGTGCAAGCCCACAAGGGTCTGAATCACACCAATCAAGACAACAATCACGTACACAAGGAAGATGCCCAGGGAGATGAGTGCTTCCTGCACCAGGCTGCTATGCAGCCAGTTGGTGACGTGGTCGACGGCTCCGCTAACCTCATCGGCCGAGGCGGACGAAGGCGAGGAGAGGAAGCTGTGCAAGCCTGAATCGCCAGCCAGAGAGCTGTTGGCTCCCGCGCTGAACGTGTCGTTGGGGAAGAGAGGCAGGTCGACGTGAGCGTGATCGTGGACCCACGTCAGCCCCTTTTGAACACTCTCAATCTTGAGTCCAATGACGCAGTGAAGAACCGACTTGATGGGCCCCAGAAGAATGGTGCCGTTGAGCGCAGCGTCCAGCCCTTCTTGCATCTTGTCCACAAATACGTTGATTGTATCGTTGACCGCCTGTGTTGCGTTGCTTACATAGCCGAAAAGATCATTGTTAATCTCGTCGTTGAGATCTGTAATGACACCGTTGGCACTCGCGGCCCAGGAATCAGAAACGTTCCGCAGGCTATCGACGACGTTTTCCGCAAATGCCCCGACTTCTTGAGTCAGTGCAGGTGTCTTCTGTTGCACAGACTTGAGGAGAATGTATTGGCATAGGCATGCAAAGAACCCAGAAAGGGCAAGCGACAGGACGAACAAGGCAGCCGGCGAGGTGGCATATGCAATGCACCAGCGGACCAGAATCTGCTTCTTGGCGCTCATATTCTTCGTGAACCGAATGCCGTATGACGCAGTGTAGGGCCGAGAAGCGATGTAGATGACGTCCATCGGGTCCTGCTGACCCTGGTTGACGAGTTTGGCATGCTGCTTCTGCTGCCGCCAGCGACGAATCTCCAGCCACGCCATGGGAATCATGGCGCCCACCGCCACCAAGGAGAGAATAACAATGAATATCACACGAGCCTTGGACACCATCTCCTGCAAGTTGGTAAAGAACCGGTTCAGCGAGTCGTTATCAGAGCAGAACGTCAGTTCTTGCAACTCGGCACGAGGGAAGGCGCTTTTGTTGAACTCGTATTTGCCATACGCCTCGTCCAAGGCTTCGCGCAGCTTCTCAAAGGGAAACGAGATGGCAGTCTCGGTCAAGTTTTGGACCTCCTCAAACGTAGGGAGTTTGTCGTTGAGCTCCTGAACGCCGCTGACGAACCCTGTCGAATTCAGCTGGAAATCCTTGAGCTCATCGATGGGTTTCGTAAAGTTGACTTTGGGAATCGCCGAAAGCAAGTTGCCAAAGACTGAATCTTCGATGCTGGATGTCATGTTGTTGATGGCCTTCTGCAAGGAATTCGCAATCTTTGAAATATCGGTGACAGTGCCGTTGATTAGGTGGTTGAATGCTTCTGTCGCATCTGCGGTGACGTTGGCAACAACATCGAGACTGCCGTGTATCATAGCCGTGACGAGACAAGTGTATGTAGCCGTTAAGAAGTTGATGTAAAAGATGATGATGTTCTCGACGCCGCTAATCACCATATCAAGCAGCTCCACCATGCCGTGGACGCTCTTTTCGACACCCAAGGCAACAAGCTCGTTGACTCCTTGAGAGAGATAATGAGGCATGGAAGCCATGGCGCTGCCTACGCCTTCGACTTTGTCACAGGCAGCAAGGGCCTGCACCTCTGCATCCGCAAGATTCTCTCGTAGTTGGGCTATTAGAATGACGGTGCGAGCCAGGACAATGATTAGGAGGACAGTCCACCGATTGATCCATATCTGTGAAAGACGGGACCGAAGACTGAGGTAGGGCGTGATGTATGGAGCCGTATCTGCGCGCGGCTCTATGGATCCTTGGGGTCTTGACGGATCGAAGGAATCGACTCGAAGAGTCTCTGGAACATGAGGGAACGGCGGCGGATTTTCGCCAATTCGAGTAGAAGACATCTTGGGCCGATGGATGCTGAAGAGTAGAAATCGTGATATATCGAAAGAGACGACAGATGGTATTCAAAGTTGGTAATGAAAGTTGTGATGCTCGTTACGGCCGGCCGCTGAATATAAAAAACCGAAGGAAAGTAGTAGTAGTAGAAGAAACAAGAATACCGACGAGAGCAGAGAAAGATGTAAAAAAGAGTGCCCAAGGAAAAGTAAAAAAAAGATTGTACCAAAAGAAAAAATAGACAAAAGAGACTGAATAGAAGGAAAATATTATAGCCATTCACTCATCATGATTCAATGACACGAAAACCGTGAGGACAAAGCCTTTAAGAACAATAACGCGCAGCACCACACGACAATAAGAAATTCACTGCCAAAGAGGGGCAGAAGTGAACGGCAACTGACACAACCATGTTCGGCAAACAAGGATCAAAGCCGAGCGCATATTTTCACACACAGACAGTACTTTGCAAACATGGCTTTTTTTTTTCCATCGGTGAGATTTCAGAATAACTGCCCGGAGGCCGTCGATTCGACAAGAGATGCTGCATCTGCCATGCTGCATGTGGATCTGTCTAAGCGCCTGTCAAGTCTGTGTCAGCCAGTCACAGCTCGCGATGCCACCGCAACAGGGCACAACCTCAGACTTTGCGAGACCAATTCAGATCTAGCCCAGGACCGTCATTCATGATCCGCAGCAAGGGTTGCCGTTTGGTTTGTTTTGGCGCGCAGCTCATCAAGGCCAGCCAGGCATTTGCTTTGGTCAGGCAGCAAACACCGAGAAAAGCGGCGGACGAGAGAAGCGCCCACCACCTGAACACCGCCTCTATCGTGAGAGTCATGACGTAGAGATGCCAAAAAAACCACAGCAGGGATATTTCGAGAGAAAAAACAATCGACTGGCCACGCGTGAAGCTTGGCAAACCGAAACAACGCTTCCCGCTCAACTTGGCCTCACGAGATGCGCGCCCAAGTTGCCTCCCCAAGCAGCGGCACGTCACGAGGAACACTTCGTATTCAGACGCAGCATCACGGACAAATTTCCCTCTCTTTCCATCACGCGAGTATTCACGTCACTCCACAAAACGAAGTTTGCAACACGTAAAAAACAGAAATGAGGATATCTTGATCATCAGGTTACCCAAGAACTTGGACTTGGACCTTGTAACAGTGGTTGAGAGCTCTGGTCCAATGAATAGCCGCGCAACAGCGTAGGCAGAGCTTATGTAATGCTCTCAGGCGCCCATCTGAGCGAACGGATGGAAATTGTAGGACGGGCTCTTGGTAGCACTGACTTGGGTTTCAAGTCCAGTGTTTCGGTCATTTGAGCAAGTTCTTCTGTGGAAATGGATGTTCATAATACTCACCGCTTCTCAAGTCTAGAAGAGGGAGAGCTCTGGAGGCAGCGGGCCCTGCTATAACCGCCCAACAAGCGCCGGCGAAGCGCCCAGTGTATCGACCTCACTTACACATACCTCACATGTAATCAAAGGACCAAGTGTGCTCTTGCACGAATTCTTCCGCCTATTTATACATGAGATTCGCCACTCTGTTTCTCTGTTAGAGTATTTACTCACTCTCCCATTCATAACAGCCCGCCACGGTGCATCACCGCCTCTACAACAGCGATTAGACACCATTAATTACTACGCAATCACACACAGGGCCTAGCAAACATTGCAAGTTCAGATGAGAAGATACTATACAGCAATAACGTGCTCTTCGTATTGAATCTAATAGGGGAATAGGAGGCTTGTATGAAGCCTTTGCATTAAATCATTTAAATCAGGAGCATATCGTTCGAAAACGCTTCACAATTCATTCACTCCTCCACCCGACCTCTTCGGGTCCATTAACCGCCCACTGTAATATTTAAACATCAACGTCCTTGTTGGCACCAACCACGACATCCTCAATAGTCTCGTCGGAGAACTTGAGATCCTCCTCGATGGAGACGTGATCCTTGATCTTCAGGAAGACCACAGGGGCGGCCAGAAGGAGAGATCCGGCAAGGACACCCCAGGTGGCGGCGAACATGGTCATGTAAGGCGTGGCAAGACCGTCAAGGCGCCAGAAGATGGCAGCACCAACGGACTGGAAGGACTTGTAGAAACCTATCGTGACCCAGTTAGCAAAGACGTCCACTTAAAAAACCTTGAAAAGCCTGCGTGAAACTTACCAGCCATGTTGGCAGTCTTACGACCAGAGTTGGACAATGAACCCATCCACCAGTAGATGTTGGTCTGCCAGATAGCATCGTAAAAGCCGTAGAAGAAGTACAGGAACATGGGGCCAATGTAGAGCTTGCCGCCATCTTCCCAGTCAACCTTCTGAGATTCGTAGTCGGGCTGGGAAACGACGGAGCGAGGGGGCTGCATCTTCTGCCATGCATATCCACCACCCCAGATGGCGAAAGTGAGGACGAAGAGGAAGACAAAGGAGGCCTTGGCACGGGTGCTACGGCTGACGCCAGTGTAATCCAGAGCAAAGCCGTTGATGACGGCACCGATGATCTGGGCGAGCCAGTACAACAGGTTGTTGAGGGATCGGGTGCGGATGTTGAAGGCGGCGGCGTTCATGTCGTTGTTCTGGTAGGTGTAGAAGATGTTGGAGGCGAAGAACATGGGGAAGAGGAGGAGAACATAGGGAGCGTTGTACAGAGTCTCCCAAAGACCCTTGAACTCAGAGGTCCACGAGGGGTTCTTCATCAGGACGATCTTGGTGCCATCCTCGCGAATGACCTTGTCAGCGTCAAGCAGGAAGAAGCAGAGGACCAAGCCAAGGAACATGAGGACGATGAAAGCAGCGTAGGTGCCATCGCCGACAGTTCCACTGTGGCTGTGGATGTTCTGAGCAAGAGGAATCTACAAACGCAAAGTCAGTATCAAGGAGTTGTTGAAGTAAGGGGAGGGGGGGATAATGATGATAAAGGACGTACCAGAGAGCCAATGACGGCACCCAGGTTGAAAATGATCCAGAAGGTGGCAATGTAGCGACCCTTCTTGTCCTCAGGAGGGTAGGACATCATGACAGCACCCTGGGCGGTCCAGAGCAGACCAGCGCAAACACCGAGGAAAGCACCGGCGAAGATGACGAAGCCGATGTTCTTGTTGTGGTTGTAGCTGAGGAAAGAGGCGCTGTAGATGCAGTATCCGAGACCACCAAAGCCGAGAGTGAGACGGAGACCAAGACGGTTGGCAAAAGTACCAGAGAAGAAACCAACGACGGCGAAGGTGCTGTAGAGGGCGACACTGGAGTGGTCCTGGGCCGTGGGGTCGACCTGACCACCACCTCCCAGACCAGTCAAGGAGTTGTACATTCCGGGGCAGAGGAAACACACGAGAGCGACCAGCACGAGCTGGACTCTGGGTGAGGCATAGTAGATCTCCCTACCGAAGATCTTGTGGCCCTTGTAAATCCATCCGGCAGGCCGGTCATGAAACTCGTTCTGGGCAGCCGCATAGGAGTCGACGGGGGCGACGTCCGGAGCAACTTGCTTCTCATCATCAGCCATGGTGAAGAAGTGGCTCTTCTTTCCGAATTGATATTCTGGAAAGGGTTTTTTTCTTTTCTGAAAATTGTCGAAGGGGGCCTCGTACTGATGAAAGCTCAGTAGAGGTTGACGCTCAATGGGAAACGGAGCGTTCTGTCTGTGGGCGCGTGTTCCAGTCCGAAGCCGTGGAACCGAGGCGACAATTGGAAGCGGACAGTGAAGAAAGAAGGCTCAAGCAGATCCAGAATTGAATCCGGGGGACCTAATGATATATGAAGGCCGCGCAGATCTGACGGGCAATGCTTGGAGGCTAGTATCGGCAGGGCTACCCCATCCCAATTGCTTCAGGGGATGGTACAAACAAAGTCAAGGTTGCTTAGGCACCTATAGTAGCTAGCCCTCGAGCAACCACTTGCAATTGCTCGGCGCCAAGTGGATGGACGGATGGACGGCGAGTGATAGGTTGGTGCGGAGACAGACAGGCTGGGGATCAAGGGACCACAGAGTCACACCACAATCGCCAGCACTCGAGGTACTCCCAGTACTTGTTACGATACGATTCCTGCACGCGAATCAAGGTGTGAGTGCCCCGTACTCCAGTACTCCAGTACCTGTATGTACGAGATAGGAGTCAGTAGTAGCGGCGGCAGCAAAAAAGTAACACGGTACCTACTTTTGCTTGGTCCGTAACCTAGCCTCGCCAAGTGCATACAACGTGGATCCCGGGGCGTTGGTAGCAGCCAAGGGAAGAATTACGCAGAACCGTGCGCCAAGGTGGATAAGACAAAGGTTGCATCACAAGCTACGTGACAATCAGGAATGTGGGAAGGGCGCTGACTAGTGCTCGTACAGGCTGGTAGTACGAGTACAGGTATTACGGACGAGAGTCAAGTCGAGTCGACGAGATACGATAGCAGCGAGGCAACGGGAAGCTTAGCCAGAGCCAGAAATAACAGAGACGACCGGGGAAAAAAAGAGGCTTTGCTAATAAGCTTTTTTCTCCGAAAACGGTGTGCGGCTAATCGCTAGCCAGATACGATACGAGCGAGACATGGCATTGACTGATTGGCATGTGGTCTTGTGTTTTTGACCGACAAACACGACATTCTGCTAAGAATAGACATTCTCTTTGTTATCCCCGAGCTCGGAAGGATTTCATGACAAGTAACGAGGTTGCTGCTGATTATGATATCGAGATACGGGCATCATCCACGTCCTCTGACAACACACGGATGGATGGATGGCATAATACGAAGCGACCGGCTAGGCAAGGCGAACAAGCCGCCTGCCTGCGTCCACTCCGTATCTCAGGCGGAAAAAAAGTCGTCCGTCACAAGACAAAAGAGGAATGTATCGAGAAAGAAAAAAAAATAGAGGGGAAAAAATAAGAGGAAAGAGGCCAGGGTCTGGCTTGTAATGTTTTTTTTTTTTTTTTGATGAGCGAGGATCCGTGAGGTGGAGCGGCGCCACTCGGCTATGCCGCCACAACAGCACGCGACTTGTATGAAATGCCAGTGAGTCGATTCTCATGAGAAGAGATTCGTATTGTGTATGGAGGAAGGAGTACTGTAGGATTGAAGAAACGTGTGTGCCGTTATGGTCGTCCGAGGGAGAGGAGGAGGGCTATCACAGAGGTACCAGTACGGAGCACAGACAGACATGTGTGTATCGTATGCAAGCAGACATGGGGTGGCTGATAGCAAGCAACCTTTTGGCAATCTCTGCAGATTGGACGCCTCTGTTGGATTCCAGCAGCGAGCGCCGTGGGCACCGTACGTTGGCCCAGAGTCAGAGGCAATGCAACCCATGTCGCGTCTGATATTGCTCTTCCTGCAGTGAGGTTGTGATTCCGCCAAACGACGCCCTTGCGACCAATGCGCCCTATGTAGCGGCAGATCTGCGCAGACCTGCACTCTTGGGGCAGGACCCGAGCAAGGGAACAAGGGAACGTTCTGGTGGATTTCTCCTTTAGATTCGGAGGGTTTTAGGCTTCTGGCTGAGGGTGTGGTGGCATGGCTCAACGGCCTTCATTGTGTGGCGTCACAGTTTCGGTTGGAACAGCCATCGACCGTTTGCATCCCCAATCCCCGGATTCCACACCCCATGCCCTGTTGAGTCAGTGTACTCGTACGGTAGGTACTCGTATATACGGCGTACGGAGAAGTAACGAGGAAAGTATCATGTCATTTTTCCTCGCTTCTCGCCGGCCCTTGGCTTTCTCTCGCCTCCCAGAGACCGGTTTCGACAGCGATATTCCCCTGGCCGCCTTGCAGGCTCGTCACGCTACCAATCCCTTCCTCCTCCCCCGTACAGTATCGACGATTACTCTTCATATCTTGGCCATCAGATGCACAGACAGGCACATAAGCTGAAGGGGGGGCCACAACCCAGTCATCAGACAATGTTCCGGGGGAAATGGTTTAAAACAGAAACCCTCTGGCAACCCCCCGGCCTCACCAGCCAAGCGGCTCTTGTCAGCTCGCGGATGAAGGCCCGAATGGCTCCAGCAGCTGGTTGGTCTCTGGCAGTCCTGGCCCAGATGCCCAGATCGAGGCGTCCGCCACCGCCCCCAAACGGGCATTAGCGGGCTGGGATGACAGTCCGCGACTCTTTGGTTCGCTTTTCCAATGGGCTAATCAAGAGATGTGCCGTGGTCAAGCTCCAGCGAACTGCGCCTGAGGAGGGAAAAATGTCCGGGGCGGGGCGCGCTTCGGCATGGAAGAAGAGAAAATATGGATGAGCAAAGCGGCTAGACGCTTGATAGAGGCTACATGCTGATTCAGGGCACAATGGAGGCGGTCGCTTCTTCTTCGGTTATCAGATCCGTTTGATTCACCCACAGCGGGTGAAAGACCCAGATTTCTAGCACCACCATCTACAGTATCTTCCCACTGTCCTCGTGTCTAGGACATGCTATTCTCATTGTGATACGGACACTAATACTACAGTACAATGGCGAGCTAATCAACGTGAGAGTGAAATGTCTGGCATCGCCCACCAGCCTCCGAAATCCTTCTCGGGCGCTTCTCGAATCGCACCAACGCCGCCACAGCACGCTTGCCAAGGGCAAATGGGTCACCCGCCTGCGAGAAGCCGAAGCGCCATTGACTTTTCTGTGGCACAGGAAGCAAAGGAGATCGTTTTTTAAGTTGGGTCTGGACCATCCATGTAACGTTCCCTCGTCCCGTCTCTCTCCATCAAGCCATCTACGAGTTATGTAAGTAGTCACAGGGGTTAGGGGGTCCTCTCTCAGCTGACTAACTTTGACGACTTCCACAAAGCTTCTGTGGTCCGTAATTTCCAACGACCATGAATCCGAGATCTCGCTCCGCGATCAGGGAATCCATTCTCAGCTCGGGTCGTCAGTAACCGCTAGAGGCTTGTCGTCCTGTCAGTTGACGGGATGAGCCAATGTTACAAGTACCTATATATGCAACTGCATGCAAGCGAGAGAGATTAGCCCCTCCCTTCCTGTTGGGCATCGCTGCCAAGAGCCAAGAGCTGGCTCGTGACAGTTGTACCAGCTAATTACTAAATTCGAGGCCAACAGAGGATTGTACCCTCCGCACTCATTGCCATCGCGGGGCCCCAGCTCTCCCCATACCAACATATTCGGAGAAAGCTGCAGTGGTACGACTAAGTACCTCTATGGAGTAATGGCAGTAGCCGTAATTGCGTGTAGAGGCGTCATAAATACCAAGGAACCAAGCACCAACACAAAATACAACAAACTAAACCGCAAATTATTGTACAATTCCATCCAATATTCCTATCCAATCTTCCACTCTTTTCTTCTCTTGGGCATCAATCTCCCTCTCCCAACAGCGTCTTTACCAAAAACTCCCAGAACTTGCCTAGCCGCGATTTTCTGTCGCAATACCCACCTCTCCAGCGCCACCCACCACCCAGATTCTAACCGGTGCAAAGCTCTGCATCTCCGAGCCAGGGAAAGCGATCCCACACATGCACGCGCTACCGTTATCATGTGGTGTGGCCCGTGATTTACAGTATCTCCATGTACAAGTATATATCCATACTGTAGCAGTGCTCGTAGGTACAAGCACAAGGACCCAGAGATAGACGCAGAGAGAGGCTCCGTACGGGGGTCCTCGGTAGCCGTCAAACTACGGAGTAGGTTATCTAACAATCTGATTCCTTGTACACACCCTCTGCGCGCTCCGTTCACATATGGATCTGGTCCATATAGCCAAGAAACTAGTAGTTCTAAAGAAATGTTACATCCGCCTCAGAAGACCAACAAAACACACGAGTATACTTTTTTGTACATTACGTACACGCCACTCAATCAAAATGAACGCACCATCCAGCTGATACTAGATGAAAGATAGGAAGTGATAGGAAACCACTCGTAAACGCTGCTGTAATTGTCGATTCCAACCTATAAGATAGATCAAACATAGGTAGATAGCGAATAAACTATCCATGCATCTACCTATCCTCACAGTCCTCACAGCTTATCTCCCAATCACTCACTCCCCTTGCCGTTCCGTTTTCACTTATCAGCTCCAGTTCCCCAAAAAGCAACAATCCCAGAGTTCCACACAACCGTTCAAAGCACGTTACCTAAAAACCAAGCCCTCCTCCTCACCTAACCCGTCTCTCGGCGCCCAGTCTCACACGTTTGATTTCCCTTCTCCCGGCCGGCTGGCGCTTCTTTGCTTCCGAGGGGGCCTAGGCCTAAACCCAAGGCGATACCCCGGAGAGACAATAGAAACAAGGCTAAACATGTGGCCAAGCATTTCGACACGTCTCCATCTCCATACCCTTTGTTCCTTGTCCTTGTTCCAATGTACTATACGTTCCATCCCACCATCTTCACTTACCTGGGCCATGCGTTTTCCATGTCCGCCACGTGCATTGGGTTACATCTTTCATGTGCATCGCCATCTCAGCGCTGCCTCGCTCCTCGTGACACATGCTTAAGCGCCGATATCAAAGTTACCAAGGTCTAAGCTTGTCTAGTAGCTTGCAGTCTTCATCACGGATTCTTTCAGCTCCTCTCTAGTTTGTTTGCTAACATGATATCAAATTTCGTTTCTCTTTACTCTACCTTGGTTTAATTTGCCATCCGATACAGATTCTAACTCCATGTACGCAAAACCTTCCATGCCCACAGCGCCCACCTCATCCCTTCGTCACGCCGTCCCATGACCGCTTTAGCATGTTCGCGTTCCACAATTCTTCCCAATAATTCGCAAAAAAAAGGACAGATCATGTATCATCTCAATCAATAGGACTTGCTCAAAAATTAGGCCCTTTTGTGTTCCAACGCCCGTGCCACCCGATATAAAACGAAAGCAGTCACCAACTCCAGTACCGCCACCCCGTCCCAACGAACGAATATCAAGAAAGAAAGAAAAAACAAAAGGTTATATCATGTAACGAGGCATTAAGAGCGAAATAGCACACCTCCACAACTCTCTCTCGTATTCAATAAACCCCATACATGAGGTGAACGGACACAGTCGTATGTTCAGAAGACCTTGTCTAAAGCGAAGCCCTTAGTACCGTTATAAGGGCCCTTCTTTGTTCGCTCGTTCTCCGCCACAGCAGAAACATAGTCGCTCAGATATATATGAGTTTGCAATGCTGATCAGAGCCCAAAGGCTAAGCTTTTGCATTTCAGGAGTTTAAAGAGAAATTAACCAGAAACAATGGCGGGGTATCAAAATCAAATGTAAGTAGCTTTGTATATGTGCGTGGAGACCATGTAGAGTTTTTGAGAATGTCGTTCCCTCCGGTGGCCAATCAAGATTCGGGTGGAGCAGGGGTGAAAGACAAGAGCATTTTTATGAAGGCGTCGAGCTCTGTCCACTGCGCGTCATCCAGCCAAAAAGATCGGTTCGAGTAGAGGTAGAGGGAGCTGCTAATGTCGCAGCTGCAGCCGGTGGCTCGGAGTCGCGTTTCAACGATGATTCGCGAGGCTCCAACAAGAGACTCTTTCGATAATACGTCACCTGAACATTCCCTTGGTCTCCTTCGCGGATGAGCTGGAATTGCGCGGATAGCCATTCCTGCATATCAGGCAGCTCCGTCAACCTGTATGGGATTTGGAACCGCTGGAGCTCGCCGATAATCTTGGCTGTCCGAGTGTGCTTGTCAAAGTTGACAACAGTCAAGCCCTCCGCACTGTCTCCCTCGGTTACTTGCTTTGTTGACGCATTGCCAATATCGACAAAGGTCAAGTCAGTCAGATACATGCCTAAGAAAGGGAGACAGGGAGGAACGTGATTTTGCAGCTTGGCGCGGAGAACTTTGTTGTTCTGCCCCGGCTCTACAATGTCCTGTAACTGGCGGAGGCTGTCTTTCCGCTTCTGTGAGATCGTATCCCAGGTTTTGCGCAGGCGGCTAATGGTGCTGCTATTGAGGGTGCAGATGATGGACATCAAGCCATCGTAATTGTTGAGCTCGAGGAACTGCTGTGCAATCTTGATCCACTGCTTGATGACGGCCGCACGCTTCTTGAGTTCTGTATGATGAAGAATCGTTTCGGCAACCATATTTGATAAGTCAGTAGATAGGGAGGACATGGCTTTGACGTTGGGAGCATTCACTCCGCCCTTTTTCATCCACTGAGAGGCCAAAAGCTCTTCTGGTAAGATGGAGCAGAAAATGTTCATCTGCATAATGGTCAACTGACGAGCGAGCTCCAGCGGATCAAAGTCGAGTATGGTTGGCGAAGCGCTGCCAGATTTGAACGACTGCAGCATGTTCTGCTGACCCTTTGAAATGATGGAAGAGGGAAGAGGCTGCTCCGTAGGCACATATTGGCCAATGGCCGTGCTTGTCTTGCCCATAGAAGAGACAAGCCGAGGCACCAGCGCGCCTTCGCCCGACACACGATTAGCCAGTTCCAGCAGTCGGGAGCCGGCAGATGGTAAGACGGCATTCAGCCGATCCTCTGCAAAGGGGATGATAATCGTCAGTGCTTCACGATCAGCGTTATCACGCCAGTGCGATTCAAGCCAGCCCTTGAAAGCATTATATACTCGCAGGCGGACGGGGCCTGAGGTTTGTGGTGATTCCTCTGCGTATTCGAATCGATCGATGAGCGCCTCCGTCAACTGCACGGGGGTGCAAAATAGCCTGAAGGTCAGGAAAAATGTTGAAACGAATGTGGCATCGGGAGTTGCCTCATGTGTGGTCAACCGTTCGACCAACGCCGGGAGCGTACCACCTGTCACTTGACCTTCTTTGTTGAAAACCAACTCATGTGCATACGTCTTCATTAACAGTTTGGATTCAGCTTCATCAGCTTCCTCGGTGGGAATCGAGTGAATGGAGCTCCCCGTAGTACTCAGCTCAGATATAGAAGGTTGGCTCCGGGGAACCATTGTATGATCGGGAGTAGTAGCGCGTGTCGAGGTCTGAGACACCAGGCTGACTTCTGAGTCCCGGCTCATGTATGTTGTGCTGCTTCCAGCACTGGAACCAGCCATGCTATCAAAGGAGGAATGGGGATCCTGGTCCCGGGCAGAGCTGCTTTCGGTTGTGCTCTGATGCTCTCTGGGCATAGGAGTAGTGGTAAGCTTTGGTAGTTGGGGGAGTGTTCGGCCAATAGATGTGGCAGAAGATGCTGGACTGGATACAGTTTCTTCTGCTACCGAAGAGGGCCGGGACGTCTTGGGAAATTGATTCTGGGGAGTGGACTCTTCGTCAGGCTGGCTGTCAGGGACTCGAGGCAGCGGCTTGTCAAGTGCCACTACGCTTGGCCGTCTAATGGAAGAGCTTATTGAGTCACTCTTCGTATGAGCAGAGCCAGCAACGCTAGCAACCTCAGATCTCTCCGCCAATGATGGGGTTCTCGAACGTGTTGTAGTCGCATCGAGAATACTCAAATCCAGTTGCAGGGCGTTGCCATCAGACTCGAGTTCAAAGTCTCCTGTTCTCTCAATTACGCCCTTGGTTATGGCAACGCATTCACCAGCTGCTCGCACACAGCTTGTTGCCGACATTAGCATAATTTTGTTGTCTTGTGGCATAATGATATCCGCTCCCTCTGTTTCTGCATTCGCTAGAGTATCTCGAGCAGCAAATACAAGCTCCTGGATACGCTCAAGCAGGGATTCCCTTGACGTTACTAATGCGCCAATCATGGAGCTGCTTTGCGCAGAAACAGCGTCAACAACGGCCAGGAGTTCTCCTCCAGATGTGGCAGACAGCTTGATAGCAGTTATAAGCTCAGGCCGTGACTGAGATTGCAAGTGCAGACGCCCAATGAATGAGCCAAGATGGGAGAGGAATGTATCATGGTTTTTGCTGAGACGCTCGGAGACTAAATGGTGAGGACGGGAAAGGGGTGATGGTCCAGCCAGTGACAGTCGGTGGGCCATATTTGCAGAGAGTCGGTTCATGCTAACTTGAGAGTGGCGGCGGGAGTTGGTGCCAACCTGGGCACTCAGGGACGATAGTCGCTTACTCCAGCGGTTGCCTTGGGCTGGTCGACTTAGAGTTCCCGTCTCTGTGGATGTATGGGAGACGGCGTCTCCAGCAGCTGCAGCGGCAGAAGCACGGTCATCCGTAGCCGTCCGTGTCTGCTCGCCAAACACAACCCTATCAGCGGGAGGTGTAGGCGGAACGCACGTTTCCTCAATCACTGGCGCCAGAGTCGTCGTTAATGAAATGTGAGCTCGCTTATCATCGTCCATGACGTCGAGAAACCGCACTCCTTTGGTGACAATTTTGAAGGCCTTCAAAATCATCTGGTCTACGACGTCATTAATCTCTTCGGGGCAATCCAATGCCACCAGTTGAAGTTCCTGGAGGCGCTTTGCCGTTTTCACGAGGGAAGAAAGTTCTGATAACAGCGACTTGCGACATCTCCGTAAAGGCTCGCATCGCTCAATGAGAGCGGATTCTCGACTTAGGCATTGAGTACGCTCCTACATGTAGCATGTTAATTCTGCGCCATCGCCTGTCAACTTGTGGCAACATTAGACGACTTACCAGTAAGTATCGCACTCCGCCAATCAGGCCCTTCATAAAATCTTGGCTCTGAAACATGTGCCCTTCGTCAATCGTTGTAATACGTAATAGGTCCCAAAAATTAAGCAGTGCTTTGAGAAGATTGCGCATTTCCTCTGGCTCGTACGCCTCACAATAGTTGGTTGGAAGCCACCCCCTGGCGCCTGACGCCAGCAGCGTTCCATCTGCCCAGCCATTGGTGTGAATCGAGTGAACTAGAACAACATCTCCCTCATCCAGTGGCAGGGTGACGCTAGAATCACTCATTGCGAGAGTAGGCTCAAAGGGATAAAAGGCGCGGAGGAAGTTGTGGAAGACAGGCGGTATATGGGACTCTGGCCGAGTGGACAGATCCTCTTGCGAGCCATAGGGAGTCACAGGTGGCGTCATTTGTGAGCTAAGACGTGAAGCGTCCAAGTTTGAATCGCCTTTTGGCGTCTGGTCGTGCGAAGAAGAGCCATTGCTGGCCTCTTCAGGCCGAGACTTGGTGAGCTCCAGGGGAGCCACCTGAAGGCTCGCTCGCATTCGATTGTCGCTCAGCATTAGGGAGGCCAAGGACACTAGTTGTTGTTCAGGTCATCGGATGACAAGTCTTTTGAATCCAGGTCGGGGCGAGTAATATCAGATACGACTGGGCCGCGTCGAGTCCGGAATAGTCACAACACACAAATATCCAATAGTTGGGAGGGCCGGAAGTCGTCTCTGTCGCGTGGATGGGACGTGCAACGGCGGTAAACAGACGGTCGTTGTTCTTGCGTGTTAGAGTATCAAAGGCAGAAAGGTTCTTGGTGTGTCAGACAGGAAGATGATTTGATGCTTATTGGAGCAGTCGAGTTAGTTGTTGTTCGTGGCGGAATCCAGTTGCGACGGTCTGTGTTGTGTGTTGTGTCACGGGAGGATGGAGAGCGGGCAAGTAAGCAAGTGCCTACGCAGGGCTGCTCCTGCTGCTCTCCAGATCTGGAGTTCCGCTTGGTATCGTACAGTCTAGTATCTAGTATCTAGTACCTAGATTGCCCTGCGTCATCAGCAATTGAAACCGCACCATGCCTCAGCGATCGCTGGTTCTGTTGTGGGAAGCAGTGCCGGGCCGAGTCTGGAATGAAAGGAGGCCGTGGGAGGCGGGAGGCGGAGCCGAGGAATGAACAACAGTCATTCGCCCGGCAGCTTCCGTGACAACACACGAAGGCGCACGAAGGCGACGGGAATGGCGGAGGCGGGCAGCAGCGGGCAGCAGCTCAAGGGCCACTCTGCGATCTTTGTCGCCGCCTTACGCAGCAGCAGTCATGCCGTGCTGGTGCTGATGCTGGTGCTTGGAGGCGGGCTGGGGGACGGGGAGGCAAAATAGCGGCAGGGCTGAAGCTAGCGGACTTACAGGACGGAACGATTCGATGCAATCCAATTGACGCCGCAATTAGCATGCGTAAGCCGAGTCGAGCGGTTCGTTGCAGAGCAGAACTCGGTGCTGACAGCCTCAGGCGATCAGTTCAGTTCAGTGGTGGTGGAATCGGAATGCGCTCGACATGCAAGGCGGCGATCCGAGACGGGCAGCGCACGAACAGGGTGTCTTGGCTGGTTCAGGTGCTCCCTGGCCTTTGCTTTCGGGGGCTGGCAGCGTTCTTGCTCCAGGCGAGAAGGGGGCACTGGGGGGAAGGCCTCGCTGAGAGTGCGGAAAATGAGCCCAGAGACGCTGCAGTGGGTTCAGCCCTTTTTTTTTGCTCTTCCCACGTTGATGCCTCGCGCTTGAGTACTCGCAATTATCGTGCACACTCTCTCTGGCTGTGCGACTTTGTACTTCGTCCAGGTATGCTGCAGGTATGCTGGCTGTTGATTGGCGCTTGTCTGCTGTGTTCTTGCGATGCCGGCGGCTAGCTGACTGGTTCGATTGGCCGCTTTCTATCTCTCGTCGCCCGCTATCACGGAGATTCGTCCAAAGAAAGAGGCGGGCGCTTTGCTATCAAGCAACGTTCGAGGATGCCCAACGCGAATCGAGAGAGGAAAAAGGTCAGACAAGCGGCTCTTGTCTGGTCTGGGGAGGCTGCTGTTATTGAATTGGACCGCATCTGGCGCCAACCGTGCTGGAAAAGCTGTTCGAGCAACTAATATTGGGACTTGTTCTACCCACCCAGGTGTTCCTGTTCCGCCTTGCCACCAATCACTCGCCCCTTGGTCAATCCCATCACCACTCCAAGGCGTGGCTGTCAACTCGACTCGTATCCACGCCCCTAGATACATGTCTGATACTGCCTTCGTCACCACATGCTCAGGTCTCTCGCCAGGGTGACAAAAGTGACAGCCAGGCCTAGCTGGATGGCTCCGGGGGCAAGGGAACTACCAAGCGCCTGCGCTAAGAGGGACAATCCGCAGGGGTTCTGGTGGACTGCCAAGGACATGAGCAGGGATGGACGCAGGGGACATGCAGACGTCTCCTCCGGCATCACAATGTGGCCCCGGCCGTCTGTGGCCCATGCTCTCGAGTTCTCCCCGTAGTACCAGCAACTAGATGTCATTGTGTCCCGAGGCGACGGGTGCAACAGTCAGGTCAAACTGAGACTCAAATTGCCCAACTGATTGCGGTAATACGGCGCCTCCGCGCCATGGAAGGCTGTTCTGTTCATTCTGTCGCCTTGCCTTGCTCAGTTCTCCGCAATTCGATGCCAGATGAACTCTCAGACCGAGTTGGAGTTCGTCTGACGTGTATCCTCCCTACAAGTTGCTCCGCGCGCGTCCAGGGCACATTCAGCAACCCTGATGACCACCAGTACAGAAGCTAACTTGCGCTCCGTACTCCGTACATACTGCGCCACGGCACACCCAAGAGGTTATTGCTATCACATTGATGCTGCAGGGAGGCATTGGTCAAAAGTCTGAAAACCGGATGCCATCGCGAACCTCCTTGAATTACCTCTGCAGCGTTGGAAGCGGCCCCTTGAGGACAATATTCTCTCCCTTTTGCTGCGCCTATATGTCTCATTAGCTTTGCGCACATTCGTCCAAGAGGCCGCCATTCAACAAGCCGTGGTCCCGGTTCAACTACTCTTGTCGGCTCCAAGAAACGAGTACGGCTTCGTATCGCATTTCAAATCACTCACCTACCCATGACCGCTAGTGGCAACTAATTTCTATCATTTTTTGTCAAGAATGGCCCTCAATGAGATATTACGAGTTTATCATACTGCTAGCCCAGCATGGAGATGCATCCAACTTCTATTTCAAGGTCAGCCACCATCATTTGGGCAACGTCAATTGTGGTAGGGATATAATAGAACAAGCCGTAGTAAGTCGGGCAAGCTAATCAAGAGACTCGACTCACCAGGCTGCTGGTTTCAATTTTTAGGAGGCAAAAAGGAAGAAAGTGACAGGTTTATTCGGGCGGTTGTTTCAGCTAACAGGAGCCAGCCTTGCGCATACAAGGACATCCCGTTCATATGGTTCACCCCCAGCCACACATGTTCTGAGACAGCTGAGCCGCATACAATATGATTTGGCTGTCTTATCTCTTCCGCCCGTAAGGAGAGATATTGCTGCGTTCAATATTGAAAGTTTAAAGGGAAAGTCGAACATTTGAAAGGCACCAATAAGCGAATTTCAAGGCGCCTGATCATCATGTCAGCCCAGCAGGTCTGATTTATGATGCATCGCAGTGCGATTTCTGACCAAACTGTGCCATCCCCAGTATTCTAGGTTCGTTCGCCAGCGTAGCGGCCCTCTGCCATGTCACGCATATCATACTACTACGCCAAACACGGAAGATCTCTATTCACCAACAACGGGGACAATCTCATCCCGATATCCCGGAACGATATCTGTCCAAAAGGTTCACGACCCCGAGGCCACTTCGGACTGGTATCCCCTCCCGACCAAGAGTCTATACTCGTATGTCGGCATCATCGGCATACCACACTGAAGTCTTTCAAAGGCACTACAAGTACTACATTCAATGTACAATACCAGGGCAAATCTAATGTGGCATTTGTCAGGCATCATTCATCACTCCATGGCAGATCCCTCCTCTCCCTGGTGTGACGACATCGCATCAGCTCTCCCACTACACACAAAGGTGCTAGGGGAAAACTCATGACACACGCCTCACTGGGTGGGCTAGTCCGAGGACCAAAATGCCGCCCCGCCCGCTTAGATTCTTCTCATTTCCTGTTCTGTTTTCCCCATCAAACCTATTTCCGGCTTTGGCTTCACCTTAACCCATTGTGGCTGTCCAGAACCAGAGTCGACCCTGCCTAAATTTCATATCCCCTGCTTCTGGGCGGGGCATGTGAATGGCTATCCAGAAGCGAACGGCTTCAGGGTCAAGCCAGAGGCACTAACGTCTCACATCTTGCTTTGTAGTGTCCCTGGCCTAATCCACGTGCAAGGCTCGTGGAAGCATCCAGTGTAGTGTGGAGGTCGGGCACCTCTATTATTTACAGTGCTTGTACGGAGTACGAAGAACACCAATTACAAAGGTGTGTTGGTTTGCTTCTATTCTCGTGCTTGCGACGGCGGTTTAGTGCCTGTTGTCTTTCTCATTTCATCTCTCAACCCTTGGAAGTCCTTACGTCGACGGCGTGACCGATGCTAGTATATGCCGTGGTGTCTCCTCAAATCTTCCAACAGCATCTGAATTTCTACTCCACGCTCTGCAAAGCGCGATACGTAGAAAGAAAATCCGACTCCAGGTCTTGGCAAATGAATACTAGTTCACAGACATACCTAGCTATACGATTCATGAGCATTATTAAGTGCTTGTGACGCAGCTTACTCGGCACAGATCATCGGCACTGCTCGTTATAGTTGCAATGGTATGTGAATGTCAATCAACTCCCGCCCGCACCAGATCTACGAAGGGTCAGGCCCGCTGTTGAAGCCGGCCCCCTTGGTGCGGAGCGTACTCCGTAGCAGGTGAGAACGCTACTTCGAACAGGCCCTATTGTTACTATCGCGTGTCTGGTGTAGCGTGTGCGAGCGGCATCGGGCATAACGAATCCGCATCGCCGCACAGCTCTCTATCCAGCTTCACTTTCGGCACTGGGTACAGAAATCCTTCCATGCTAGTACAATAGCAGTGAAATGTTAATTATAGGTGGGCCGACGTTGGGTTTTTAGCAATATCGGGAAACTGTTGCGCCATGAGACTGGCGTGAAGAAGCCATGGCCCGAATTTCCATATGAAATGGGCTGATTTATAGACTCAGAAACACTAAGTGCCATGAGCTTTGATGCTACCCACAGCCTCAACTATGCCTGGATATCAACCATGAATATTGAATCAGACAACAGATATAGTAATTTTTAAAGGGGAAATTCACAAGCTCATCTAAACATGAACTCTGAGTCGTATTTTACCCTCAGCTGTCGCTCAGCTAACCCAATCTAAAATATGTATTCTCTTGCCGGGTAGGCCAGATCAGGTATCGTAGAATCCAATAGAGGTACTTGATACGCTAGATCAGCACTGTCTTTGTCTGGATGTGGGCCTAGCCTCAGCCTCAGCCTCAGATACACGCAATAACGCAACTATGGGCAACTATGGCTTGTGCTAGTACATGCTAGATCATCACTACGAGAAGATATCGGGGTTGCGAAGATGAATGCCTAAAAGCTGGCGAGCTGGTAAAAAGTCTGCGAAGAGAGCTGTGCATCAGCCGCGGCAGAAAGCTCCACTGGGTGTACCTCAGCTTATCGATTTCGGAAGTATATCCCAGAACAACTCAGTATTGAACTCCCTACATGCCCTCCGTATACGGGGATCATCTCAGTGACGCTTTGAATGATGCGGACGTTTCCCGTTGAGCACAACTCTCTTTCAACTCTCTTTCATTTTGTTTTCAATTCCTTATAGTAACCTGTCACGAGAGTAGCATGTACATGGGCGTTGTTCTGATGTGTCATTTGCCCAACCCGCTGGAACAGCACTTAGGCACATATGTCTGACATTGCACGGGCTTGTTATTTCCACAGGCACTGCGCAATCCTTAGATCTGGACGGGTTCGGGACAGGCAACTTCAACCTACCCCCTGAAGCAACGCCACCGGCCACACGCCAGAGAATACTGCCCAAACGGATGGCGTCCCGTCTTTAAGGACCCCCATGCGACAAGCTTGGGCAATTTTCAGGTGGCGTCGTTTAGTGCTGTCGAAGTTTGGGGCCTGGGCGTTTGGGCGTTGTAGCCATGCTCGTGTGCCGTACCGCAGCGCGGAACGAGACGAGACGAGTCTGAGTCAATTCGGGAGTAAATACTTCTTGGGGGCGGAATATTTACATTGCGGACGGGATTGAGTTGTGTCGACTGCACTCTGGGTTTGGACGGGAAAAAGCTGGACATACGAGAAGCCGCAAGATGTGTTCGATGGTACCTGGTCTATCATTTAAGATCAGATCCATCTTGAGATGACCGTTAGATGAGATGAGGCCTCTCAGCTCGCCAAATCTCTTCGGCCTACAGCTCAACTTCCCCGTACAAGTTGAGTCTTATCGGACAAGGGAGTCATTGGACTAACAATCGAGCTAGGGCCGGGTTGACCTCGCCTATTGAAACTTAACTGCAAATTTGCAGAATCTGTCTGACTGGCATATCTTGTTCATCAGCCGCATCGCCGGCCTGTCAGAAGCTGAGAGATCAATAACACCGATGACCCATGCCGATGTTCGGATGCGAAATTTGTGGCTTTCATCCCGCGCTTGGCCAAGAATCAATCCTACCATAATACTATGCCGCTGCAAGTCAACTCTGTCACCGTCACCGTCACTGCCTCTTCGTCTTCCTTCGTTCCCGCGGAAAAGCCAAAGCATGCAGGTTTACGTCAACTCGTATATTGGATACACCCGGCCGGCTCCTTTCCGATCGACGGAACCGGGGTCCAGATTTCCACACATGCTATTTTTTTTTTCTTTTCTTTTGACAGCCAGGTGGGCGTTTTAGTGAAACCGGATACACTCACACCGAGAGCGATGACATTGAGCGCAGGCCGAAAGACATCGGCTAGCGCCAACAATGGCGAGAATTTCAGCATCGCTGCTTGAGGCCGACAACACCTGATCGTTCCACCATCTGTTGAGCTGTTGGACGGCTTCACTGTTCGAGACTTGGAAGTTGACAAAGTTCCTGCAAAAACCACCTCTCTGCTATAGCACGCCTGAGCTATGGCCACCAACATCCCGAACTAATGGTGACATACTCGTACGACTTTGTTACGATGGGGACGGATGCAAGGTACCATTTCCCCGATGTACGAAGGACGGGCAGCTGTTACATCGTTGACTAGTAGTCAATGCGGCATCTGATGGATTCGCATGTGAACGCATCATCTGTTTCCACGGCACTTGTGTAGTGTCTGCATGACATTGACAGGCCAGGGTCATTTTGCAGTCGAGTAGGGCGTGGCTACTCCGTACACAACAAATCTATACCCTCGCCAAAGCAGCATCTCCTTGGCTTTGTTGAGACGGTACGAGTACTCTACAGATTGGATCATGTTGAGCTCATAATGCTTCGGCTGACTCATTCGTGATATTACTAGAGGCCCCCATATGTGCTGCAATCGCCTCACCGGTTCTCAGCCACCGTCTGTGCGCCATGCCGTGAAATACAAGCCGAATTTTTTTGTCCGAGACCCCAGCGCTCTACGGAATACAATCTGATTCGCAGGTTCACAAGGAGTTCGGCTCAGCTGAGAGGAGAAAACCTTGGTTTCAACCCCAGCCCTCTCGCGTCCCGGCAGTCCAACTTTTGCTGACTCCAAAACCTGTCAGTTGTCATGTTGGAGAAGGATCCCTTGCCTATGTCCATGACTACTTGTCAATGGGCCCGGAGACTTTTTAGGTTGCTGTGAGACAATGGCCAGTATACTATGTTCGCAACTTTGGGACGTGCTAGATTAGGGATTTTTGAGCGCTCTCCGAATTCAGGCCTGCATTGTGCTCGGTACGGAGTAGACGTCAATGGATCGGGGCCGAAATACGTGTAAGTGAGGGGGCACAATACGTAACTCTTTGAGACAGGCAGCTTAGCATGTGGAGTGGTCTTATTCACTATTGTAATCTATGGCTTGCATAGCAGACGTCTATGAAGCTCCATACGGATCTGGTGAGTCCCTTATCCAGGGAGGATACTATTACGTGTCCAAGAGGCATTACGACAGCGGCCGAGGTAGTGGTTTCGTGTAGACGCTGCATGTATTTACCCATGCCTTGGATATTTCGGAGCCTCTCAGAAAGGGAAAGAGAGCCGGTTACTACTACACGAAACATATCCTAGTATGAGACATTCCATATAAATGACTCGACGAGTGCGTGCTCGTAGAACTTGTGATATGTATGCATGAATCATGAAGTAGTATATCCAGAACGGTGGCGTGTGACGAACCTTGACATGCCCTGTTTGACCTGTCACCGCCACTATCAGAAGCCGAGATCTGTCAGTCTAGATGTGCGTCCCCCACCCGGTTCCTGCGTATCAGAAATGCAGCCAAGCAAGCCATCGTTTCTTGCGAAAATGACAGATCCAGGGCCCTTGTTTTTGCCTATTGATGGGGTGGCACGGTAATAGTAAACAATACTATTGTCATGGTTCATGGTTATTGTTGACTCACGCTGGCGCATGCTCCGAAATAGTGGTTTACTATATCCAACACTCAAACGATATAGACTGAAGATGGTGTAGTAAATGGTTGTTCTTTACTCATGAACACGGAGGCAACCGTTCTGCCGTTTTATATGGGCTGAGATCAAATGTGAGTGGCAGCAAAGTAAGAAACACAGAGGCAAAGGACTATAACGGAAGCTTTGTGTGGGAAAGTGAGTTTATAGATCATAAGTTATGTAGGTAAAAACTCACTCTATACAAAGGCACAAAACCAGAGTCTGTCATGTAGTTTTTAACAACATACCCGTGCCAACTCCATGTCGATAGGAAAACTCTCACGTCCCGCTGTATCTTTTATAGACTACCTAGGCGGATCTCGGCCATCTGAGGCCGGTCATCATCATCCATGATCTTGCTCATAGATTAACTCTCTTGAATTGAAGGTCTATCTATTTTGCTGCCTCGTTCATGTTGCTGTCAGTCGCATATTTCGTGACATGGATGGTGTATATGTGTCTTTGAGCTCCGACTAAACGAACGCGAACAGCTACACTGCCTGAGGAGTGCTTATCGAGACTCAAGGTGAATCGCCCATTGTAGCATGCCCATAAAAGACAAAATTCCTTTAATCGAATTTTTGAGTTAATAAAGTATTTATCCCATCTGCGTCTTTTCAATTGGAGGGCGTTATACTGCTGCTGCTCTCCTTAAGCCATAGGCCGTTACTAACATACAAGTTTGTTGGACTTGGTGATGATGCGATACATGAATATGTACCGTGGGTTGTCTTTCTCAGAGCATTGAGTTCCAAGGTTGACCTGTGTGCTGTACCCGAAGCAATGTTCCCCGGCTTTGAATGCTGTTCGGCGTGATCACCACTTCGCCGAAAGGCATCACCCCGGACCCACACGGCCGTAATTCTACATGTATATAGCCTGGTTTACGTCTCCATGACAAGAGAAGGGTCGTGACGCAGAGAACGATTCATGTATTCAAGAAGAAGAAAACAAGTCTCGGAATGTCAAACATTACACCCGAATCACCCAACTTAGGCGTTACGCATGAGCGCCTCCGACTAGAAATTGATGGTACGTCAATTGAGTTGGCCCTCTTCCGACGTCTCGGCAACTCTACCTCGATACCTATCCTGTTTTTACACGGATGGGGCAGCTCCAAGGAAGACTATGTTGATATCCAGTTCCATGCCGGTTTCTCTGGACAGTCATTTCTTGCGTATGATGCTCCCGGGTGCGGCGAAAGCTGGTGTGAAGACCTGTCCAAAGTGAACATCGGCTTTCTCGTCAAAACGGCAGAGGCGGTGCTGCATCATTTCCAAATCCTCGAGTTTCATGTTGTAGGGCACTCCATGGGTGGTCTAACTGCCCTTGAACTGGCTCACCGCAAACCCGATGCGATCCGCAGCTTTGTCAATATTAAAGGGAATCTTGCGCCAGAAGATTGCTTCATCAGCCGACAAATATTCGATTGGCACAGCGAGGATATGGACGAGTTTTTTAACGAATTCATTCTCCGCTGCCGTCAGTCCCCATTCTACTCCGCAGCACTGTATGCGGCTTCAATTCGACAGAGAGTTCAAGTCGGTGCTATTAGAGGAATCTTTGAATCCATGGTGCATTTATCCGACGGCGGCGGTTTATTAGCCAAGTTCTTAGACCTTCCGTTCAAAAAGGCCTTCATGTTTGGCGAACAGCACGCAAGTCTTTCATATCTCCCCAAACTGGAAGCCGCTGGAGTTGAGCTGGTCGAGATTCCCAGTGCGGGCCATTTCCCCATGTATTCTAACCCTGTGGCAATGTGGGCTACTATTCAGGATTTCATTCAGAGAGTTGACGGCCAACAATCTAATGGTACGAACAAGGGGCAAATACCCGAGCAGTAGCTGAGGAACCAATGTATATACAACAAAATGGCAGGCTACCTTGGAATTACATTTCGTCTATTATAGACCTAGAGAAACGTTTCGGAATCGGTTCCTGAGGTCATTATCGGCCAGTAGAGCCCCTGCGTGCCATCTATACTCAAGGAGGCATCTATGAAATCAAGATCGGGAATCGACTGTTCGAGCAGGTCATGGAAAAATGGTTCTGATAGTACCATATCTGCAGCTACATCTTGAGATGTAAGCAGCGAGGTGGATCCACCGCCTGTGATGCCTCTATTGTTCTGAGGCTGCGTTGATGTGTTATCTCCACGTCTCTCTTGCAATTTAGCCTCCTCGGATGCAATAAAAAGCTTCATGGCATCCACATGTTGCTTAAACTCGGCAGCTACGAAATTCCCATTTTCCTTCAGCTGTGAGAGAAATTGTACCGCCGTGTCAAAGAGCTCCCCATCGCTTTGGCTGCCATTTTGGTTCAATAAACTT
Organism: Trichoderma guizhouense; assembly: GCA_002022785.1. NCBI lineage: Eukaryota > Fungi > Ascomycota > Sordariomycetes > Hypocreales > Hypocreaceae > Trichoderma > Trichoderma guizhouense. The sequence goes on from LVVK01000008.1 coordinate 143,365, forward strand.
GAGATTGCCAAGATGGTAGCTGATGTGAAGAGATACTGCGTATAGAAATAGTCAAACATCATAAATCTTCCGTTGATCCAAGAGTCAGTGAGAATCTGGTACGAGTGTCTCGCACATCGTACGCAGGCTTCTGAGAGCGTACTGGCTGAGCCTGGAATGTCCGGCTCGTCTCCCGTTTCCATGACCTTGAAACGTGTACGAAAGACGTGGAGCAAGACTGGGCGGGTGGCAAGGATTACGAGCTGAAGATATCATTACTCATGCACGTTGCCAATCATCATTAGGGGAGAATGCTTACTTGATCGAACCGTAGATGTAAAGATTCTGTCTGGTGTTCTGCCATATTACTTTTTGTTGGGTCAATCTGTAGTGATGGCGGAAGATCTTTGAGCCATTGCCGCAGTGCGGACAAGCTATCGTGAACTCGTTGCGATAGTGCCGTCTTCTGAGAACTCTTGCCGTATATCGAGTTTAGTATAGTTCCAGATATCCTTGCTAGACCTATCATAGCTACAGAATAGGAGCAATCCGGAAAGTCGCTATGTGAGAGCTTATTCGATGGAAGTTCAAGATCGATATCACTGTCCTGAACAGCCACCGGATATCCCAGCTTCGTGGCCCACATTCTATCAAACGTATAAGCAGTCCACCAAACCCGGACTCTATGTTCACGTGCAAACTGATCCGTGAGAAGAGGCTCGGGGACATTCAGGTGGAGTCCCATGATAATAGCAGTACGCACTGCGGAGCCAGCCAGGCTATAAGCAGAGTGTCGTCTATTTAGAAAAAGTGAATAGTAAGACTGTGAGAAGCAGTCAGTGCATGGGTGCAGGCATATTTGTACTAAGAGGAATGTTTTACCAAAAGAAGACACGTCTCGACCATTTCAACTGTTGGGCGCTCACTGATGACGCGGAGAACCTTTGACGCTTTGGCAAAGTATTCTAGACCTGGGAAAGCTCCAGGAGTAGCTGACGTTCGAGTCGAATATGTCTTTCCAATTGCAAACAATGCCCAGAATTTGCTCTGGGTCAGGAATCCCACTGCTCTGGGACCCTGTAAAAGCTTCTCAAGCTCTTCAAAGATGACACTGCTTCGAACAATGTGGTGCCAACGCCCAAGACACTTCAATGCCGCATTCACCAGGAGACGCGCTTGCGGCGGGCTAGGCCACTCGCAAGCAGTGTCACTCAAGACGAGGATTTGATCCTCTGCTGGATAACTTACACGAGGGAAATGGCAGTGTTCGGAGCTAGACATGGCCTGGCGGAAACGGGTCGCAAAAGCCGAATCCGAGGCTTCAGAGAGTAGGATGGGGGTATGAGGGACAGCCATATCAATGAACCAAGGAGTACTCGTCAACTCTGGAGCTTGTGTCGATGGCACTGCGACGGTTTCCTCTGTGATTTTCTCTGTCCCTTCACCGCTCAAATGCTGTGAACCATGACGTGGCCTAGGCGAAGATGCTCGACTTCGAAGTGCCTGATTCTCTGCAATCAAGTCATCGATATACCTATCAGGTTAGCATCAATCCCTGTTCAATTGAACCAGTAATTTTGCAACGATCGGTTCAACTTACTGCTGGCTAACTTTGACCAATCTATCTTTCTGAGGATACACACATTCCGCTGTCTCATTGGCTCGTCTGCAGTTATTACAAGGCTTCCCTCCCGAGCATTTCACTCTTCGCAAGTGGCATTTACGGCAGCTATTGGCATCCCGGGTAATTAGTATAGAACGTCATCAACATGGATTTCTCTGCCAGTGTAGATTTGACCTACGCAGTTGGTCTTGCCCGAGGCGCGTATGGAGCTTTCGCCGCTGCTGGAGTCCCAGCCGAGCGGTGTTGGTCCAGCTCGTCCAATGCATCGGCCATCGTTTACGGCGCCCGAGATACATTCGATTCAATCAGCTGAGAGGGCAATACGCAAGTTTACAGAAGTGAGTTGGCTGCTTCAAACTAGGTTCGGGCTATGACATCTTTACCCGCGATACGGACCGGGCTAGTTATTACGGCACCGACACAGGAGCGGGTCAGCACTCGGCGAATTGGCCCTCAGACCGAGATCTGACAACGGGCAACAGCCTCAGCGCCCATGGCCTAGTCTAAAGATGATGAGAGAGTAACGCATGCATGAGCTTGTAGCCGAAAGTCATGTATTCTGGGAATGCTGATTTGGATTATGCATCATGATTCGCACGGCTTCTATTCTTCTTACTGTGCACTTAGAAGGAGTTTGTCCATTTGACGAAGTTGCCCAACAGTTTCCAATACTGGAACGAACACCTCATCAAGTACATGATCGTTGCGTCTTTGTACAATCAACTCTCCAGTTATTGTAAAAACTACTACATTAATCACTTAGAAGCCACTTTCGCCGTTCATTTCACCATACTTCGGTATTGTTCATCGTTTTCTTTTGGATTGGCGCATCGTCGTACTAGCTTGTCGTAATGTCACACGCATCAGCCATGACGACTTCAATTCAAAACCCACGATTGCGTCTGCTCAATGCTCTTCGAGCCAACTTAAAACCTATCATGACATTTTTGGGGCTTCCGTCTTTTCGCACAGCCCAGATTGTAGCCCAAACTGGGGTCGATGTAAGTACCGCTCATTCTTTGTATACATGCTTTTTATTAACGGTTATGGAGGGCATCATCATTGATTGCGAGCATGGCTATATCAGTGACGACTCTATGCATAGTTCCACCGCTGCTATCGCTGCCCTTGGAGTGTCACCACTTGTCCGTCTCAGGATGACTCACGCGGACTTGATAAAAAGAGCTTTGGACGCTGGAGCACAGTAAGTACATACCACGAATCCCCTCATTTCACTACTAACAATAACTAGCGGAATCGTTGTCCCCCAAATAAATACCGCCGAAGAGGCGATTGCTGTTGTAAACAACTCGAAATTCCCGCCACAGGGGCTTCGAGGCCAAGGCTCAGCATTTCCGGCAATCACTCATGGCCTCGACATCCCAACGTACCTGAAAACAGCCAACGAAACGCTCATCACTTGCATTCAAATCGAATCAAAAAAGGGCGTCGAGAATGCAGACGCTATATGTGCTGTGCCAGGAGTCGGTTTGTGCTGCAATCAACAAGGATCCAAAGAACCAATATGCTAACGTCTCGCAAGATATGGTTTTTATTGGGCCAAATGACCTGGCCCTGTCAATCCTTGGATATGTGCCTGCCAAAGGCGATGAGCCAGAGTTCGTCGATGCTATCGAAAAGATTGTAGCGGCGGCGCGAAAACATGGCAAATGGGTTGGTCGACTATCGAACGACGGAGCATCGAGCAGGGAGCATTTGGAAGTATTCGATACCGTAGCATTGAGCTATGATATACGGGCTATTCAAAACTGGTATACGGCTGAGCTGTTAATTGCACGTTCTTGATTGCTTCTATGAGAAGCAAGGGAATACGTTGTATAAAGGATTAAGATATAGCCTATTGGTTCATATCTTGGCAGCTTGCATTGGACCAACTTTCGTCGATTCATCGTCAAAGTGGGTGGTATTTAGGCATGTTCAAGAAAATAATCTTTATATAGATGAAATAATGCAATACCTACAGGTTCAATGATCCCTTTTCACCACTAAAACCAGTGTTGGACACCGCTAAGTATGATGCATTTAGCCGGTTAAGAGGCGACCAGAGGCCGGCAGATGCGAGTTGCCCGCGTACATATGTAGTCTCGACTCAGGGCGTATATTACTATTCTACACAAGGTGTTTGCCAGAACTGATACGATATATACTGATATTGAAGCCTTTGGGCAACTCTATCAATTAAATTACATACCGGTATCATGAACTGCAACTTACACCATCAGCTATATTGCGAAACGGCGTCACTATAGAAGAATGGCTACCCGTACGTTAATTGGACAGCTTTCTGTTGATTCAGTCTCGTTCTTTGCGTTGCAAGGTATGATACCCCAGCTTTTCTCTCGCCACCGCAATTGTGAGTCCACCGGCAATCAGTTCTCGGATACTGGCTTCACTCTTCTCGATTCCCTGCGCGATCTTGGCCACCTCACGGGCACGATCTCGTGGAACAATAACCACACCATTTGCATCGGCAACAACAATATCCCGAGGTTGGACACGTACTTTGCCAATGCCGATTGGCTCGTTGATGCTTCCTATTTGAACCCGATCTTTGCCAGTCCGCATCCAACGTCCAGCCGTGAAAAGAGGATAGTCATCGGTGATGGCACGGTTAACATCGCGGCACACACCATCAATGACAGACCCAGCAATGCCTCGTAAACCGGCGTACTGCGTCATGATATCGCCCCAAACGGTGCAATCGGTGCGTCCGCCGTTGTCGATGACTACAATATCACCGATGGCAGCGTCATCAATGAAGTTTCCAACATTCCCGGGCGGATCGCTTGCAGGTACGTAACGTACAGTAAAGGCAGGTCCAACAGTTACCTTCTTATAATTCACCAAAGGCATAATATTGAGAGCCTGCCCGGGAATTCCAAGTCTATCAAGGGCGTCAGAAACTGCGGGAGTATCCAAGTCCCTAAATAGCGCTACCAGTTCTTGGTCTTCGACACTGGCTTTCTTGGGATTCTGGGGGGAGGGTGATTTCACTGCCGATAACGGCATGCTTGCGGCATCCATGTCGCTAATGTTTTCGAATTGCTTGTCGTGCATCACTTCTGACACGGGTTGGCCTGCACGAACAGCATGGACCATGAGGCTCTGACGACGGTCAATCTTCTCGCCCAAATCTAAGACATCTTCGATGTGCTTTGCCTGAATGAATACAGTGCCACACCTGTCGGCGATCACATAGTCGTCTTGATGGACCGGAACGCCTCGCATCTGCAGAGGCTTGCCCGACTCAGTTTGTACCAAACGATTGCGCGCGCTAATCATGGTGATGCCTCGGCCGTAAACTGGATAGCCGATTTCACGGCTTCCATCTATATCACGGCTCATGCCATCGATGATGGTTCCTCGAATGCGCTTCATTTTCGAGGCATTAGCAATGATGTCGCCCCAGCAGGAGATGCCATCCGTGCCACCAGAGATGACAAGAATTCGATCATCTGAAGTAACCGCATCTATCACTGGAGTAATGAGATGGGCGGTGGGAGTTGACTCCGTCTTTGGGCCAACCTTGACTGTACTGGCACGTCCTACGACCTTGGGACAGTCCCAGAGTGGTTGTAAGCCAAATGTGGCTCCTTTGAGGTTAAGGGAATCCAATGCATCAGATACCGTATTGGTATCTAGAGCCCCAAGTCGATCCAATAAAGTAATTTGACTCATTGTATAGGTTGTATGTATTGGCTGATGAGCAATTAAAACAAGGAAAGAGGTGAAAGATGGGATGGCTGATGTGTGACCCAGTATGAGAAGATAGCCTGATGAATAAAACTAATCCCATCATAGACCGAGAAAGAAGGGGAATTTAATGACCTTTCATATGACCACTTTATTAAAGAACATCCTACGTAGAAACGCACGACTCTCTATCTCGGGGACCAGACACCATCACCGTGCCTGGCTTCCGGAGCTCTCCGTATACGGCCTGCCTTAGACATCGGCGAACTAGCCAAGTTGCCGAAACACCACGACACGGCGAGATGAACGACCAACCACATGATCTGCGATTCAAGATGGATATAAATGCACGTAAATACTGAACCATGCAAAAGACATCTTATTATGTATAGTCTGTGGAGCCGCTTCCGTATCTCGCGGCAATGTCTCACTTGGCCGGCCTTTCTGAAGCACCACCAGACGCCGCCTTCGCCTTGATTGATGCATACAAGGCAGATCATTCACCGTTGAAAGTTGATCTTAGTCCTGGCTTCTACCGCGATGAGGATGCAAGGCCCTGGATCTTGCCATCGGTACGAAAGGTAACGTATCTCACCAATGTTTTAGTAAAAATAACTTCTACTAAGCATGTCCAGGCCAAACAAGAGTTACTGAATGACCCGACTGCCGACCACGAACATTTACCTATTCTGGGCCATGCCGAACTACTTAACAGTATCCAAAAACTTATATTCGATGCAACGCCTGAGGATGCAAGTACTATCGCAAGCATCCAGACCATCGCGGGTACCGGAGCAAATCACCTGGGTGCTTTGTTTTTAGCAAAAACTATCCGCCCGCGAACAGTCTGGATCTCAGATCCCACTTGGATCAACCACGAGGAAATTTGGAAACTTGTAGATCCCGGCATCAAACGTCAGAAGTATCCCTACTTCAATAAGGAGATATTGGATCTCGATTTTGAAGGCGCCATATCTACTCTGTCTTCCATGGCCGTAGAAGGTGATGTTGTAATTCTGCATGGCTGCGCACATAATCCCACAGGACGAGACTTCACAAAAGAGCAGTGGAAAGCCATTGCCGGTATTTGCGAACAAAAGAGGCTGATTCCGTTCTTTGATCTTGCTTAGTACGCAGACTCACCCGTAATGTCAGCAGCTCAAGAGCTAATTCGTACGCAGCCAGGGGTTTGCAACTGGAGATTTGGATGAAGATGCTTGGTCCATAAGGCATTTCTTCCGAAACACTTCGCTAGAGATACTGGTGGCGCAATCCTTCTCTAAAAACTTTGGTCTTTACGGGGAGCGTATAGGCGCGCTCCATGTTGTGTGCCGGACAGATGACACTCGAACAAAAGTCGTCAACATGCTCACATGTCTATCTCGCGCTGAGATTACTACTTGTCCTATAAATGGTTCCAAAATTGTCGCAAAAGTGCTTGGAAATAAAGACCTGAAGGCGCAGTGGCAAAACGATTTACTCCAGATGAGTGATCGCATGAGGACGATGCGACAAAGGCTCGTAGACGGACTACGGAAACGCCAAACCCCAGGGCAATGGAATCATATATTGACAGATGTGAGTTCCTTGCACCTTAAGATGCACTCGCTGGGCATCGCTAACACTACAGAGATTGGGATGTTCTCAATGACCAGCTTGAAAACAAATCAAATCCGCATATTGCGAGAAGAGTACCATGTATATCTCCTGCCCTCGGGAAGAATATCCATGACAGGCTGTGAGTATTAAAATTCTTGTAGAGCTCGTTTGTCCTGAAGCTAATATGCCCGTAGTGACGGAACATAATGTGGAACATGTTGCAGAAGCATTTCACAAGGTCATTCGTGATACCACCCCTCAATGATCCTGCCTTAAGAACGGGGTAAACGATATAAACATTCTTAGGCCACCCGTTTATTCTCAATACGGTAGAGAGTTTTAAAAGTAGAGCACTCAAACATTATTTATAATAAATATTTAATTTATCGCTACAGTCTAACATCTTATGCTATAATAAACAGTATATACTTTAGATTGATTACATACTAGCTGCACATTTGAGACAACTATCTCCCTACTCCTCCACTCGCGACGATGCTATAAATCTGCTGTTCTTCCGGAGGTGATGGCCGAATTTAAAGAGGATCCACGGGATAGGGAGGAGCCCCAATGACAGAAAGGCAAATACGCTCCCGGCCCAGTGAATGCCGAGCTTCTCGTACATCTGAATCGTGAATAGAGGGAACACCGCTCCGAGGAGGTATCGAAAGGATCCATTCGCCGCGATAGCTGTTGCACAATGAGTGTCTAACCTACAATAAACGCAAAACAAGCGTAAGATAGAAAGGAGGGATAAACATACCAGACGCGGCTGCACCAGCCCCATATGATTCGACAAGGTATATCATGGAAGAAAGCTATGAAGAAAGGGGGGCTCGTTAGACTTATGTGGTATATATGGTTTTAACAAGGGAGAGATGAAAGACTCACGAAGAGAACAAAAGCACCAAGACCAAATGGGATGCCACTTGCCACTACTACTGCCCAGTGACCGCCTGGTTTGGCTGCCCATGCGTACCTATGAGAAAGGGCGTTAGCTTCTTTATGCAACGGACCGCTCTGGCGGGAAGAGATCAAACCATACCAGAATAGCCCAATGGGCAAGAAAATGCTACCGGCCATGCCGCTGTACAGTCGATGTTCTGGAGCTGGACGACCGTTGGGGGCTTGCCGGGCAGCGCGGGCATAGAGAGTCTTCTCGATCACCAGGTATGTAACACAAGCTAGAAGATAGCCGATGAGCACGCTAATAAAGGAGAGGCCAATATGGCGGGAGTCAAAGCCGTAGTCGAGGGTGTAGACGTATGTAGCGCTTGCAAAGTAGCTAAAGACGACGGCATATGCGTATCCCGTGTATAGAGTCAGCGAAAAGCAGATGGCCTCAGTGGTCAGCATGGTCATAGAGCGGAACACGGCGGCCTTTAGCATCGACAAGGCGAGCCGCACAGTACTGAACCGACCCGAGCGTTTGGCCGTGGTCTGGATCCGCGAGTCGGACGTCTCCTTCATGAAGAGGATCAAGATGAAGATGGGCGCCCCGATCAAGGCAACAACCCACTGCGTCCATCGCCAGTCGCCATCATATTCATTCATGATATATGCCCCGACCAGCGGGCCAAGAGAGGGGCCGAAAAACGGGCCGCAGATAAACAGGAGGCTTGTCATGGCTCCCGCCTTGGTGCCGATCCCCCAAACATCAAGAATTGTTCCAGCGCCGATGGCCACGCCTGCTGATCCCAGGCACCCGCAGAAAAAGCGGCAGACCAAATAAGTGGCCAAGTTCCGTGCCGCTCCAGCACCGCCTGCAAAGGCAATTATACTCGATGAGGTTGCAATGTACAGCCACCGGCGCCCAATAAACTCGGACAGGGGCGCCATGACCATGGGCCCAAAGGCCAGCCCCAGCATGTACATGGTTTCGGAGAGGATCGCGACAGTGCGGCTGACGGCGAACTCGATCATGAGGGCAGAGGTAGCAGGAACTGTGACTGATGCGGAGAATGTTCTATAGTTTGATCATGACTTGGTTAGTGGGAGCGCTCACTTGGTTGTGCAAGGCATATCTACAAACATTAAGAAGGCCAGGAAACAGGGTATGGCAGTATGATAGATCTTCATCCCCAGGCTCCAGCTCGTGGCGTTGATGGCCTTGCTGCTGTCGACCTTGCTGATGTCGCTTTTGTCAACATCTTTCTGCATTTCCAGATCTGACATAATGAAAAGGTGAAGAAGATCTGGAGAACTCCCTCCAACGCGCAGTGAACTGAAGTGAAGAGGTCTTTTGGGTCGATTTATCCGTAGTACGCCTGAGTTGGTCTCATGGATGACTCTAAATACATGCTTGAAATCATAGGCGGGACTGGTAATAATATACGGTTCTTGGGTAAATACTGTCTACTTGTTCTAATTTTCTGCATGTAGGGGTCTCAGACTCTCAATTAGCTCAGAGCCGCGGAGCTATACAAACTAAACAGCTAACAAGTACGTACGTCTTGCGATATCAGACTCACAAATAACTGAAAGTGCCGTGTAATTCGGACTTCTCGCTGCCGAAGGGGGCCGAGCGAGCCACTACAAGGCGATGAACCAGACCCGCACTACATGCAGGATCCACACGGCTCACCACGACTCTATAAATCCGGGGCCTCTCGGCTTAGGAGGCCGAAGAGCTTTGCTGCCAACATGATCTCTAGCATTGTACCGCTTGAGTTGATTTTTTACTTTTCCCCCCTCCGGCTTCTGAGTACTGAATACAGTTTAGTATAGACGCCAATTACCATGGATCGAGCACCAAAAAGGCTTGCTGCCTCGGTCGATGAAGAGGACTCGGCGCCGGTACCGCCACTCCGGGAATCGGTTCTCCAGAGTTCTAGTCGAGGGACTCGGTCCTGTGAAGGATGTTACCAGCGAAAGATCCGTTGTGACCGTGGCGTGCCTTGTACAAATTGTTCCAGACATGGCATGACATGCGTGTATCCCACAAGAGACCCCGACGCGGCACAGAAACCTTGTACTCTCCGGGACGTCTCCAACCGTTTGGAACGACTGGAAAGCTTGCTATCGCTGTTGGTTGAGAAGACCGGAGTCCTTACGGGATTAGAAGCCGATAGTGGCAGTAATCGCGGTCGCGGTCGTGCTGAGCCCGAGATTACAATCCAGCCTCGACCTATTAGTGACAATGTCAATACTATCGAAACTAGTCGGCAACAACCATCCGATCGGCCTTTAGGCAAATCGACATGGGAGCTGTTAATGAACAATTCGAATATCGAACCACCGTTGCAAGAAGACAGAAGCAAACCCACGCAACCCCCTGGCCTAGAAACAACACCTTTACACTTTCAGGCGAATACAGCCTCGTATCACAGACCTCCTACACAGCTAGGTGCTGCTGATCCGCTAGACAGGGATTCTGATCTGCTGGACGTCTATCCCGATGCCCAACTCGCCCTCCGGTTATGGAATGTGTACGTCAGGTCGGTCGATCCGGTCCTCAAGATCTTGCACATACCAACGATCCAGTCTGCTGTTGTGGCCACGATTCTGGGCTCCCGATCCGCACAGCCCTCCATGGTGGCGCTGACATTTGCCATCTACTATGCCGCCGTCACGGCGCTTTGTCACCACGATTGCGACGAGCCCGTCGATTTGCCGTGGGAGAAGCCCGTCCTTCTAAAACACTACCAGACAGCCTTGGACCGGCTTCTCGTGACGCCTGATTTCATGAAACGACCTGATGTGACGGGCCTGCAGGCCCTCGCAATTTATGTGGTGAGGACCTAGACTGCCTTGGAATCGACCCTGTCGTTACTTCAACTGACCATGGCTACTATAGACTTGCTCAAGGGCAAATGAACTCGGTCGGCCAGTATGGGTTCTTAACGGACTCGTGATCCGGCTCGCCCAGTCAATTGGCTTGCACCGAGACGGCGCCTCCCTCAAGCTGAGCCTCTTTGAGTCGGAGATGCGTCTCCGCCTCTGGTGGCATCTTTGTGTGCTGGAATCGCGCGCTTCGGAGGACCAAGGATTTCAGCCCACAATCGATATCACCAATACGGGGCTACGGCTGCCATTGAATGTGAATGACGACCAGATCTATCCGGACATGACGCATTCTCCAGCGGAATCGCGCGGTTGGACGGAGATGTCCTTCTTCTTGATCCAGATCGACGCCTGCCGCGTGATTCATCCCATCCTCGACAAGCAACAGCAGGAGTCCGGCGATGCTCTTCTTAGTACTCGAGAGAAAGGACCGAGAATTAGTCCTCGAGGGAAAGGAAGGAGGATTAGTACCCGAGAGAAAGGAAGGAGGATCTCCGATCCAGTCCAATACATGGCAGAGAAATATGGCATCACGCCCGGGTCGAATTCTGTGACATCGGTTAATCTGCCGCACATTGCCACGCAGCATGTCACCACGGCCTGTAAAAAGATGGAGTTCGTGCTGCAGTTACGAAAGGAGATTTCTACATCTAAGCAAAAAGAATCGCAGGATGATGATGCAACGCCAGACGTACCCAAGCTCTCGTTCAAGCTGGCCTGCGACTGCCTGGAGAGTAGCCATGTGCTGCTAAAGGAGGGTCTTGCGTCGCGGTTCACATGGCTCTTCAGCATGTATACGCAGTGGTACGCACTCGCCTATGTTCTACGTTGCCTCTGTAGCAACCCGAACCCTCCCGGGTTCGAGGCAGATCGTGCCTGGACTCTAGTCGAGGGACTCATACCCCGCGGACCGAGTCTTCAGCACCATACGGCGGCGGTCCATGACGAGCACGGACATGGCAGGATATGGAAGTTTCTCAACCAGCTTCGACATCGGGCGTGGTCGCTGAGACACACCCCAGATGTCTGGGTTCAGCGGTCTGATCGTGAGAGGTACTGGACTCGCCAGCGTTTGTCAAATGCCGAGATCCTCCCCCCTACAATAGACCCGGGGATATCGATCCTCCCCGAGTGGGTTTCTGAATTCCCTGCTAGTTCTAACCAAAATGTCTTTGGATCTCTGGATTTGTTGATGCCAGAGATTCCCTTTTTACCAGATTGGAATGCAGTTATTAATGGCCGGTAGTTAAGTGGTTGTAAACAGGCAAATATTGATATATCTACTCCGCATATGGTGCTGGAATCGAAGAAGGGCCGGAAAACGTGTTGTGGATGCGCTCTGTCTCACTACCCGGGCACCTCCGGAGCGGAGTGTCTGTCACATTCTGTGATACGATACGTCTGAGGAGAGGGATTCGAGGAATCCACATCCTCAGAGAAAGGCATCATTGGCTGCTTTATTGGCGCAGGCCTTCAAAAAGGATTGACTACATATGTAGGATTCGTGCGATGTATGGTCAGCAGCAACGGGTTTCGCTTCGGTGGCATCGGCGCCGGCTGTGCCGAATACGACCAGGGGCATAGAACTTCAATGAAAGACCATTATGAGCCGGGAGCAGGTAGCTGCTAACATACTCAGAACTTGTATGGTAGGGCGTAGGATAAATCCTACAGCTGCTACATGACACGAGCACCTTCTCTGACATGACAACGTCCAACGTCCAACGTCCAACAGTGAATCCAGTCGGCGCTCCTCGGCGTCGATCTTGTCGCTCCCAAAAGCGTCGCAATCTTTGAACTTGGATGGTGAAATGGTATAAAGTCGCAGAAATGTATGAGCAACGGCATCATCTCCATGCCTCCAACATTTGGCGCGCAATAACTGTCCCCAAGACGACTGGCTGTTCAACAGCACATCCGCAGCTACCAAACACGGAAAACAACATCGAAGAAAGCATCCCAGAGCCTGATATTCGCCATGGCATCCTTTTCACCAATTCTAGCGCCATCAGGAACACGACCTCGGTCGCAGTTCTTCACTGCCGTCAAAGCCAACGTATGTACATCTCCCCTCCTCTTGCTGCTCTCACATGCCTCAGACTTACAATCCATGCTGTAGTTTATCCGTGACGGTCTCCCACTGCAGACATGGGTAGCCATCGGCGCTCTCCTGCAATCAGCACTCTTGCTGGTCCTTCCCATTCGCTTGGCCATTATTCCGTCCATCTTCTACCTCGGCACCTCCCTCATCGACGGCCTCTTCATCTGGAGCGGCGTGCGCGCCAATCCATACATGTCCGGCGTCGTGCCAGGAAAGGTCAGCGCGCAGTTCCCCGGCAGCACGGCACCGTCTCAGAACCCAATCGTTGTCATCAAGCTTGCCGCTCGCAGCAATCACCCGCTCGGCGTCTTCCACCCGCACATGCGCAAGATCAGCACCTTCTTTCGAGACATGATCGAGGACCTCGACGAGCACAGCGAGCAGTACGACTATCTCGGCGCCTGCAGCTACCTGGCCAACGAGCGCGCGACGGCCAACGAGGTGATGATCCTGGCCTACTTCCGCACCTACGAGGGGTTGCACAAGTGGTGCCACGTGCCGGGCGGCGTGCACCGCGAGGCCTGGAGCTACTGGAACAAGGACATCATGGGCCGCGGCAAGGCCAAGGAGGGTCGCCTGTTCAGCATCATGCATGAGGTCTATCAGGTCCCCGCCCGGAAGTGGGAGAGCATCTTTGTCAACTACCATCCTACCGGGCTGGGTGCCACGACGTACAAGATCGACGTGGACGGCCAGACGAAGTGGAGTAGCCCGCTGGTCGATGCGAGCAGGGGGCTGCTGAGGAGTAGTAAGGGGCGGATGGCACTGAGCGAGGGCAACGACCACGACATCTACGGGGACGATCCGTTTGCGAGCCAGCCTGAAAAATAAATGATTAATATGTTATGTATCCTCTGAAAATGGAACAAGAGGACTCTAAATCTGGATTTCTGTAACGCTATAGATTGCAGATTTGAAAGATTGATGAAACGAGATAATTGGTATCCTTTCTAATAAAATTTGACTTTGTGTTTTGCCTTCAGTTCAAGTTGTTATGCACTGCTGTTGCCTCTGTGTTTATTAACTTTGCTTCACGTTAAACATGCACCTGTGATGACATCCCAACATATTAGACGAATATGAAATGCAAAATGATATTGTAAATAAGCGGGAGCCAAAAATATAATCAATTTGTAGCACACTAATTTAACAATTACTCGCAAAACGAGTGGTCAGGTTCTTCTAATCGAGTCTATGTTAAAACAAACAAAAAGTCGAGGTCCTTTTATTTTTCGTCAGCGAGCTTATCAATGGAGCTCATCATCTTGTACAGATTCTTGGCGCGCTGAGTATCCTCCACAAACTTGTTGAACTCCTCCTTTCCAGTACCCTTGCCATCAAAGCCCCATTCCAGTCCGTAGTGCACAACGGTACTGTCGAAGGTGTAGCGGCCCCTGTCTCTGCACAAGCCGCAGAAGATCTCCTTAAACTCGTCGGCAAAGCCGTTGCGAGGAAACGCGTTGCAGATCTCCTTGAACTCTTCATCGGTCATGACACCCTTCAAGTTGGGCAGGTCCTCCGGAAGGCCGAGGAGGTGCAGGCTCGGTCCAAGGAGGTCACCGTGAATGCCGTAGTGGACCAGCGCAACCTCGGGCTCCTTCCAGGGCGCAAAGACTTCCATCGTGTGCAGGGCGATGGAATCCCAGGCCAGCTGCATGCGGCGGCCCTTCCTGTCCCAGGTACTCTCCTTCTCGGGGTATGAGTCGATGAAGTCGCGAGCGAGGTTGGCACCGTCGACCTCGAAACGTCTGGTGTTGGTCACAATCTCCTTGTTCTTGGACCAGGCGAGATCGTGGAGGAGACAGCTCACGACAATGAGCTCCTTGTCAAGCTCATCGCCCAGCTTGGAGAACTCGGGCATCTTCTTCTGGAGAAGAAGGCAAAAGGCTGCGCTGCGCAGAACATGGTTCAAGACACCTGGGGTCGAATACTTCTTTGCTTGATAGTAAGAAGCTAACACAAGGGGAGTGGTGGGAAACTCGATCCCGGTCAAGGGGAAAGAGGGGAAGGGGTTGGTAGTTGATGACGCCATGGCTGTTGATGTTGATTGTATAGAGATGCGAATATCTGAGTTAGTGATTGTTGTTCTGACAATTGATTGATTGATTGCTTGATTGCTTGATTGGTTGGTTGATTGCTTGATGGATAGTTTTTTGAAGCTGAGTTACCAAGGGGCCTCTTATATAGCAAAATATGGCATCTAGAAGTCTATTCTGGACAAGCAATGACCCAGCTTACGAATGAACAGTGCATGTAATCATTCCGTGTCTCGAAGTGCGAGACTCATCGCAAGCTTATCGGAACATGATTGATTTGTAACGTAAAAATGTTGAAATTGGCTACAAGGTTTGTTGAAGGTTTGAAGATGGATCGAGATGGAAGGTGTATTGGATCGATAATCGCTATTACCATGCACGATTTAGAACTAAAGCATTATTTTCCAGCAATAACCTGGGCAAACAAATAGAGGTGGCTTATACATCTCTTCCGACCCAGCTCGGAGTTGGGGTAAAGTCACGCCATGCAATAGTAGAAAAGATATACGAGTACGAATAAGCTTCAAGCTCTGCGATTATGTTTTGTAGTGGCTATTGGCCCAAGTCTTGCGCTAGACCTCGAAGAATTGCTTCGCATCGTCTAGCTGCTCGTCGCTCCTCTAATGTGTGGTGATGGGTAATCACGATTGACTTCTGTATAAATAAAAGAGTTGCCGATACCCCTCGGATAAAATGTGAGCGCACCCTGACGCCGCTCGGCTGCATGACCAAATATACCTTAACGATCGTATGTTTATGACGGTATGCCTGAATTAGCGGACTACCACCTCTGTCATGCTGAGGCTGGTGGCTGCTTGCATAATGCTCATGACTAACTTTGCAAAGTTGCCGTTATTGGCATACACTTACCATTTTCGGTAATTGGACCCTGGTTCTATTCCCACTTATTTTGAAGACTGCCAACCATTTTAGTGCTAGTGCCGGCACTGGCCTTTAGGGGTCTTCCTTGTAGCGTTGACAAGCTCAATGTGCCGAACGATGAAAAGGCCAAATAGAGTCGTGTGGCTAATTCTCAACCCAGTTGTCATAGTCTCCCGCAATGCTGGTGAAAACACTCGCTTGGCCCGAGGCAGTATTCTCCTCGACATGAAATGCGCAATTGCTGTTTATCACACACAATGCAGCTCACTGATGTCAGACATACAACCCGATAACTTGGAGTTATAGTAGTCAGATAGGATAGTGCTTGAGAGCAAGCTCTAGTCTCATCTTGGCAACTTCCTCCTTCCAATTACCGTTTAGCAACTATGAGGCTATATTGAAGGAAAAATTTTCTACAGGCTCTTTAATGAGAAACCTGGTAGTGACTTTGGATTCCTAGCCATACTTATCCAGGGAAATTTACTTCCAAGAACGTTAACCTGCCGGATTCATGTCCCAGTACCATCTTATTTCCATCTCCTGCTACTGAAGTAGATCTGTAGTCAGCAGGAAGCCAGAGGCTTTTCTTACCATCTAGAGTCAACCACTCCCCGTCGACATATAGAGCATGGTCAGAACAACCCTCAGTAGAAAACTGCTCGGACAAGATGGATATAGGCGCTAACCGGAGCGATCCGTAATTTGTCTTAAGGTATCTGCCGTCGGGCGAAAATCCTACAGCCGCAACCTTATATCCTTCAAATGTGTGCAGGTGATTGCCTGTGGCTGTATCCCAGAGTCGGATAGTATTATCGTCTGATGCTGAGGCTACAATCTTGCCGTTAGGAGAGAAGGCCACGGATTTAACACTTTTGCTATGCCCCTCAAGCGTCTGTATGTGAGTCCATTCAGCCGTATTCCAGAACCGGATAGTTTTATCGTTTGATCCTGAAGCTAGTATCTTGCCGTCAGGTGAAAAAGCCGCAGATATAACTGGTTTGGAATGTCCCTTAAGCTGCCGTAAGAGGTTGTCTGTGGCCATATCATGGAGGTGGATAGTTAAATCTCTTGAAGCCAAGGCCAGCATCTTAGTATCAGGTGAAAAAGCTATAGAATAAACATATTCGCTATGCCCCTCAATTGTGCGTAGGTGACTTCCGGTAGCTGTATCCCAGAGCCAGATCATTCGAGCATCTGATACTGAGGCTAGTGTTTTACCGTCAGATGAAAAAATCATAGACCTGTTCCATTTGTTATCTCGCTTCAGTGTATGTAGGTGACTCCATGTGGCCGTATCCCAAAGCAGAATTGTTTTATCTCTTGCTGCTGACGCTAGTATTTTAGAGTCAGGTGAAAAGGCCACAGATGAAATCCAATCGCTATGTGCCTCAAGTGTATGCAGGTAACTCTTTGCAGTTATATCCCATAACCGGACAGTATTGTCATCTGATGCGGAGGCTAGCGTTTTGCCATCAGGTGAAAAAACTGCAGAATTAACAGAATCGATATGCCCCTTAAGTATATGTAGACAACTCTTTGCAGCTATATCCCAAAGCCGAATAGTTTCGTCGTCTGATGCCGAGGCCAACGTTTTGCCATTGGGTGAAAAAACCACATAATTAACCCCTTCATCGTGTCCCTTGAGTGTTTCGTGGCTTCCTGCAGCCATATCCCAGAGCTGGACGTTATCTTCTGATGCCGAGGCCAATATTTTACCATCGGGCGAAAAAGCGACAGACCTTACAAGATTGTCATGTCCTTGGAGAGTATGATGGCTCCCTGTGGCTGTATCCCAGAGTCGAATAGTCTTATCGTCTGATGCTGAGGCCAACGTTTTACCATCAGGTGAGAAAGCCAGAGACAAGATAAGATAATTACTATACTTCTGAAATATTTTGTGGCTTCCTGTAGCCGTGTCCCAGAGTTGGATGGTCTTGTCGTCTGATGCTGAGGCTAGCGTCTTGCCGTCGGGAGAGAAGGCCACAGATTTAACCCAATGGCTATGTCCCCTGAAGATTTGGTGGCTCCCCGTTGCTACGTCCCAGAGCCGAATTGTGGTGTCGTCTGATGCTGAGGCTAATGTTCTGCCATCGGGCGAAAAAGTTATGAATATCACACCCTTATCATGTCCATTAAGCGTCCGCTGGTGGCTTCCTGTGGCTGCATCCCACAGCCGGATAGTCTTGTCGTCTGACGCCGAGGCTAGCGTCTTACCTTCAGGAGAGAAGGCCACAGATCTAACCCAGTAGCTATGTCCCTCGAGTGTCTGGCGGTTCGTATCCCAATGCGTTATAGTTCCTGCTACCGTCTGGATGAATGGCAGCCTATACTTCCACTGCGTGGCCCTGACCTCACTCGTCGTTGGGCTGAATACCAGTGCGGATGCATATATCTGGAGAGGAGCTCGTTCTATGATTGACCCGTGACTTTGGATAAACGCTTCGATGTCATTTAGGAATCGAGCCAATCGAGAAGATTTCTGTATAGACAGTTAGCGATTATGAGGAAAGGGAAGAATTATAAGCTTACCCGAGTAACACGTAGAAGTTTTTTGATCAAATATAGCCCATGCGAGAGTCTTTCCAGTACGGATAGATATTCGAGCCAATGTAGGAGTTTCTCTCTCAGGAACCCAATTACTTCTCCATCGTCCGCCAACGCGCTCTTGCCCTCGGGGTTTCCGCTGGTTCCAGCGACGAAATGGTCGGCCCAGAAGAGGCAGGAATACCATATCGAAGCCAGACGATCCCGCTGTGGGGGATCCAGGTTTTCCGGTGTAAAACCGTAATCGAGGTCATACATGTTTTGTTTCAGAACCTTAGTCATTGCGCCAATTGAGCGTCTGCCGATGTCCACATGCCCTTGGGCAGTTCCGGACGATTGAAGCCGGCGATTGTAGTTGTCGTATAAATAATCCTTGGCAGACTGGTGGATTAGGTACACTGTTTTCTCCCTCATTGCCAGAAATGAGCCGCATAACTCAATTGCCGTCATCGTCATGTTGTGTGACATGTCAGACAGAGCGGCTAGCTCAGAGAGAGAGATGGGGCGAAACGCAAGAACAGCACATATCAAAACTCTCTTGCAATCCTGGGGCTTTATCTTCTTCACGCTCTCAATCCTGGTCATCATATGGTCGTATAGCTCTAACAATCCCGGAGGCATGGCTTTGATGTCCTGGACAGCATATTCTCCATGGACGTCTTCGATATGCTGAAATGCAAGTGATACCCAAAGAAATGTGTTCATAGCTCGTTGACGGACCTCATTCGAGATCTCAGCTAAAATGCTTGCGTCGTACCCGTCTCTACCCCTAAGGGCCGTGAGCTTGTGGTCGATGTATGCATCCACGGGGCGGGCCAGACGTTGCGCATCTAATTCAACTAGGTTCTCCGAATTATTAGGTGAGTCTTCGGTCAAATTCTTGAGCTTACGAAGAACATCAATCTCAGGTCGACTAGAGCATAGCCACTTCACCTTGTCA
The DNA here is from genome assembly GCA_002022785.1 of Trichoderma guizhouense. NCBI lineage: Eukaryota > Fungi > Ascomycota > Sordariomycetes > Hypocreales > Hypocreaceae > Trichoderma > Trichoderma guizhouense. Next base: position 162,567 of record LVVK01000008.1, read on the forward strand.
GAGCGTTTGATGGATTTTGAAATGAGATCAAGGAGTTCATTTAGCCCCGGCTTTTCCCTGTTGCACTCATCAAGGGCATCGACCACAAAAAGGACAGGAGACAATTCAGGATCGTCTAGCATGCTCAAGAATGCTTCAGAGAGTGCAAAAAAGGCGTTTGAGTCTTGGAAAAGAGCTGTGCCAGAGTCTATGTACTTCTTGCGCAGATGCGACATGAGATTCGGCTGCTCAACCACGAGCATCCAGACCAAAGACCTTAGAGCGGCGGTTGCGCTGTTCAAAGTTACATCTGTTCCTTGACAGAAGAAGCACGAGATGCCAGGGGCACGGAAATCTTGCTGTTTCTCAAGGCTGCGAATGATGCCCATCAAGAGCATCGTCTTTCCCGTGCCGGCGTGTCCCTTTATCCACAACAATTGGCATGAGCTGTGGTCAAGTGGGCCATCCCACTGCGTGAAGTGCGTATACTGCTCTGTGCCAAGTACCCATTCGTATGCTTCGGGGAGTAGAGTGTCTTTCTTATTCTCGATTTTCTTTATATCGTCTCTCGGATCAACAACTCGAAGATCCCAGCGGCATTTTCTGTCAATTTCATCAAGCTGCAGTTCCTTTTGCAAGGTTAAAAATCCTCGAAGAGTCTGATGTATGTCTCCAAGCAATTCTTCCATGCTCTTGGCACGCTCGACAAGTTGCGCTAGGGCGCTCTTCGAATGGAACTTGTTATACTGATCTGAATCCTTCTGAAGAGTAGCTTCCGCAGCTTCAACGGTCTTCAGATCGTTATCCCAATCATCCCAACTCACAAGGTTGCGGAGAAAGACAAAACCCTGCTGCCGGTAGTAGGAGCATACACTTTTCATCTGATAAAGGAGAAGGGCCTTGTAGAGCGCGAGGACCTTTGCCTCTAACTGGGGCAGAATCATTTCAAGAGACTCGTTGATGCAATCCTCATTCAGAAGATGTTCTGTGAGGGCACAATACCAATCCATTCTAGAGACGACGTGTACGATGCCAGAAAGATTGGATTTTGTCGCTTTTGCGGGATTCAGAAGAATCTAGATGGAGACGAGTGAACGGGGATTAGAGAAACACAAGATAAGTGAGCCGCTCACCTGCAGTCCAATACAAACACCAGCCCATGGTAGCGCGGCCTGCGGTATGCTTTGGACAGCTGCGTCGATTAACCCTTTGGCTGAGATGATGAATTGGGCAACGTCGCCCACTCCTTTCGTAATCTTTGACGGCGTTGAAATCTTGGCTAGGCCCTCTTCCACCAGCTTCTTCATAAATATTTGCCTCATGATCGGGTCTTTCAGATTGGCTGAAGCGTCGGCGCCAGAAACAATGTCAGGCCTAGCTTCAAGAACTATGGTCAAGGTTTTCACATAAGACGTGACAAGTTCTGTGGTGCCTTCATCCTCCCCGAGACTATCATAAGCAGCGTTCCAGAGTCTCTGGGATTTAGAAAGTGCTGTTCGCTGCGGTTTTGTTGATTCGATGTCTGGTGTACGTAGCTCTGCCCTGCCACTGAAAGGCCCTTTGGAGCCATGCTTCACTTCTTGCTTCGTGAATCGGGCTTCTGTCATAAATCTGAGTTCCAAGTCTCTCATCTCTGCTGTTTAGAATAAACATACCTGTGGATTGCTGAGGAGAATTAGGTGACGATGATGCATTCACTCGCTTCCACAAGCTCTTAATTCCCATGGCTTCGACAGCGATGCTTGGTATGGTAATAAACAGTATTACAGTAGCTGAGCGACACCGATAGTTTGATATAGAAGCAGTAACGCAGAGGTCCTAATTTGGTCCTTCGCCACAAGGAGAAATTGGCTGTGACTAGAATGGTTGCCCTTCGCTGCGGGAAAGGCCCCTCGGTGTGATGCCGCCACGCAGCTCAATAGGCCGCTGAGTCCTGATGGCCTACGCGTATTATTTTGTGCCTGTATCGGTTTAATGACAATGTTTCCACTCGTCTTCTAGATTTTCCCAGGGGGAATCCGATCTCAGAAGCCTTGTTGGGCTGTCGGATCAAGAAAGCCGCGCAGTGCTGTAGCAACGAGGGGCTGTAAACATGAATCGCCGAAGCCAGATTGATTGGACAGAAAAGTTGGTGCTCATTCCCATGTCGCTGAAGCCTGGCCTTGTTGACAGGCCAAAGTCAGCACTAGCTATGCATTGCCTGCACGACTGTGGTAGAGGATGGTTTAGGTCCAATAGCATCAAATCTTCGAAACTATTGCCAGGCAACCTCCACAAGCACAAAGCGCGTTTCAGAAGCGATCAGCGTGACGATGATATAGACATCAATAAATGCCCAAGTAGTCGAATATTATTTTCACAATAATTCACGAAACTTGATCTCATACTATGGCGACTTCCGTTTAAAAAGCAATGATGCTACATTTTGCAGTGCCTAGTAGAGTCGCCGTCTGGTCTAGACTTCACTGCATTGTCTGAGCATATTATAAATGAACCAATAAACATTCTATTAACAAAGATAATTGACAATTCCTCGCCATAATAACTAAAACTCAAATGTCTCCTCTTCTACATGAAACAGAATATCTTCACAACTTGCTTTCGACGCGGCTATTCTTCCGCTGCGTATCAACTGTGCAGGTCCACAAAGATTAACTGAAGCATCCATGCCCATTCTCGCGTCTCTCACGTTCTCAAACCACTTCATTAAATCTGGACGGCCTTGGTAAATATCCCCAATGCCATCAAATTTCACAGATTCGCTGTCTTCCTCCACGCCACTTGTAACGTGAATCGTTATATCTAGCGTGACGGGCACAGCTTGATCCGACGCAATGTCGGCGAGGTTCTTCAGCTCGGCTTCGAACCAGGAGATGTGATCGAAATTCTTAACCGTCCATAAGAGATGAATATGCCAGCCACCAGGCATGGATACAAGTCCTGATTTAGCTTGATTCACAATGTGTGTCGCGATACTGATGCCGGGGGTGATGCCAATTCCGCCAGCCACGAGCACGATCACTGGATGTGCGCCCCATTGCAAATGACCGACACCATAGGGGCCATCAATCTGTAGTTTGGGAAGGTTCATTTCCGTAGAAACAGCTTCGTATGTTCCTCCTTCGCTTGTTGTTGATTGAGCAACCTTTACAACATCTTCCCCAACGTTTTGCACCTTTTTGGTAAACGAGCCAAGCGCCCTGATGGCAACCGTGGTTTCGTTTTGTCCAGGTGCAGAAGCGATGGTAAATGGATGCCAATTGAAGAATGACACGCTGGGGATCTGTACCCAAGCTATCTGGCCTGGTTGCGATGGCGCTACTCCAGCGATGTTGAATTTTGTTACACCTCCTGAGTAGTGTATAACTGATTTGACTTGCGAGCCCCGAAAGTTATTATAGAATCGGATGCCACGATCGACTACCCAGAGACCAAATCCAGGAAGAAGAAATTCGGGTCCCTTGTTTGCGTGGTACAAGGCTCCAGCAACGAAAACCAGGAAGAAAAAGTGCGGGTAGTAGAAAGCCTCAAACCAGCGACGACGAAAAATCTTTGGAATAGATGTGATTGCAATGATACAGAGCGATATCCACGCAGCTATGCCCACGGGGATACGAGGGGCCTGAGCAGCCGTGTAAAATTGGTTCGTCTGCACATAATGTTGTATGATGAGGCTGCAGTGCAGCGTTGCATGTACAAATGTTGCTAGACCAATCCAGCGATGATACCTAAGTAGCGCTGCCGAGGGAATGCGAGCAACATGAGCAAAGAGGTTGGTACGGGCGCCCATGAGGAGGCTAAGGCCACCGTTGGCGATTGTGAGCCAGCCATAGAGTTGGTAGTTCGTGGTATAAGCAAACTTATTCCAGCCCCAGAGGAAGTTGAGAAAGGTGAAGACAGAAACGCGTATGAGGATGGGAACGTTATTGCGCGTGATGAACGGTATAGCAGACGGTAGCGTTGTTATCTTATGTAGGGCAGTATAAATCTTCCAGTGCTTCTGGCGTGCTGTATTCGGCCGGCCTGTAGAAAGAGAGTGTGAGAATTGATTCTTAGTGAACAGATGAACGTGATGAGGAGAAACCTACCTTTTCTATAAAGATATAACAAATATGACGGGGCATGAAGCATGCTCTCAAAGAAAAGCATTCCAATGACGCAGAGGAAATACGCCCTGGCAGCCGTATACTGATCATTGATAATAGGACTAAGCATGGATGGGGACACCATCTTGGCGAATGCTAATAACCGTAGAGTCAAAAAATGTGAGAGTAAATAATCTTTCAACAAGAAAAGAGTTTATCAAAATATTGGCTCAACGACGAAGAAGGCAACTATAGAGAACTATCAATTATATTCCTTGAGAGCGTCCGTCTCTCTTCGAAACTATATATTATGCCAATCGAAATATTTGGTATCTGCATAAACAGTCTCATCTAATGGCGGATAAGACATGAATTACAACTATCTTGATTAGAAAAGACTGATTACACATGCGCTACTTGATAGTCTGTCTTACTTACACACCAAAATAGTCAGGGGTAATGTTTAAGCACCTTATCTAGATATGCTCGGCACTTGTGTGTCATTTGAGAAGGGGCTATGCCTGTCCCTTTTCTTTGGCCTCAAGTAATCTGCATCTACTCTTTTGGGAAATTTTGATGAATATATCGGCTAGCAATGCAGCAATTCCAAAGGAAAGATACTAACATGCATGTCTCGGACCACTGCCGATGCTACATTAATGTTTGGCACTAGAGATTACCCTTCAGTTCAGCCCCCTTGGCAGTTTGGAATCAAGCTGACAAAAGTTCCCCATTTTTTAACCTCTGTATTAAATTCGGCCTAACGTTGAATGATCTACGATAATTGACCCGCCGCCGAATACTAGCTCTTCGGCAGCCAAACTTGGGGAGGGCAAGAAAAGGTGAGATGATGAGTATATAAAGACAACAAGAACCTGCTTCTACAGCTATCTTCTTTTTCAACATCCAGTACTCAATTCTCCCATCAGACAAAGAACAACCTACAAACTCCAAATTTCAAATCTTCACGCTTAAAAAAGCCAATATCATACACCATCTTTCACAGCCAAACATTCAACTATTTACCAACAATGTTTTTCTCAACCATGCAAACTCTCTCTTTCATCTCGGCTCTGGCTCTGCCCGCCATTGTTAGTGCTAGCTCGGTCGGTGCTTCGGGCACTCTCTCTTCTCTTGATGGCGGCCTTGGCGGCGTCGTCACTGTCGCCAGCGACTCTTCCCTTGAGGTTACACAGTATAAGCTGGCCGATGCCAGTGCTCCTGAGCTGTACTGGTGGGGAAGCACCTCCAGCGACCTCTCGTCTGGTTTCCGCATCTCCAACACACATATCACGGAAGCCGCTACTTCGGATAGTCTGACGATCAATCTGGATGCCGGCCATACACCTGCCGACTTCAGCACCGTGGGGCTTTGGTGCGAGAAGTTCAAGACCAACTTTGGCCAGGCTCAGCTAGCAGCTAGCACGACGAGCACTTCGAGTGGCAACAACTCGCAGACTACTACCGGGGCTGCTGCACCGGCACGTACCACCACCGGTGCAGGTTCTGCAAACAGTATCGGGGTTATGTTTGCGCTTGCGGCTATGGCTGCCGGGGTCGTTGTCCCAGCCCTGCTTTAATCAAGCAAGAGCAGAAACACTGATAGCGAATTGCGTGCAAAGGGCATATACATGTAGCTTAGCAAGAGACGGAAGTTGGTACTTTTATCTAGATTAAGGTTCTCGTTTGGTAGGCATATTACTATAGATTTAATTTTTACTACAATTATTTTACGTACTCAGAGTTGACCCTGTAGTAACTGGTGCTTAAGATACAGTAACTAGATAGACTCGGTGGTTGCGTGGACATAGTTAATGGGAGTAAGGAGTGCTTTAATTTTGTGCTTCTTTAAACTATGCAGTAATGTGCTGACTAGAGCATAGCCAGTAAGCCCTATAGATTTCCATCTCCTTTCCGTAAGACTTATCACATTCCTAGTTCATGTTATCACACGCTAAGAATGTTGTGATTACAAACTCTATGCCAACATAGCTGAAGCAACTAGCTACTTATCCCCCAGTAACCACCCGACACCATCTACAGCATCTCGCATCCGTCTTCGACTGGCTTCCAGATCTGGATACATTGTCCAAAATCCGTGAGGAAGGCCGCGATACACATCTATTCTCGTAGGCACTCCGCACTCTTCTCGCAGAATACGCTCGTAAATGAGACTGTCGTCTCGTGCAGGGTCCAACCCAGCGACCTGAAAATAGACAGGGGGCAGGAACTTGTGTCTGGATGCAACAGCGTCGGAGTGAGACTGTTGGCTAATGGAGTATGGCGGTGACGGCTTACCCCCTTTATACGCACTCATGTATTGGTTCAGAGCTTCTGTGTCGAGGATCGGGGCAAACTTGTTCTGTTCCATGGAGAGATAGAGCTTCTTATAACGGTCAGGAACACGACCAGGGTCAATATAAACTCCACATGCTAGGAATTGGCCGGTAAGTGGAGGGTTTAGATCCCGGGCAAGTTGTGCCACCATATTGCTGATGGCTGCCCCGGCTGAGAGCCCTCCAATAATGAAACCCTTCTTTGGATCGGCATTGGCAGGCAGAATCCCTCCGTCTTTCTCGGCTGCCTTGCGTGCAATATACTGCACTACTGCGAATACATCGTTGACGTCGGTAGGGAACGGATATTCTGGTGCAAGGCGGTAGGACGGCAAAATGCAAATGGCATTATGTGCCAATACTAGTTCCAGCGCGGTAGCAAGCTCCAGCTCCGGGTAGCCAACGCAGTGGCCGCCGCCGTGAACGAGAATCACAATAGGAGATGGGATGGTACTGGAGATGGCGGACTGGCAGACGACTATGCGGGATGAAAATGTGTCGTCGATTGGAATATCGTATTCTCTCTCAACAATGTTCGCCGGTCGGCTAGCAGCGAGCATTTGCTGAGCATTGGGTAAAGTTTCCTGGACGGTTTTCTGAAATGTGGGAATGCCGCCGGGAATGTGGCCTGGCGGCGAACCGTTGGCTTTCCAAGCAGCTTCGAACTCTGGGTCCATGATGCCAGTGGCGAGGATTTGTTCAACGGTCCATGGTGGCTGCTCCATTCTGAATGTGTCACCCATCTTAGACAGTAACCAGAAGAAGACAATGGCAAATTAATTGTATAAATGTAGATGCAAGTCGTAGGCTTTTCTTACGATTTGTTCAGATGAGGATGTCGATAAGAGAGCGACAGGAGAGATTACATGCAATATTTTTTAAATAAAATATCTACGGGGTTGTGCTGATTCGCAAAGCAAAGGCGAGAGACATGACGAAATTAATGTTACACGGCGGGTGTCTCATACGGCAGAAATACTGACTGTGTTAGAATAAATCATTGTTGTTGGTCAGCGAAAATTCTGCATCCTACAGGTTGTCATACTCTGAGGACTGGAGTTGAATATGAGGTTACCCCTAAACTCTCTCATTGCAGAGAGTACAAGTAGGATTCAGCCGGGGGTTTGAGTCACTCACCGGGATGGAGTCACACACCGGATCCACTTGTGTTACTGCAGGTCCGACACGTTATCCATCGATTCCAACCGCAAATCCTTTGGAAGATCAAAGTCTTGGCACAGAAAAAAAAAATGAAATGATCTCATTAGAAAATATGAGGATTGGGCTCTGTGCGCAAAGCAGTGCAGTGCTAGAGCTGTATATATCCATCGAATAGCGGCCTCCAACCTCAGTCTGCTCTGGATACAGCACATAATTCTGCATCCAAAGACTCCAGTGTCTGTGGACAACTCGACTAAACTGAGCTCACCATGGATGAAATCCGCGAGTTGGATAATCTGCAGCCTCCAGACCGGCCCCAAAACTCCTCTACACATGAGTTAGCTAATAGCGAGGACCCCAAAATCGTTCCGACGACGCCTGCACCGGTGCAAGATGCCGAGCCTCGGTCGACAGGCCCCAAAACATGGAGATTCTGGGCCATTATCGTGGCATTGAGCATCACGGGGCTCATGTCCGCAATCGAGGGCACCATCATTACGAGCGCGCTACCCACCATCACAAACGCTCTGGGTGGTGGTGATGCCTACATCTGGGTCCCCAACGCCTATCTCCTCGCGCAGGTCGCCATACTTCCGCTTGCCGGGCAAGCAAGCAACATCTTCGGTCGTCGCCATCTCCTCCTGGGATCCGTTGCCCTCTTCACGCTTGGAGGCGGCCTCAGCGGCGGTGCATCCTCGATGGCCATGCTGATAGCGGCTCGCACCATTCAGGGGCTCGGCGGCGGAGGGATTAACCTCCTGATGGAGACTATCGTGACTGACATTGTCCCGCTCCGGGAGCGTGGCCAATACATGGGCATTGTTGGCATCGGCGCCATTGTAGGAGCTACCGTGGGTCCCTTTCTGGGTGGCCTGATCACTGATCATGCCTCCTGGCGGTGGTGTTTCTACATCAATGTGCCCATCGGCGTTGGTAAGACCGGCCTCTCTTCTCCGTTTCCCATTGAGCGTCCCTCAAGACTTGCTTATCTTTACTAATTATGCTCCAGCTTCTTTCGTGATCCTATTTATTTTCCTACGTGTCAAGTACGAGCGTGATCTGAGTTGGTCGGCTCGCTTCAAGCGCATAGACGTCTCCGGTAATGCCATTTTCGTGGCCGCAATCGTCTCTGCTCTAATTGCACTCACTTGGGGCGGCACTATCTACAGTTGGAGCACCTATCACATCATTGTGCCCCTCGTCCTGGGCCTTGTAGGCGTGTTGCTCTTCGCCGCTTTCGAATGGACCCCAAGACTCTGTCCAGAGCCTTCATTCCCGCGACAGATCGTGTCTAACCGCACCTCAGCAGCCGCCCTCGGCCTGACCTTCATTCACGCGGTGGTCGCCTATTGGGTGTACTACTTTCTGCCGATATACTTCCAAGCCATTAAAGGCTTGTCACCTCTGCGCTCCGGAGTGAACACATTGCCCAATGTTGCCGGCGGGCTTGTCTTTGCAGTTGCGGGAGGCGTCCTACTCTCCAAGTTTGGCCGCTATAAGCCTCTCCACTTGGTCGGATTCGCTGTGACCACTGTCTCCTTTGGCCTGTTCAGCATCCTTGATGCCAATTCAAGCGACGCCGCTTGGGTATGCATACAGCTTTTGAACGCCGCCGGTAGCGGCATGCTTGGCGGCGTGCTTCTGCCTGCTGTTCAGGCACCTCTGGATGAAAGTTATGTCGCCACGGCTACTGGCATTTGGAGCTTTGCTCGCTACTTCGGCTGCATCTGGGGTGTCACTATCCCGAGTGCCATTTTTAACAACGAGTGCAGGCGTCTCTCGAGCAGCATTACCGATGCGGAAATCGCTAGTAATCTGTCGGGAGGCAGTGCGTATCAGCATGCCACAGGTGCCTTTCTATCCAGCATTCAAGACCCGGCACTTCGTGCAGAAGTGGTCGAGGTCTTTACCGGAGCGATGCGGACGGTTTGGCTTGTTGGGATTGCGTTTGCTGCATTGGGATTCTTGGTCAGCTTTATAGCGAAAGAGATTGAACTACGGAAGGAACTCAACAACAATTTTGGCGTAGAAGACAAAAAGGAAGCCATCATCTCACCAACGACAGACGTCGAAGCTGCACCGTCATCTAACCCAGTCTAATACGAACATGGGTTTAATTTAGTTATAGAGACCTGTAATGCCTCATTAGTTATAATTAAATGCTAGGTATTAACACGTATATCGTTCTAGCTTGTATATATTACCGCTTATTTCCTCCATAGCTTCTTCTTCAATATTCCCAATAGCCCTCTAATTCCCTTTAAACCTCTACTTGGTGATTCCCACTTTTCCAAGACTTTTCTAGAATCCTTTGTAAATGGATGATCTGGGCCCAGGACAGCACATCTCCCCTGCACGCACTCTTGCATTAAAGAGAGAGCTTTAGCTGAATGACCGCGACTGCGCCATGCAACGGCCAGGTTATGCTTAGATTGAAGCGTGTAAGGATGTTCTTCTCCCAGCATCTTTTGCTCAAGTTCTAAAGCTTCTTTTGCAAGAGATTCGGCCAGTTCATATTTGCGCAGATCGTGGTATATTGCCCCGAGTTGGGTTATGCTCCGAAGCGTGTCTGGATGGTTCTCGCCGAGCGTTTCCCGACGGAGGTCCAGAGTTTCTTGATAGAGAGCTTTGGCTTCTTTATACTGGCCTAAGCCCTGGCATGTTGCTGCAAGTGATCCTATATTCCAAAGAACCAATGGATGCTTCTCGCCAAGCACCTCCCGTTGAATAGCTAAAGTTTCTAGCTTGATAGGTTTGGCTTTGGCATAATAACCCTGGTAGTGATAAACGGCTGAGATTGAAGCCAAGCTCTGAAGCGTATGCATGTGCTTCGCTCCAAGTACTTCTCGCTGAAGTGGTAGAGCTTTCTTATAAAGAGCTTCAGCCTCCTTATACTGGCCATGGCTTTGGTATACTGCCCCGAGTAAAGACATAGCCCGAAGTGTATCTGGATGCTTCTCTCCAAGCGTCTGTCGCCGAAGTTCCATGGCTTCTTTGTAACAATCCTTGGCTTTCTCGTGCAGACCCTGGTAATGATATGCTGCAGCAAGTGAAGCTATACTGTCAAGTGTATATGGATGTCGCTCCCCGAGGACTTTTCGTCTTAGATCTAGCGCTCTCTGGTCCACGAGCACTTTCTCTCTCCACCGCCCTCTATCATATAGATATCCAGACGCTCTGCTTAAGAGTTCAGAGGTGTCGGCCTCCCTCTTACTTATCTCTGCCCAGTTGCCCATTTCCACCGCGTGAGCCAAATACCTCTCGCATTGTCTCCAAGTCTCTGGGTTTGAAGTTGGGAAGAGCTCTGACAATGCCCGCAAGGCAATTCCTGTGTAACATACCTCATCGCTTGTTTCAGTTTGCGACAAACTTCCTTGCGTAGGTGTTCCCTGAAGGCCTCGCAAGGTCAGCCTGTATCTTGCTGCCTCTTGCACAAGCTTATGCATTTCATAGCTTGGACCGCCATCCTCAATCTGGCGCGTCTTGAGAAACGAAAATTCTTGCAATCGTATGATTGCAGACGTCACCTCGAGCTCTTCAGGTTCCTTCGCCGCATCCTCATTGCTGCATTTGCTGATCTGTATAATCAACTCATGCGGCAAATTTTGGTTGTCTAGATAAGCGACGATATGAAGAACTTGATATGCCGTTCTGTTCTCACTCTGAATACGCTCCATTGAGACAGTCCACGTGTCAAGTACACTATTGGGCATTTCTGGCCTTCGATGTCGATCGAACTCAGTGGTCTTAAGAGTATCCCACCGGCGTTTGCTCTCTCGGAGTAAAGCCAGGTACTCGGAAGCAGACGTCCGCATTCGCCGCATGTATGCACCAGCTTGAGAAATAGCCAGTGGAAACCACTCCAGTTCTTTAAGAAGAGTCTCGACATCGTTAGGTTCCTCGACGCGAGCTTCCTCACTTCTCATTCTGTCAAGAAGCTCGATAGCTTCGACACGTTCCATAGAGAGAACCTCAACACCTCTTTGTGCGCCGACCAGAGTGCCTGCAATACGGGCATCGCGACTGGTCCACAGCACAGTCCCCGTAGGCCCGTTTGGGATAAACTCGTATAGGCTGTTCGTAGCTTCATCGGTGGATAATCCAACGCCAAATAATTCGAGATTATCCACATTATCAAGGATAAGTACCCATGATGGGCATGCCTCGATACCGTTACGTACAGATCTAAGTAGACCCTTCCCATCGGTCGCGGCAGCTTGTTCAATACCAAGCTTGTTTGCAATTGTCTTATAATCGTGTATAAACGTCGCCTTGTTATCTGCATGCACCCAGAATACGCTGCATTTGTCGTCATAATATCGGCGGTACGCATAGTCTAAAGCGATCTGAGTTTTCCTGGGTTAAATTGGTTAGCAATATCCATGTATTTTGCTTTGACGAGAACTTACCCCGATCCTCCTAATCCCCAAAGCGCAGCACTGTGGAACTTTGACCCCCTTGGAAGAAGTCGATCCAGTCGGTCTACCAAGTATGTGCGGCAGACCACATCCTCGTTGCGGGGATATGGAATAACATAAGTCGGCTTATCAACGCCGGGTAATAGAGGACCAGGGGTCACATTATAATGGATGTCACCCTGGTTGATGATAGCATTGTTTCCAATACTATTATGATTGAGATAACGCGAGTGAGAAGTTGGCTGGCTCATGGCTCATGATACAACAATATTCAAGCCAAGATAACTCAATACTAGACATATTGGATCGACTTTTTCAACTTTTGATTCCTAGAGTATATAAAGCCAGCCGGTAGACATGTAAGACAGCTTTGGGCCCCATTGGGAATCGATGCTGTGAAGGATACCGCAAGTAAGATTCTACCAAAAAAGACGAGAACATCCAATAAATCATCTCTATTGGAGCACATGCGTTAATGTTTGGCTGAGATGAGCTGTGATCTGCATAAAACAGGTTTTAAAAAACAGTTTGCATGAAGGCCCAAGCAATCATAATGGTAGATATTCTGGAAGTCAGGGATATAACCCTGTGCTGACGGACGCCTTACCTTCAGTATGGTTACAGAGTTGGCTAGGTGTACGGAGTACGGTGTTAATATTTTTTAGGGCGTGTAATAAAAACTAAAGGTAAAATTAATTTTGATTTAGTAAATATAGGTCTTAATCGTGATTTTTTGTATTGGTTAATTCATTTTTCCCTCCTAAAATTTCCTTTACACCAAACTTATATCTATACTGGTTCGGAGTAAGACTTAATGTGCAACAAGCAAACCACAGTTCAGTAAATACAGGTAACCTCTCACAGGTTATTTTCAATTGGGGAGAAAATATCTTTTCACCAGATTTTTTCGCAGCACCGTTGTTTCATTTTGATGTATCAACTATCCAGGCCAGTGATTTGTGCGGTCCCTTGCGCCGTGATCCCTTACATCAAGGGCTGCAGCGCAGCCTCATGCAAGATATATGACTGGTAAATTAAAATACATATAAAATAAATTAAAATACATAAAAACCCTCTAGATCATCAGCCCACTTGAGCAACACAGCATCGCTTATTTGCTGGTCCGCACCACGATTCAGCGCATACAACTATTGGTAGTGGAAAGTTCATCTTGTGGCTATGATGGACAAATACTTAAACAAACCACTATATCTACCTTATATATTTTAAAAATGTGGTAGTACTGGTAGCCAAGTGGTAGTCATACGTTTTGAACCTCCATCTTTGATGCATGCGATATTACAATGTCTTGGGTTGGCAGTAAGTCGAGAACACCACGGAGCTCTACGTCATTTTAAAAATGGTTAATGCGTCACACAAAGCTGAAAAAAGAATACGTAGCAGAGGCATCCAGGCCTGTTCTAGAATGGTCGTGGCAAATACCATCCATGGATGGTAAGACGGCGGCCATCCTGTCGGGCGGCTGTACATACCTCCCGGACGTTTAGCTAATTTTCAGACAACACCCAAACACAACAGCCGCGCAAATCAGCATTTTACTTAATATGAAGATACTTAGTCGATGATTAATGAATAAAAAATAAATAAAGAAAAACAAATTAAATAGATAATACTTAGTAGCCTCATGTTAATGTGCATCACATCTAGTCTATGATCAATATAATACCTGCTGTTAAGTGACTGGAATCCCATTGCCAACATTGAACACATATGACTGCATGCTACTTCGACATTGAAGCTGAAGAAATAGATAAGGTTACCTTGCAGAATCGGGGGCTTATTTTTTTTTCCAATGAAACGTCTTGTATCTCGCACGTTGTCAAATAATCCTGGTATTTAAACTCGGCAGTCAAGTCATCAGGCTCCCGGGGTCTGCTATCAAATACCCGTTTGATCCCTCCGTTTAGGGTGAGGGATACGGTAAGGCAACCATAAGTATGTGCCCATTGGTGAAGCCCCCATGTCCACCGTTGGGCAGTACTCACTTACGACCAATAAGTATCTCCAACCTGCCTCACAAATAGGTCGCATCAGGCTACGGGTAAGGATATGCCACTACCCAAGCAAGTTGAAGTTCAGCAGAAACCTGAAGCCACTGATCAACTGATGGGTGACTGAGACTAGGCGTCTCCGAATGACAATTCTAGCTTCATGATTGGCTCATCATACGATGGAGGAATGGCAGATGGATGCCGCCCCTGGTAATGATGTGAGCAATGCAAGCTGAACACTGAAGATGAAAGCTGAAGGTGATATAAGCAATGCTTCAAAAATGTGACGAACATAGACATCTGAATGGACAAATCTCTGTGTAAAGTGGTCCGATGTACATCTGGCCCGTGCATGAGACGCCGAAAGTAACGTCAACTGCTTCATGTTTCTCTGTACCATTACTGAACGAATTATGTTCAAGCGAGTCTTCACACAGAGGTGATGCTTTAGATAGAAACTGTTGAGTGATAGAGGGTGTGTCGGCTTTTGTTAGTTGTAAAAGGCAGAGGGAGCTGAATAGGCCAAAAAATAGAAGGCTATGATGTAAAGGCAAAAAGTATTAAAGCTAGCAATTGGCCGTGAAGAAAAAAATATTCTGGGACATCTCTTTCTATAGTTGACATGACTTTCACTCTTTCACAATCTAGCATCATGACACAGCCAGTGGCCACCAAAGAAATGGACTCCAATGAGAAAACGAGCAGCAGTGTCAGATCGGCAGAAGTTATCGATGCAGTCTACATTGATGAGGCTCAAGATATTTTCTTGAATACCGTCAATGCTCAATATACTGAAGCTGATTATAAGCGTGTCCTCCGAAAGGCTGACCGTATTTTGCTGCCATTCATGTGGCTCTGTGCTGGCATTCAACAGGCCGACAAGGCGTCTATCTCGACGCAAGCAACCTTTGGCCTGCTGCAGGATACCAATCTTGTTGGTCAACAATTTTCGTGTGAGCAATTCTCACAACCGACTCCGTCTTGGAATAGTATATGACACCACGGAGTATATAGAAGCTGACAACTCAGCTTGCAGGGCTGACCACCGCGTTCTACATTTCGTATCTCATTGGCGAAGCTCCCTCAAACTATATCATGCAACGCTTTGGTGTAAACAAGCCATTGTTCGTCTCTTTGTTCCTCTGGGGCGTTGTCGTTCTTTGCATCGCCTTTGCTCAGAACTTCACCCAGCTCGTGGTATTACGTTCCTTGCAGGGTTTACTGGAGTGTACTATTGCCCCTGCTTTAGTCCTCATCACGGCGTCTTTCTATGTCAGTCGAGAACATGCCATGAGATCTATTATATGGAGTACTTCAAATCCGGGTTTGGATATCATAACGCAACTGATCATGTACGGCATTGGCAGTGCTACTCAGAAACACGCCAACGGCTTTGGTCCATGGCGCTGGATCAGCGTCTTCCTAGGGTCATGGACAATAGTCACCTCTCTTTTTGCGCTGCTGTTTCTGGGTACGCCCAGTGAAATCCGATGGCTGTCAAAAGAAGAGAAACACATCACAGCGGCTAGAGTTGCCAGCAGCCAGACTGGGTCTGACAGAGGTCAGAAGTATGAATGGCACTGGGACCAGGTCTTGGATGCGTTCCGGGATCCGCAAACCTACTTCTTCTTCTTCGCATATATCGTCAATTCTCTACCCAATGGTGGCACAGCAGCATTTGGCAACCTTGTCTTTGTCTCATTTGGCTTCACCAACTTGGAGACTATAGTTAAGTGCACCATCCCACTGGACCTCGTGACCATAGCCTGGTTCTTAGTCGTTGGTGTCTTAACAATAAAGTGGCCCCATACCAGATGTAAGGATGTAGCATTAGTTTACTCTTATTTTTTATGCTAACTGCAAGTGCTTTAGTTCTTTTCATGGTCGTCTCAACTATTCCGGGCTTTGTTGGTCTGTTAGCTTTGGGCTTATTACCAACGGAAGGTACACGTATGCTCTGGATTCGATGGGGTCTCTATCTTATGACCGCTACTACTCGCGTAACTGGATTGCTGATGTGGACATTATTCCCGTCTAATGTAGCTGGGCGAACGAAGAAGTCTGTCATCGGCACTGTCATGTTTATTGCGTACTGTGTAGGAGGTGCTGTTGGCGGCCAGACTTTCCGAGCTGAGTGGGCGCCCAGATATATTCCTGCAATCATTTTATGCGGAATCATGTACGGGGTGGTGTGTGCTCTATTCATCGCATGGCGATTCTACTGTGAGTTTCCCCACTAGGATTTAACTGTATCAAAACGTTTTGAAGCTAATATTGCAACAAGATATCTTGGAAAACAAGCGGAGGGCTAAGATTATTAAAGAGATGGGAATGACGCCGGAACAATCAGCACATCAAGGTAAAATTAATGGTGAATCTGATATGACGGATCGGCAGAATATCCATTTCAAACATAGTGTATAAGAGAGATATCGCGCTCTGGATTCGGATGTTGGGAAATGTTGGAGATGATTTGAGATGCAGGAAAGAGCAAATAGCGAGAGAGTTACGCGCACTTAAACAATCGCGATGAAGAACTTGATGGGACGCTTAGGTCACGGAATAGACATTTAGAATGTGCGTGAACAGCTGTATCGAGATACATGTATACCTACACGTATACACGCATAACTGCATCCAACACTGATCCACAGCCAGCCTCACACGGCTTAATAACCTGTGATCAAAATGGAATCTTGTTGCGCACTTGGTAAAAGTTGATGGTTTATCGCTATGTGAGACAATTGCGCGGTCAATATACAAAAAAAGCAGTGTCCACGCTCATGCGCATCTCCGAATATACAAGACTTTAGCCACTGAGTCGAGTACATACGACCATAGATAGTAGAGAATTGAAAGCCTCGTCGAGCTTTCTTATTGAGTTAGTTGTCTTTCAATTATTACCCGTTAGTTCCACTTTTAGTGACCAACTTAGAAGAGGCGAAGACTCTAAGTTGGCCATGAAAGGTGGAACCAACGGGTAAACTTCAAGACTAGAACTACTCTGAAGTTGCACGACTAAAATTCTGGAGTTGCACAATCCCATATCTCATAGAGTAAGCACTAAGGACTTCATCATCAGGGGCAGAAGTTTTCATCAATCGGCTCCGACTTTAGTGATTCAATCCACGACAAGCATGAAAGTGAACTTGTACTTTCGCTACGTGAAATCCCCAAAGGCGCACTTCATGACCTTTTAAAATGGATCAATACACCTACCCACAACCCCTACATCTTCTGCTCTTTGCCATTGCCATCTTTGAAGCCTCCCTTTTCTGTCTACCGCCGCGTTCTCTCTACCGCGCCGCAGCTATCGCTCTGCTCGCGGTCGTGACCTACAGCTTCCAGCTCAGCCTCCTAGAATACTTCCCAAATCGCGCCTTTATATCTCTCGCCTTGGGCGCAACCTGGACTACGTTCTTGAACGCCTTCGAGATCTTGATTGTGTCAAACGTCAGCCCTCAAGACCCCGGCCTTCAGTTGGTCAACCTGGAAACTCAATCTTCCAGGCATTTCGGGCAGCTACACTACCATTCAACTGGCGGCGCGTCGGAACCAAGTGGCAGATTAAGGTCCCAGCTTCGACGGAAGATGCCTCCATAACCGGGCGCGCGCGTTTCCTTTTCAAGAGACTGAGCGTTCTCGCCGTCTGCTATCTCATCATAGATCTCTGTGCCGCGGGTCCCCCGCCAGACCCAAATATGATTGCGAGAGAGAAGCAAACTATCTCGTATCTGCTTGCTTCAAACTCAGAAGACGTCGGGTTTCGGGTGATAACTACCATCGTCTTCCTTATCAACGCAGCTCTTGGCGTGATCGGAGTTCACAGCCTTCTAGCAATTGTTGCCGTTCTCTGCGGTGACCAGCCACAGAGCTGGCCTCACATCTGGCAGGGCTGGCCGAGTCAGGCTTATTCCGTGAGAAGATTCTGGAGGTATGTCTCAGCTCCTTCAAGTCGTATTAGTGGCCGCTGATCGAGTTTACCCAGCAATTATTATCACCAAGGTCTGCGCAAGGCGCTCAGTGGACCGGCTGACTGGATTATTGACTCGGTTCTCCCCCGTGGTAGCCTGATCTCCCGTTACTCGAGGCTCGCTTTAGCATTCATTTTATCCGCATTGCTGCACCACCAGGCCGAGAGATCTGAAAATGGACAATTGATCTTCTTCAGCAGTCAGGCACTTGGCATCATGTTGGAAGATGCAGTCTACAAGCTGTATAGTTTCAGCCCCATACAGCTCCCTCGACGCATCGAGCGAGCCTTAGGATATCTTTGGGTGCTAGTATGGCTGGTATGCCTCGTGCCGTACTGGTCTTATTCGACAATGCGTGTAATTGACGATCCTGTGAGGGATCAGGCAACGTTTGAGATCTTCAAAAAGGTCTTGTCCAAGTAGTAATATTACAATCACGACTACTGATCTCTTGAGAAGAAAAGGACGTCTTCTGCAAAGCTGAACGCTACATGTACTATTTATATATTTAGAGATAGACAAAGTAGTGCAGGGGAGATGATACATGCAATTGACATTCGTCGTCTACATGGTTGTTGATGTCTACTAGGTACTCAAGACAATGCACCATCCTTATAAGCTTGCGCTACTGATTTACCGGTACATACGACCATAGGTAGAGGAGAACTCGGGGTCCCGTCTGCTCCCCCATAGATAAGCCTCTAACCGGCAGATTAGTAGTTGAGTGGGTGACCATCAGCGAACACCGGCTGTTGTATGTTTTTGATTTTTTTTTTGTTTCTTTTCATCTTCTTCCCGTCGTTTGCAATGACAGAAGGTGAAAGGTGTGTTGCCAAACGGTTTGAGAAGGATGCATTCCTAATTAATTTGTGGCTTGCCACCCCTGTCAGCGTTGCACCACTAAGGCACTCTTGCAGCCACAGAGAAAAACAGCCAATCACCACTTTTTATCTACTCGTCCAAAGAGGGACAGAAAACATTCTTAAGCCATTCACACACCGTACGTAAACTTCAAGATGGGGGTTGCATTATTTGCCTATAAACAATTTTCGTGGCATCAACTTTCGGTCAAGCATGTATCATAGCGCTTGTTCTCCCAAGCAAAGTGGAATTGTTACGCTACACAGCTGTGCAGCTTCTACCCAAGAGAGAAGGATGGATCTACTTGGATGTAGGATATTTTGGGGCACCACCTCTCATCTGTAGCAAGGAGCTATCGAAAGTAGCCATCTTCTTTTTATTTTCTGAACTTCCTGGTAGAGACTACCTGTAGGTAGCGTATGGTCATCTTTTTCTAGGTCCATCGCGTCCCAGGCTGCTCCCCGAAAATTGGACGTTGGTGTTTGGATGTTGAGTTGGTTGTTTCATGCACAGGCTAATTTCTTCCTCGAAGTTCTGAGTTATACTGGGGTCCGCAATAAGTGCCCCAACCGCTACCACAATATTACACAGGGCAGAGAAAAGCCGAAGATCCTTGGTCCTTTCCGGTGGTGTATATAAAACCCATATTACGTCCTGGCATCGTGCTGTAAACGCAATGGGATCGAGCACGGGGTGGATATGATGTAAGTTACTCATGAACATACGGACGTACTATCGCTCTAGCCTCTTCTTACCCAATTGAAGTGAAATTTCAGGTGAGGTCCGTTCTTCTGTGGCAAGATGTTCAGAAGAACAAGGATGAATCGATTGCTCTCCATTTGGAGTGGGTTGAGGAGCTAACGTGTGAACAAGATTCTGCATTCCTTCTAAATGATTGCCATCTCCTGTCCGATTCGTAGGAAGAGAGGGGCTCCTAGACACATTCTGTTCGTTCTCCGTTGCATAGAAGGGTTATTTTGGTCTCAACGGTGGCTCTAATGCTTCTTCGTTGGAGTGGACGTTGACAATGGAAACGGGAGACCGATCTGTTAGACTAGGCGTTAGAACAATCCCAGCAGATGCCACTGGGCTGTTTTGGTCCCGAAAGGACGCTGGTTGGCTAGTCCCACCATTAGGAGGGGATAGATTTAACGATTCTTTGCGCTGTATAGAGTTTGCATGTACGGGAGGGAGGTTTCGCTGGGCATATGCAAAGAACTGGTTGAGGAGCACAAAGTTGGATGAGGTGCTATAGAATCCAATGCCATGCGTGTGCTGGTTGAAATCGCCTACTACATCCGTGTTGGTGACAGGTAGAGACTGTGGCGCAAAGCCTTGGACTAGATGCTAATAACCTTCGTTCCTATTGCTCGGGAAACGGGAGCATGGCCGAACATACCTGTGGGGTCTGAGCCGTGAGTGTGTTCTCCAGTCTCACCCCGCCTCCGGTAGTCACTTTCATCAACTCGGGTTAATAGTAAGGATGGAGAAGGATATGACCTATTTTCTGTATTCCTATGGCCTGGACTCAGGAGGCTGCTGTCCCTGTTCCGGTCAGTCCGTCTTCGAAGTCCATACGTGCACTAATGGAAGTGCTTAACGCAATTGGCGCACGGCTGTTGCTGATCACATTTTGCCTTTTTAGCACGACATCGCCGGCACGCATGAGATGCGCGTGGTAGGTTACGGCGGCTTTGCAACGGCTGCGACGGACGATGTGTTGACTCTTCCATGCCTGATAACGCGGGCTAGTTGTATGTGCTTATGAGACAAATAGTAGATGTGGATGACATTCTTTCAATTGCTTGAAACATTCAGGCCAAAGGCAGGGACCGGAAGATGGAACTTTTGAAATGCCAAGAGCCTCTGCCTACATTTTGGAACCGTGGAAATGAATAATAAGTTGTAAGCATTATTAAGAAATACAAGCACTGGAACTTCCCCGCATCCAGGAAGCTACCTAAGGTATCATTCACCTATGACCAGGGTGCTAGGAGATCGGGTGGCGACGCCCCTGGCTGTGATCCATCTTTCGACCACAGATATTAAAGGTCCGGGCCGAAGCCGGAAATCCCGGAATTTGTGGCCGGAAGCAGGAGACGCGAATGGGATGCAAGGTTGGCACTTCCGGGGTAAAAGCTACTTATGAAAGAGCGAGTGGTACGTCAACATCGGGGACGAAGGTGCGAACTCCGTCATCTCCATCGGGAGCGGTAGCTTTGTTGGCTTTGTGAAGACCATGAGCCTTGATTTTCTCATATTTGTATCCCCACTATATATGCTAGAAGTGAAATGACCCCCCATTCTCGGTCAGACCACCGACGACGTTAAGACGTCCGACTCTGCTCGTGGCCATAGGCGCAGCGTATGACCGACTAAGCATACTTCCTCAATGCTGTAGGATTTCCTTATGAGACTGAGCAACATGTTTAATAAGCCAGAAATCAATTGTGAACTTGCGCACGCCTTTTCGATGCATCGGGTCTTCCTCTGCTATGAACCTAGCATCGTCTTCAGAATCGGCATACACGACAATCATGCCCACTCCACTATATTTACTCTCCAACCCGCCAGGTACAAAGGGTCCAGCAGCCAAAAGCTTGCCTTTTGCGGCCAGTTCTTCCAAGTAGTCTCGGTGTTCCTTGACGACGTCGTCGAAAAGGCTGGGGTTGACGAATTCACTTCTGATAATATAGGCTCTTTTTACAAATTGACCGGTGTTTCGTGTCTGTTCGAAGAGCTCGGTGGATGTAGACATACTGAAGCTGCAAATCATTCTTAGTTCCGCGCTCTCAACATATTGCCGCGGTATGAATTTACCTATAAAATGAGTCTTGTCGATTTTTCAATTATAGCAGGCGTAGAAATGGCAGCAAGAAGCAATAAAATAGATAATTATCTTTTAGAGATATTTAAGAAAAACGTATATTAGATATGAACCTACTATATCTATATATACTAATTTATACACACTTGCCATTAGTATCAGGGGATTACGAAATTCCGATCCCATTCCGATCTAAATTCCGATCTAACTTCCGATCTGATGCACGTTTCTGACGCGCGTGCTCACACTGCCACTTCCGCTCTATAAGCCATCCTATCTCAGCACCTAAAGAGAGGGCACCTTGGCGAGGATAAGACCAGGAAGCCAGCTGGGCGCTAGTTTCGAGGTTACATTCAGAATAATCTCCTCTTTCATAGTCAACTACCGGGCGATATCCTTAGGGCATAGCAGGTGTGCGAGGCTGCACCGCTCGATGGGCCGGGTGTGTCGTCCCTAGCTGTAAACGATGTTGAAGTTGAGAGGCACGCTGAAGCCATCTGCATGGCCGAGCTGCAGCATATTGCTAATAAATTCTCATGCTCGCCAGCTTGGCCAGGTATATTAGTAACGGCTCGCACAGCTAACAAGAAGCTATCAGATGAGAGGATGCCGAGCGTTCTACTAGGGAGGTCTAACCTTTATGAAGTCGTGCAGGATGTTTTGGGGCACCATCTCTCATCTGTAGCAAGGAGCTATCGAAAGTAGCCATCTTCTTCTTATTTTGTTCTGAACTCCCTGATAGAAACTACCTGTAGGTACATGTAGGTAGTGTATGGTCATCTTTTTCGAGGTCCATCGCGTCCCAGGCTGCTCCCCGAAAATTGATAAATACCACAATAACCTGCAACCTTCTCTTCCAACTGATGCATCACGATCTGCCCTAGCTTGGCATCTTTGTGAAGAACGGTGCCAGCTGGGTTCTTTATATCGAGCAATGCAGCAAGAGCGCCTTCGTAACCGGCATCCACAACACCCGCCGTAAGTGTAGCGCCGGACCGCCACAGTGACGACCGAACAAACACCTGGCCCATATAATCCAAAGGGACGGAGACAGTCTCGTTGAATTCGACAAGATATGCCCCTTGGCGTAGTTTGATAGTTTCGGTATCTTTGTCAAAACGTAGCTCGGAGGCATTGGCGGCCTGTCGATGTGAATTATCGAAGTCGATTGTGGCAGGTGAAGTCCAGGCCAAGACGCGATGTAAAGTGAGGTCGACTCCACATGGTTGTAGCTGTTGCGTAGCGGATCGTAGGTTGCGCACAATGCCCTGCTTCACGATCGAAGCCCCGCTCATGAGCATTGTGGTTGACGGTTGCGGCAATTGAGGTCAAGAGCAACAAAGGGGAATATGTTGCAGAGTGCGAGAATGTTATTGTTAGGCTGGACGAGTAAATCTACCCGTTGGCTCACACAGTTGGTATCTAAAAGTGCACGGGACCAACGGGCAGCTGTCTGAGACGGTGTTGCAAAAACCCAGTCCAAGAGGCTTATAGACTGGCCGCATAAGTATAAGAAAAAATGCTCAAAAAGAGTAATCCGTTTTAAATGTTAAAAAATGAATGAATAATAAAATAGTTATTCAGACAATATTAGGTCAGACTTTGCCTATTCTCATTGACCAGTGCCATCAGACGATTGTATGCCCTCTGATCATCACCACGGTTGAATCGCTCCACAGTTTCGTCATGATCCACAGAGAGTATACCGTTATCAGGATCCAGGTTCATCTGCCTAAAGATCTTTAGTGTTGAGTCTGCCTCTAACTTCTGGTGCATAAGTAGAAGAGCGTCGTATTCTTCCCAATAAGGTATTTCATCGAACAGAAATGGTGCCTTATTGCCCCCAGCAAGTAACTCAGTAAGCCGTGGCTTCGCTTCATATATCTCATCAAAGAACTTAGCCCAAGGCACTTCTGAATAGCAGAAGCACTCATCTATGTCGAGAAATTTGATGACCTGGGCATGACTTTGTATAAACAAAATCAACTCTGGGCAGACGAAGCAGTTTTCTAACGTGAGAGATTGTAAAAGAGGGAGGTCGTCTGGCTTTAAAGCAAGCGGGATAAAAGTATTGCCGCCATCTTCGGTGTCACCAAGAGGATCCGAAGCCTGAATATGCAGATATTTCAGTCCCCTCATATGGCGGAAAAATAAAGCATCCAAGTTGCGGAGAAATTTACAATAGTCTGTCATTGTATTAGTCCGGATTCCTGAATAATCTTCGAAGCCAAAGATGTTGAATGTTGCAGATTCAAGCTGATTAAGAAATTGGCGAAACGCATCAGTACGATATGTAGATGTCCACTTTGGTGGAAAGCAATCAAGGATAAGCTCAGTGATTAGAGTATTGGCGACAAGAGCCTCCCAAGTCTCGTTCATAAGCGCCCGCCATTTCTCTCGCAGTTCCCTCTCGCGCGTATAGTTCGCATCTTCATCAAAGTCGAAGTCCTGATAGACCTCATTGTCTTCATTATCGAGGTCAAAGTCAAACTTCACTTTGACAGTTTGTAGGTTTGGCGTGAAGTGACCTTTCAAGACCCCGCAAGCTGCCGGTAGCAAAGACGGTGCCGTTGCCCTATCATCTCGTTCGCATTGGCATATAAATTCGATTGTTTTTGTGTACTGGCCGTAAGTCTCAACGACAGTCCGTGCAGATGTTGCCGATGCCTCATCATTAGTTAATCGTATTGCTTTAAAAATTTCTGGCAAAAGTTGGGCTCTATAAAATTTGCATGTTGAACTTAGGTTGATTTTGTCGCCAATATCGAGGACCTTGATTATCTCGAAGAATAATTCGTTTGGGAGATCTAGAAGACACGCCATTTTAAGCCTATTTGATTGCAAATCCAACTTTGAAATAGCCCGGGATGTGGCGTCACTTTAAATGGATGGCTCGAGTCGTGACCATGCACCAGTTGGGATAACGCCGAATCCAAGCCAAGGTCGTCCTGCGCTAGCGCTAGGCAACGTCGACTAGTATCCATAATTGGCGAACGAATTTACACTCCTCTGTTTACATGGTTATTGGAGTCAGGCAGGGCTGTGATTTGAACATGTTCTCATCATCGCACATACTAAATTCACCTAAATCCACTACGACACTGTTTCAAAACCCACATTGATGTGTATATATTATCTTACTGTTTGTCATTCTGGCGATGTGTTGAGCTATGAGACTGTTCCTTCGCGGGCCTCTTAGGCTATGATATATGTAGTAACTGGACCAGTTTAACATATCCAGCACGTTGAAGTTGAAGAAAGGTGCGAATAAGACGAATATTTCTCTCCTAACGGCAAACTGTAGAAAAACACCAAGAAAAAAAAAAATAACAGCGCGAGTCTACCTTTGACACCGATGCCCCCCCAATGGGTGCACTTCTGGTGGCGCAGTCGTCAGGCAGGATGTGCCCCCCTGCATCGTTCCCCGAAATTGCATGTAGACGGTAAAATGCGACCAACAACCAACAACCAACAATCGACAGTAACCTCGCCAACTCCTACGAAACTCTACAAAAACTGAGAGCTGCCGTAAGAGGTGCAAATGTCCAGGTTCTGACACTCTCCCTGCTTCGCCAGAATAACCACGATGAAAATGCCCTAACACAAGTCCGAGAACCACCGTTTCACCCTTTTCGAGATGCACTTCTCACTCCTGATGGCTTTGGCCACTTTGGCGTCGCCTTTTCGAGGAGTCGCAGCCCTCTCAATGCAATTGACAGAACGAGAGATGCCGGCCGTCTTTTCTCTTCCAGTAGATTATCGCCCCGTCTCTCAGGCGAAACTGCAGAAAAGGAATCCATCTCCTACTGTTCAAGCAGACACCATGCTTTACGTACGTTGAGTTTAACATCGTGAGTCAGTTTGGCCGTCTCTTATTCTGACATGTATCGCTTTATTATGCAGGACACTACCCCCATTGTCAAATTGAGTGTCGGAACGCCACCACAGCTGATAGGACTGGCAGTAGATCTCCAAATGGGTCTCATCGCTTTTCTGGTGCCGAACACCACGGATTGTGTTCCGCAGTCAAACGCAACCTCAGCACAATATAATTGCGCTACTGACGACTTTTGCGTTATTATGGGCTACTTTTGCCCTGCAGCATCATCAACCATGAAGTCGATACAGCCCTCGAAATCAGACCCGGAAGGCCCCGTCAACGCGGATGTCGTGACAGTCGGCAGCCAGAGAGTAGATGGCGTCCACATGTGGCTTAACGATATCTCTCCAGGCGAATGTGAGTGTTCCAAAATTGGTACTAGAGGCCAAATTAATTGATCTTGGGAATTTTTTAGACAGTAGAATGGGCATTTCGCCTGGCTCGCCCTTCTTATACCTAATGGTTGACCAGGGCTTCATCAACTCTCCGTCATTCAGCCTTTGGAGCTATGGGACCCCAAATAACCAGGGACAGTTGCTTTTCGGTGGAGTCAACAAAGCAATGTACAAAGGGACGCTCCAAGCATTTCCTCTTTCGGGATCAAATAACAACGTGAACGCGCCAATCGCAGCAATTGTTGTGGAGAGTGGCAACAGCAGTACCGCTGGTCCAACAACCACAAGACACAACCTCGCCGACTCAACGACAGCAGTATTATCTACGATTGACATATTCACTTTCCTTCCCAACAAGACAGTACAGCAAATTTATGCCGATCTTGACATCGCTCCGACTTTCATCCCGAGCTTCAATGCTTCTATGGGTATCGTTGATTGTGCTAGAACGCAATCCGAGAATCGCACCGTCTCCCTGGTAATTGGTAACGTCACGATTTCAGTACCTTGGAGCGAACTATTCATCCCTTTTGAAGACGATACCTGCGAATTTACCATCGTGCCATACATGCCGGACTTGACTTATGGGCCAGGCAGTGAATTACAAATTGGCGCTGCTGTCCTTCAATACATGTATTTGGCTGTGGATTACGATAACATGTTCGCCGCCGTGGCGCCACTGAATACCAATCCAGGCCCGGATAATATCTTGGAAATAGGGAATGGGACACGAATTCCGGACGCTGATGGGGACTTTCCAGCTACCATTACTCCGTATGGGGCACCGACCCTGACCACCACAACCACGGGGTCCTTGCCAACGTCAACTTCAGCTTCAAAAGCGCAAGCCGTAACATTCGCACCTAGAGCTATGGATATAATACTTGGGGTTAGCGGGGCAATACTTGCAGCATTTTAATTAATAATATAGATTGCATGGGACTTAATGAGGATAGGTTACAAGACCTGCAATGTGACGCGATGACGAGAAAACTTGGGTGAATGAGAGATTTGTTTTATAATCGGCTTTGTTGGAAATGTGTTACCTGTATAGAATATATTTTAAGATGTGGCGTTGAGCTTTTTACGTGAGTCAACTTGTATATTTCTAGGTAGATCTGAGCAATTACAAGGCTACGTCATTCATGATTTAGTATTCGGAGTCAAATCTCACGATACTATCATGGCATCAGCTTATAATAAGGAGATGCTCAGTCAGCATGCTACTCAGGATGATGTTTTTGGGATTAGGACCGCATATAATTCACCTAATCTCATATCTGATTGCTATCCGAGTCGTGACGATAAAAGTAACCCTCAGTTTAGGGCTGAGGTCAGTCCCACTTACCACCAGAGTTTATTTTCCAGCAGCAGATTTTCAATACATTTGGTCAAAATCCAACCAACAGGATATGCAAGATCCTTACAAATGCCAAGTTGCTCCGTCTATAATATCCATCTCTACTCCCAGCTTTATTCAATCTACTAGATCTGCCTCCGTCTACTGAACCTACCTATGTTTTCCAGAGAATTTGAAGATCCATTAGCCAAACACATATTGACTCCATATCCAAGCTCAAGCTCTTCCAATCAGTTCGCACCAATATCCAACATAAATCCTGCCCAATGGAGGACCCTACAATCCGATGTGGACAAGATTCTGGACGAGTATTCCAGCTCGCCTGTCCAGAATCAAGATGACACCCCTAAGGTGTTACGAGCATTCCTTAAATACTTGTGCGAAGAGGCAAAAACACTGTTGATGCAAGAGATCAAACAGTTCAACGGAAGAACAGCATTAAAGCAGCTCCGCAATTTCCTCGTCGACTCAATATTAAAGACTAGTAATTAATATACAATCCAAATTCCTACCTCCCATTTCGTACTAATATAAAAATGCAGTGCTAATAGCTGGCGGCAAACAACCCAAATCACTTACGCCGTCTCCCATCGTGATCCCTGGCCTATCTGCAGAGGAAAGCCAAAACCAACTAGAGCTGAGGAGCGACCACACTGCCGCTAAACAGGCATGCTTGAGAAGAGATAACAATCGTTGTATTATCACTGGCATGATTGACGACGAGTATGTCAGGAGTTTACCGCCACAAAGATATGGAGATCTGACATCTTGCACAACTGAATGCGCACATATTATTCCATTTGCGCTAAGCAAGTTTAACCAGAACTCTACACAAGAGGTTGGTGGTATTATCCCATCCTCCTCCCCATCTGTTAACTTGCATATAGAGCGAGATCAAGGATGAGATTTGGAGGGCGATTTACCGATACTTCCCCTTCGCGAAAGGAAAAATCAGCTCTGAAAATCTCAACACTCCTGCTAATGCAATCACGCTATGGACGGATGCCCACGAACACTTTGGCGCATTTCGCATCGCTTTTGAGCCAATGAATAGAGTAAGTGCTGATTTTGTTTCCAGTTTGTTTTCTGAAGCGTTACTAAATTCTCTCGGGAATCTAGGTAAATCAGTACCGCATTCACAATCTCACCATAACCAGCGTTGTCGGTCGATTTTTGCCAACGAGTATCATCTTTAATCAGTCAGAGAGGGCAGTTGCGATGCCAGATCCCGATCTCCTGAGGCTACACTACCAAGTATCGATGATCCTGCAGGAGAGTGGTATTCGACAGAGATATGAGAGGACCATGTGGGAGAGTGAAGACAACTTGATCCACAACATTCAATCCGATGGCTCTACAGATCTAGGGAACATCCTGTCTAGCAAAATGCTCACAGACATCTAGATGATTAGCTACATCTACTTTATCTATTCGTCGATATAGTTCTCAGAGTTTAATAGATTCAATGATAATAATTTCAATAAACCACTTCAATATTCTCTTACAGGGTAACTTCAACTCAGTAGTATCCATCTAATGGCAGTTCCACAATAATAAAGCATCTCTCACACAATCTCCCATTCAAATCAACGGGGTACCACAAGACAAATTACAACTAGACTCCTTTCTACGACCAAATCAACTCAAACCAATAAGCAGAGTCCCCCCCCAAAACACTCATCTCGATCGAAAAAAGAAATGTGAAATACGCGGAATCCTTTCCTTTCGCCACCCCCAGCGCGGAACACAGTCTCAAACGAGAGTCATGCCCCGACGAGAAGCGAAAAACGCCAATTCAATTTTCCCTCGTTAAACCTGGAAATTCGCTTTATGGCTTTCAAGCCACTTCACGCACGTATTCCCTCAATAGGCAATCTGGCGGATTTAGAGCAAACAATTCGGCCAGCGCCATCCCAGCTACCCGCAAAGTTGCCTCCCCCAAGACGAGACTCCGGGGTAATGAAAAAAGTCAAAAAATGGAGCTAGAAGGTTTGGAACAAATCCTCCTAGAGTCAATTCGCAGATCATACAAGGGAATCAGTTGGTTACGTTTTTACTAAACTTTACGCGTTTGCTCTCCGGGCTGAAAACATCCGTTCTTGCATGACACGGGTGTTGGGAGACAACTACACGTTTACTCTGCGCATTTTGCTATTCGCCGGACGACTCGGACAACCGCATGCATCAATTAAATTACTCGTCGCAATCCACAACTGCCGCTCTTTTTTTTTGGTATTTTCATCCCCCAGTTCGTGGCTTGAAGCCACCGTAGCACAAAGCAAGGTCAGCGGCGAAAACTGGCTTGACCCTTTGAGTCAGTGGCAATAACGCCACGGCACCAGGACAAAAACAGGGGAAATCTGCAATCAAACGACGCAAAAAAACACTTCATCAAAAATGGCTGGGGGTCGGAATAAAGGAACAAGCCTCACCGGTAATCCAATCAAAAGATACCAACCTTCATGCAGACCGCATATGATGGCGCAGCGGGAGCAAATTGCGCGTTCTGCACGGATGCATGCTAAGCACACACACACACAAGGTAGGGTTGGGCTTCAGCCGCGAATTGCCGAGCCTAGAATGCAACCAGAAGAAAGTACGGCGTACGTTCTCCAAGAAACTCCAAGTCCTCTCGTTAATTGAGTTCAAGCCTTGTCCGAAGCAGAAAAAAACAAGTATCCGGATGAGAAAACAAAGTTCAGATCTTGGGTGGTGATGATCTCGTTGCCGTTGCAGGTTTCCACATAGACCACGGGCCCACGATGGGCTCGCCACAGCTTCATCCACCGAAAACCTGGGGCCCCGGATTCTGCTTGCCATCACGGACCTTTCATCTTGCTTCTCATCTTGGAGTATTTCTAGTCGATGGGGCCGAAAACTGGAGAGACCAGATTCCAGGATCTCGCCATCGTTGAAGGAGGCCGCATTTTGTACGTAATTGAAACTCCACCATGGGGGAGGGGTAGGAGGGTGAGCCCAGAGAACCAGAGTGATTCCATCACGAGCTTGCTCATCTTGACAAATGGCTTCCGCATCACCTGAGAATGCTCAATGCCGGTTCTCCTGGCTTACTTAGTTTCGTGAGGGGGAGAGGACGCTATCGAGAGATATGCGGTCGAGACCTGTTCAAGAGAGTTTCAGCTTGGCGAAAGCAAAAAGTTGGAGAGTCCAGTCCCGGTAGTTGTAAGCTTGCGCAGTCGAATTGCGTCCAAACCGTTGCGAAATAAGCTTGAATCAAAGTAGTCCATTCGGCGTGGATACGATTTCATTATACCGTGGTATTTGGGTTACAGAGAAGGGCAAGATTGTCGTCGCCAACGGTCGTGTCTCGAGGGGGGGCCTCCCGGCCTCTTGGCAAAATCCCCCATTGCAACCCGATGCCCATTACGCAATGCACGATTTGCCCCGGAATATCAAAGGCGGGTGTCAAGACCTTGACAGCTCGAAACTCGCCGGCTATCTCGAGAGGCTTGATCAGTCTCGAATCTCTTGAGGGGTTTTCTCCTCTCAAAGCTGTCAAGCGATGGATGCCGGTGGAGCTATTCTCAGTGAAAACGATCCATACGGAGTTTGATAAGTCCACATCTGGAGCACCAAACGCGCCATGTCCTTTCAGCTTTCCCACTCTTGCACCCTTAGACACTTAGGCGCCCAAAGCCTCGACGTGAAAGCGGAGCCGCAGCATGGGAAGATTGACGAACGTTAATTGACACTGACTCGTGCCACGGTTTATTCTTGGTAAAGAGATGACCAACAATCAACGTGTCATTGCTGCCCTTGCCCAATCTTCGGTCTCGGCGCGGCGGATCCCCCAAAACGGAAAAAGGCACCACGATGAACCATGTCTGGAGAGATATGGAGTGACAGGTAGCATGTACTCGTAGTACGGTAGTAGTATTTGCATTCTCAGGCGCGGGAACGATGTGTTGAATCGCGGCCGGCTTCTGCCTTTCCCGTTTTGCTAAAAGATTATGGCCATCATCTTGTTTTTAGACATACTTCTGGCCTGGCCTAGCCTTATCGAGCTGAGACAAGGCGCGGCAGCTCCGCGTCAGATGCCAATGTGAAATCGTTCCATACTTGTACTACCGCTAGCTGAGGACACACCAGCAGGTGCTTATCAGCTCGGTCTCTTTTCGCTCTAGTTATCGGTATTCCATGCATACCAAATCGCATCCTAGTGGAGGAAACGGCGTCGCCGATCCCTGGGAACAGTGTCATTCGCTCATCTGCAGCACCAGGCAGCTTGACCTAGCCATATGTGGCTAACGATGGCCGGAGCAACAAGTTGAAGCAGGCATTACAATTGGCACCCGACATCCCCAATAGCGTGTAGGAGAGGTGGCATGAGATTGCAAGGGCCAGTGCTGGGTGCTAGCTGGAGATGCGAATACCTACTGCCAAGGTGGTATTTGGTCATACAGAGAGACTCCATCGTAGCAGTAGACTCGAGGTAGTATTCCGCGGTGCCGTACGAGTAAGTAATACCAGTAGTAGTAGGACTACTACCTCGTGGTCGTCTCGTGTTAGTGATGCGTGGTGGTGTCAAAGCAGCTCACCAACGTCTTGTCTTGTCTCAGCTCTCTATCTTTGGGACCCTGTGCTAGATGTGCCAATCTAGCGCTTCCAGCGATTCTAGAACAAAGAAGCCGTCTCACTCGCTCTTTACAAGTACATACGGGCCATTTTAAGATGCGCCCTCCGCGCCGCCTTGCCGTACGGAGAATTTGGGCGGTTTGCGGGGTGACAAGAGAAGCCTTGGATAGAGCGGCAGACAGATGGGCTAGCTGGGTAGACAAGGCACTGCTGCAGCCACCTTGACACCAAAAGAAGGCTGTTCCTGCGGGCGGTTGCTGACTAGGCCAGTAGGTTAAGTAGGGAGTGTAGGGGCACCGCACATGCGATCTACGCCAACGTTCCAGTAGTCGAATCGTGTTTGGTGTAGCATCAGGGCCTCTCTGATTACCTTATGCAGCCGTCGAGAGGGACGAAATCGAGACGAGACGAGACCCGTGGGCAGATGGCGATGGGGGAGGGACCGTGTCATTGCAAATGGATAGAGCGCACGTGCGTCGATGCTGCTGCGGTGCCGAGATTCTTCTCCTCTCCACCTGGCATGTGCTTATCATCAAGCTGTGACTCTTTTTCTTTCGTGCTAGCGATACCCCGTACTGCTGCTAGTCGTGGTCTATGAGCTGTTCGTGGTCCGTGTGTACCGCCAGGTTTCGAGTCTGGTCTCTATAAACGGGCAAACGCACAGTTAGATTGATATCTGGTGAGGAGACAACAGGCGGCGCTAGCAACAAGGGCAAACTAGTTCATCCGCTCCAAATATGGCACAGGCGTACGAGTAGAGAGGTAGAGGCCATCACGACGCCAGCCAATCAGTGCCGCTGGGTTCGCAAACCGGGCTGACAGTACAAAGTACGAGCCGACGAGTTGGTGGCCAGAAAAGTCACGCTTGTGAGCGCCATCGAGCTGAGTGAGCGGCTTCTAGAAAGAAAATATCGCATTCTAGTGTTGAGATACGGTCTTGTGGCGGCCAGCTTTCTGGTGTCGAGGATGCATAATTGCCCTCGGCTATCACACAGGAGGGGAAGAGATTAGCCGAACGAGGCACAATCAAGCACAAGCATAGCGCCACGGGCTAGTCAGGGTGCGCTAAAGGCATTCAAGGTTCAAGCGTTGCCCATCTAAGATGGCACTTGTCAAGAGAATGGCAGACGAAGCGTAATTCAAATTCAGCTGGGATGGGCTAGGAGATAATGGCCATGTTATCACGACCTACCTGGCGATATACTAGTCAGATAGCCCAGTTCGCAGACTCGGGGTGGGCTAGCCCAAGCACATCATGCCACTAGCAATCGATACTACGAATAGAACTACTTACACTCTGATGCCGTATCTGTAATTCTAGGACCTGGATACAGACAGCCCTGGGCGGTATTAGTGGTTGTGCTAGGCCGTTCTCATCTTGTCACGGGGGAGGCGAGATGGTCATTGTGTTCCCAATAGCCCTGTTGAGGCTGAGGAGGTCCCCGAGAGTAGCGTCGTGGCTGGCTTCGCGTCTCTGGCGCTTGGTGTTGATCATGCAAGGAGCCGTGGGAGTAGGACTCGTAGCTCTACACCGTCTGTGCGGTATTGGTGTGGCCAGGAACACAAGGGAACCTGCACGCGGTGACATTTCCAGCAACCATGACCAGGGTATCAAGGTGGCCGAGTGCTGCAGACGTACTCGTACGGAGTCTTGCGAGCAGTCGCATTAGCAGTAGTGATAGTCTCAATGATGACAGCAACCCCTGGAGACGCTGGGACCAGCAGCGTATTCGGCCGCTTACATGAAGCATTGTGTAATGCCTCGAGATGGAAAAGGTTGCCTCTCTTTCTGCTGTGTCATTTAGAGAGGTAAAAGCGGCGCTTGCTGTGTTTGGGGTAGATGGACTGCGAGTTAAAATGACCGCTTGTCTTGTCCTCCCAGCCAGTGGCCATCTGTTGGCTCACGACTCGTGTTCGCCCCCGCGGCTTGTGAAATTGGACAATCGGGGATGATACCAGAAGTGATGCGTGCGGTAGATGCGACCCGCCGGCGCCTCGGGCCAAGAGGACAGCTTTGGGCCAGGAAGGGCAGGTCAGCAGGGCAGAAGCTTGCTAGAATGCTTCATGGAAGACGCACGTCGCCACCGGGAGGCACCAGATCCAATGGACGAAGCGCAAGTGCCTTTAGTGCTAAGCTTGAAGAGATAAACCGGCTGGGATGCAGCCACCAACCACAGGCTGTCGTGCTATCGTGGTGGTGGAGGCCTAGTGGCGGGGGATATCTGTTCTTGGCGTTGTTGGAAAACGAGGCTATGGAAGACAGTAACTTCGGAGAGACCAGTAACTTCGGAGTGAGACGAGACCTTCGGAATGATGCCAACCGGTGTGTGGCCGGTGTGTTGGGCGTGAGGAGATGGAGATGCCGCGAGGCAGCTCAGCTTGGGCCATGTGTCGGCTCAGCCGTTCAACGAGCTGATAGGGATGATGTGGATCAATCATTGTCAAATTGTCTTGTCGTTCGTTGGAGGGCTATCGGAGGCAAGCAGCCGGCATGATCGAGGCGAAACTTGGGCCATGTGGCGTGCAAAGGAGGTGCGAGAGGGAGTGCATCAAGACTGGTGGCCAAGCAAGAGGGAAATGGAACCATTGCGGAGTCGAGTCTGGTGATGTCTGGGCAGATTGCGAGCGTTTGTGAGTGCGACGGACTGCTTCAGATGGCCGAGCGAGCTGAATCACATCCAATATTGTCGGGCCTGACACGAGTAAGGGTTCATCGTGGGATGGAGATGGCCAGTCAGGCAAGCCTGAGCAGGTCTGGCTGTTATGTAGCAGCTCAGTTGAAATTACAAACGGTTCATGCACGTAGCTTCTCAAGTCGTCTGTCTGTCTGTGTAAAACAATGCCATCAAATGTCACAGTACAACGAACACGATGCGATGATGCAATACGATCGTTGAGCAAGCAGAACCTTGAAGCCTGTCCAGTAGATCGTCGCTAGTACTTTTAGCTGGGGATGCCAAACAGTTTGGCGAGGCGAGGCGGGCAGGTACCAGGAATCCAGTCCCTTGCTCGACTGCATGCTTCCAAGTGCCCGCACCAAGACGAGAAGAGAGTACGAGTTTGAGTACAAGTACAGGTACCCAAAGTGCCAGCGGTGTGATGGTGCTGACACGAGTACCAAGGCAAGGCAAGGCTCCCTCCCCTGCTGGGCCCTTTGCAGTTGGAGCGAGATCCCTTGGATGCAGCGAAGGACCGATGCCACCTCGATTCGTCCATGTATTCCGACTGGTGAAGAGCAGAGCAGCACCAATACAGTCCCAGCGATCCCGGGTCGAGGGTCGAGCAGCATCTAGACCTGGTGTAGCAGTGATCAGCGCTACCGTGTGCTTCCTTGCTTGCCATGAGGTTGGACGTGCAGGTCCATGTCCATCAATGCTAATGGAACAGAGCTGTATCGTTCGGTGCATCACCAGCCGTCGCTCGCTGCAACAGTCCATGTGCAGTATCCAATGTACCTTTTGCATGTTACGAGGTACGCAGTCGCACCAGCCAATGGGCGGCCTGCTTTTCGATTTCGCTTGCGCCACCTGCCCCGTTGCGCTAGCATCTCCACGCACTCTGCCTGTCGTCCCCTGTAATCCGCGAGCAGAACCCACTAAAACGCCAGCAGCCCAAGCAACCCCCAACTTCCCCGTAGGGGCAGTGGGCCAGTGTCTGGTTCGCTGGAGGCATCACGCGGCATCCACTGATAGCGGCAGCGAAACGATTTGATAATCCGAATGGTTGCCATCATCAGCAGCGATAGAGCAGATGCGGGGACGATGATAAACATCCATGGCTCTCGCAGAATCCAACCTTCAAGGATTGCACAGGCAGCAGGCAATATCGCTCACCGGAGGCATGGATGGCTTCGGCTTTTTTCTTTGTCTTGTCTTGGCTTGTCTCGTTTTGTCTCTCTCTACACCACCGGGGCTGCCTTGTTCTGTGCGAGCCTGCAGCAAGCAACCTATTGTAGCAAGCATCGTCCACGGTTCAGTGCTGCAGGCAGTACTACTACGAGTACAAGCACAAGCACACACAAAGTGGCCAGTTGTTTCGGGCAAAACCAAAGAAACCAAAGGGCCGCCAAGATCTGCACCACCAGATGCTCAATGCAGCCATTGATGCTCTGGGTCTGGGTCTGGGATTGGGGAAGCAAGGGGGGGTGAGGGGCCCTCCCTTGGACCAGGACCAGGATCCAGCACGCGCGTAATGGGTTATCGCAAGGCCTGTGTGGGGACGGGACCGGAGCAGAGTTAAGCAATTGAAGTAAGTAGCCCCGTCGAGCAGTAGAGCAGAGCGTTGGAGGGCCGGGGATTTGGAGCGTTTTGGAGATATGCGCCATACTGGATGGTGTAGCGCTCGTACCTGGGACTGGCAACGCCGTGTCACCAAAGACCGCGCTCTTTGCTTCAATGGATCAATTTGATCGCTTGGGAGTGTACGGAGTATGAGTACCGTGCTCGTACCAGGCCCAGGTAGGTTACCAGCATGCAGATGCATGTTGTGTGCTTGTAGCAGGTACAGTAGGGATGGATTGCTCTCAATGTCGTATTTGGCGAGGTGTCGTGTTGTCGTGATCGAGCTGAGTTGCGTTCAGGTGAGAGAGAGCGCTGTATTATCCGAGCAACAGCACTGCAGCAACCCATGTATCCGTACCTCCAGCCTTAACAGTCCCCGTACAACTCCTCCATTGATCCTCTTCTCATCCTCTCAAATCTCTCTTCTCCCACCCATGCAACCCGTAGCCTGATCAGGACCTCACCACCCGATTCAAGGGCCTTTTTGTCTCTGCTCTGCTCTTGGCTTGCATGTGCTGCACTGCCGCTGTGCCTCACTCTGCCTCCCACTGCTTCCCACCCCCCAAACCAAAAAGACTCAAATCATTTGCATCTGATTTGCAAGTCAAGGTACGTTCCCGCCTCGGTTCAGAACTTGGCTCTTTTCTTCCGCATCCTTCGCTTCCCCCCCTCCTCTTCCCTCCATCTCCATCTGATCCCAAAATTCCCACTTCTCTCGCCTCACACCCCCCGGCACCCGCGAAAAAAGAGCTGCGAAGCTAAAAGTCTCGAACTTCATTAGCCTCACACCAAGGCAAGCCTCCCCAAAATCGCCCCCTCCACCCCAGACAGCCTCCGGTGCAACGTCCTTTTGGGCCTTTTGGTTCCTGTGAAGGCTTCCATGCATAAATTGTCCTTGCCGGCCCTCCTAGTCGACACCGCCCTCTCAATCGGTATCCCTGTTTCCAAAGGGTCGACCGTCTTCATTTATTAGGCCGATTGTCCCTCCACCTTCTGCCTCTTCTTCTTCTCTTTTCTCTTCTTCATCCTCAAGTCTAACGTCTCACTGCTTAGACAAAGACACAGAGAGACACATCCATCATGTCTAAGGAATCCGGCGTCGTCACTCCCACGGAGAAGGGCGACAATGTCGTCGACTACCAGGCCAGCACCGTGGTCAACACCAAGGAGGGCCCCGAGCGCGACTCCAACTGGTTCACCCGCAACGGTCTCAATGCCGACTCCTTCAAGAAGAAGCACTATGGCAAAGGCATGGTGGAGCTTGAGCGTCCCATGAAGGCTCGCCATCTGCACATGATTGCCATTGGTGGTTCCATTGGTGCTGGTTTCTTCGTTGGTTCGGGTGGTGCTCTCAGCAGAGGCGTAAGTTCTTTCTCATGCTCCGTTTCGTGTTGACTCGAGCGTGTTCGGTTTTGCTAACGCGATTGAAAATTGTAGGGCCCTGGTTCTCTCTTCATTGATTTCCTCATCATCGGTATCATGATGTTCAACGTCGTGTATGCTCTCGGTGAACTCGCCATCATGTATCCCGTCTCTGGTTCTTTCTACACATACTCTGCTCGTTTCATCGATCCTGCCTGGGGTTTCGCCATGGGCTGGAACTATGTTCTTCAGTGGGCTGCCGTTCTTCCGCTTGAGTTGACCGTCTGTGGTATTACGATTTCGTATTGGAATGCCAACATCTCGACTGCCGTATGGATCACCATCTTCCTCGTCGCCATCATCATCATCAACCTGTTTGGTGCTCTGGGTTACGCCGAAGAGGAGTTTTGGGCATCTTGCTTCAAGCTCGCGGCAACCGTCATCTTCATGATCATTGCTCTTGTCCTCGTCTGCGGTGGCGGCCCCAGCAGCGGTCGCTACGACGAATACTGGGGTGCTCGTTACTGGTACAACCCCGGTGCGTTCAAGAACGGCTTCAAGGGCTTCTGCTCCGTCTTCGTCACTGCCGCCTTCTCCTTCTCCGGTACTGAGTTGGTTGGTCTCGCCGCTGCTGAGTCTGACAACCCCACCAAGAACATGCCCGGTGCTATCAAGCAGGTCTTCTGGCGTATCACCGTCTTCTACATCCTCGGTCTCTTCTTCGTCGGAGTCCTGATCGACAGCGATGATCCCGCTCTGCTCTCTTCTGCCGCTTACTCCGATTCCAAGGCCTCTCCTTTTGTGCTTGTCGGCAAGTATGCTGGCCTCAAGGGCTTCGACCACTTCATGAACCTCGTCATTCTCGTGTCCGTCCTGTCCATCGGTGTGTCTGGTGTTTACGGTGGATCCCGAACCTTGACTGCTCTCGCTCAGCAGGGCTATGCTCCCAAGCTCTTCACCTACATTGACAAGTCTGGCCGTCCCCTGCCTTCCGTCATTGCCCTCATCCTGTTCGGCTTCATCGCCTACGTCAGCTTGGACGCTACCGGCCCCGTTGTCTTTGACTGGCTCCTTGCCATCTCTGGTCTGGCCGCTCTCTTCACTTGGGGCTCCGTCTGCGTTGCTCACATCCGATTCCGCAAGGCCTGGAAGTACCACGGACACAGCCTGGATGAGATTCCCTTCAAGGCTGTCGGTGGTGTCTACGGCTCTTGGCTCGGCCTTTTCCTCTGCGTCATTGTCCTCATGGCTCAGGTAAGAATGAACCCTTTGTATACCTCTTGTCTCCCCAGAAACATTTTGCTGACCTGCCTGCCTTTAGTTCTACACTGCCATCATTGCTGGCCCCGATGTCAAGGGTATGGGTACTGCGGAGGGCTTCTTCAAGCAGTTCCTCGCTGCTCCCGTCGTCCTGGGCTTCTGGATCTTCGCTTGGGTCTGGAAACGTGAGCCTCTCCTGAGAACCAAGAACATTGACGTCGACACCGGCCTCCGTGAGTTCGACTGGGACCAGATCCGCGCCGACCGTGAGGCCCTTGCTGCCTTGCCCGCCTGGAGACGTCTCCTCAACCACTTCTTTTAATGAGTAGTGCGGTTAGAGGGCGATCTCTTTTTCTTTTCTTTTCTTTTTTAATGCATACAAGTTGCCTCTCCGTTAGACGGTACGAAACTTGCGGGATGCAGAGCTGGAGTGGGCGACTGAGTGAGCCCAAATGACGACCATGTAACGCTGCGCATGCGATCATACCCTTGATGTCGTGGCACGAATTTTTCCTGTAAACAATTAGCTCGTCTTTCTATTATACTACAAGATACCATGGGGGCTGGAAGTAAGGCTCCAAAGGGGATGGGAATTAAACGAATAAATACCTGTTCATATGATGCATTGTCTTTGAAATATGTGACGTCTTTGTTGAGTTGTAAAGCCCAAAGTATAAGCCGGAGAGATTTTCCGCATTGAGCGAAGACGCAGTTGTTGGTTGGACGTTCGTTACTCGGTGGCTTGGATGGTGCAAGTCTCGGCAGTTGTTCGTAACATGTGTCATGATTGCTGAAGGCGTTGTATAAGACGTCGAAACTGTTATGCTGTCATGTCGATATCGAGTTGCTGACGTCGAGGTCAAATTAGGTGTATCGTCGTCGAGTTGCCGCAAAGGGCGTCGTGCAGTAAGAGTGTCCGGTCCATGGTATCATGAGCTCCCCTCTCCCTTCCGATTTCGTGAAAGTAAGTAACAAAATGAACAAAAAGGTAAAATCAAATAAAAAAGAAACATACAGAAAGTGAAAAGAAAAGAAGAAGAAAGGAGGGTTGAAAGAAGGAAAAGAAAGCTGCACCCGCAGTAGAGTAGACAGCAGACTAATCACAAAAAGCCCATTCCCTCAGCTCGTCTCAAAGTGACGACACCAGCGGTGTGTGGGCACTGTCCATATATCTATCAGACGGAGAGTGGAGCCATGTAGAAAAAAAATATTGGATCTCACATGTC
Organism: Trichoderma guizhouense; assembly: GCA_002022785.1. Lineage (NCBI taxonomy): Eukaryota > Fungi > Ascomycota > Sordariomycetes > Hypocreales > Hypocreaceae > Trichoderma > Trichoderma guizhouense. The sequence goes on from LVVK01000008.1 coordinate 202,579, forward strand.
GTTTGGTTGTCATCTGCGCGCCCTGTTATAAATGTGTGATTATGTATGTAGTATTGAGTAAGTTTTTGACAAGTTTTCGGCTCGCGCGCCCTATGGCGGACTTGTAGACTAGGATCTTTTGCGATGTGGAGAGGACTGGAAATCGAGCCGAGAGATGCGGCGTGGCGGCTGAGAAAGATTAATAACAAAAAAAAGTACGAGGTCTTTTTGTGGAAGGATGAGAATGTTATGGGATACGTTCATTTTATATGCTTTTTGATAGAAACGTAAATGGTAATCACAGCTGGGTATTCTTGAGAATCCTCCAACGGAAGAGGAAGTCCAAGACGAAGAAAAAACACATAACCCACGTTCGCTGTTGCTCTTCCGGGAAAACTAGCTGCATCGGGAGCTACAGCGCAATAACTGTATGGGGCTTAGCGGGCGCCCAAACAAACAACTTTACATGAATTTGCGGGTCTTGCTCCCCCAAGATGAAAAATACGGAGATGTGATTACAGAAGCTTTTGCGTATTCAAACGGAGGAAGAAGCCCGTCATAACGTTGTTTGCTCCGAAGGCGATATCGGTGGCTGATGATGATTCATGATTCACTGTGGGATTCTTCTCCCTGCCAGGGGTGCATGTGATGTTTTTTTGGGTTTGGCGGTCGGCGTTTTTTATGTTATATTCGCTGTTGAGTAATGGAATGATCACGTTTACGGGGAAAGGGGGCCGCTTGAGCTTACATTGCGTCTGCGTCTGCCGTGTATACGCGGCGAGATGTGGGTATCAGCTGATGGAGATTTAAAAGAGAATCTTTTTTTACTTTTACTTTTTCGACTAAGCAGGATGACTCATGATATCTACATATAAACTTATGGTAACGGAGAGTACTTTTGCAAGGTCTTATCCACAATACGCCGGTGGATGAGGGTCTGTAATATATAAAGCGCCCTGTTGTTGTTTTTGATATTACGCATGACAGGAGCCAATTTGACGGATGGAATATGCTGCTAATACGCGTAAGAGGCTTGGCCGTGACTCCGTGCCTTGTTATACGGCCTTGATGAGAAATTCATATAGGCTACTTGCTGTGTCTCCAGCAGCCTTTCCTTTCCTTTCACGACTCACTCTATAGGCCTGCCAACAGTTCCCTCAAAGACGAATCGGAGACGAATCAAAGACGCTGGCTTGATTAAAAAAGTAACACAAATACAAAACAATAGCAGAAAAGGAGAAGAATAAAAAGCCGAGAAAAGTAAAAGATGATCCCAATATATTAAATACGTTAGTTTTGCCGCTCCACCATACCCATCACATCGCCCACCGCCGTCCTCGCCAGCTTCTTGAGCAAAATCTTCTCGTCCGCCTCCCGGTATCTCTCCCACCCGTCCAGTCCCTCCTTCGCCTGAATACTGAGCGTCTCGTAGCCCTGCTTAATCACCTCGGCGACTTGGTGCGTCGTCAGGTTGCTCGGCAGCTTCTTCTCCGAGTTGCCTCTCTCGGTGAGCATCTGCTTGTAGTGTGCGCTGACGTTGATCAGCGTGTCGATGGAGTTGCTATTGCGGTTTCCTAGCCGGTAGCTTTCCTTAAAAGAAGCTAGTACTTCGCCTGATTCAAACACTTTGTAAAAGAGGTCGTCGTATGCTGCTGGCGTTGGCAAAAAGGCCTCGCCGGCAGATAGCGACAGCGCCACCAAATTCACTACATGGTCGAGGACTGTGTCGATGTGCTGTAAATCTTTCAGATCTGAAGCATACGTGTTGAGGAATCGGATGAGCGACAGCAAAGAACGAAAAAACTCCGACCAATGATAACTCAGTCTTGTTCGGGACCGCGAAAGATAGGAGATGATTCGGAGCATGATGCCTAGGCAGAGAACATAGAGGCTTACATCCAACCGCCGTTTTAGGTTGTGGTTGATGCCGTCCAGCATGGTGTCGAGAACGCATGTCGCAAGAACACGCTCTCCCTTGACCAGGGGCAAGAATGGCTGCCGTTGTCGACAGAGTCGAACAGACGTCTTGGACTCATCACTACAAATCTTCTTACAGATGGCTGGGTCCTCGATCAGCAAACGAAACACCATCAGGTTGAGATGCGCATAATATGTTGCTCGAGACGATAGGTGAGAGTGCTGCAGAAGATAGGAGGTGAGTGACAGATAGTTGGCCATTGGACGCTCCTTTCCCTTTTCAGCGGGCAAGGTTACGAGATGAAAGCAAAACAACTTGTTCGCATGAGAGAAATCATATGTTGCCAGCAAAACGGCCGCATTTTGGCCAGGTCTGCAGTACATTAGTCTATATCCGTCGACGCCGCATCTCATAGGATTTGATAGTCACTTACAACTTCGTAAACAGCTGCTTTTGCGTTACAGCATCGTACACGGGCTTCTTTTCAGGCTTTGGACCGGGCGTGATGGCTCCAAGTCCAAACATGCTTAGAGTGCTGCTCAATGTCCAGCCTTCCGGCAGGTCCTCTTGAATGTCAATGTAATCATTTCGCAACGCATGGCATGCATCTCCAATGCAGCGGACGACTTTCTGAATGACGGCCTCATTCACGAAATCGTTCAACCGTAGCTGATATGGGTTTTGGAACTCAAACTTGTTATAGTTGGCGAGAATTCCTAACAGGGTAAATGGCTCTAGACCTTGCTCAGGCTGCTCCGAGCTTTGAATAAACTACCACATGAATCAACGGTTAATAAGCATCCTACTGTTGGTCCATCATCACTGCAATATTACCTTCATAATGGAAGGGAAGAGGTCCCTCTGTATCATGTACGTAAGAAGCGTCGTCTGATATGCGCCCGCTGAGACGGCTAGTAGCACCTCGATAGCCTTGTGGCTCAGCTCCACTAGCATCGTTCCATCCGTCAGCTTACTCGTACAGCATCCAGCAGATGTTGACAGGTGTACACACAGTTTGTCCCATTGCGGATGATCCCATCAAGCGTGCTCACGAAATCTGTAAACACAGTATCAACGTGATCTAGACCGGCCAGTATGGTGATGATGTCGGAGCTCGGGTGCGAGTGCTTCTTGGTCAATACGCAGGCGAGAAAGACGCTCAGGGTCTGCGTCAAGATGTCAGCCATGAAAAATGTCCAAGCCAAAAACAAGGCAACTCAATGGATTTCCGTAGCACTGCGCACATCAAGAGCATATAAGGGGGCTGAGCCTTTGCCATTTTTAACCGCCGCGATGGCCTGGCTAAAGAGCTCTCTCGTCCGCCCCTCCAGGAGCAGTAAATCGGCCGGGTGGATGTCGTTTAGAATCTTCCTCAGCGTCGGCCGATCGGGTCGCAACAGGAAGAACTCCCTCCAGAAGCCTTCTGATTTGTCGCCATCGTCCTCCTCCTAGTACGTCGTCGTCGATCAGCTCGGGCGCATGCCAATGAGAGAAAAGAAGCGAGAGCCGGATGCTAATACCTTGGCCGATTTAGCTGGATTGTTCTTGCAACCAAGGGAACAGACAGTTGTGGGCAAACCTTGAACAGGACCGAGTAGAGCTCGATGATCTTGGGAACAAAGACCTCTGGCTGAGGCTGGCGTGTCAGTGGTGACGCCTCCATGGGATGCGAAGTTGGCGAAACGGGGAGCTGCAAGCTCCTGTCATGGCCAGCGATAAAGAGACGACGTGGATGTCATTATCGCGACCCTGGACGGTGGGGCAGCGATAATAGATAATAAGAGTTGAAAGCACGCACTGTATGAGCTCACTTAAAATGAATAGACAGACAGTGCTTTGATGAATAGTTCACTGTATACATGCCATACAAGCCCCCAGGCCAATCACGCTGCTTAATTGACCTCCCAAGACATTTTGTATTGCCATATTTGCCCAGCCGAGATACAATCTAACATGCATATACTCCACGCCCTTCGCAGCAAAGAACTCCATACTGCTGCTAGCTGAGTGTAGCTTCTCATTAATATACCAAATAAAGCTAGGCACCGCATGTTTCACATTACACGCACTACTGCGAATAGGCAGCTGTTCAGCAAGCTGCCATTCACGCGCACTCGGATATTCTGGTCATGTAAATGATTGAAAGGATGTTTGGTATTTTTTTTTTGTATCGTAGTTTTAAAATTTTCTCAAAGGGGGTTTTTGTGTATAAATAAAAGTTTGCGCCTTGTGGCACTAATCCACCTCTGTACAGCAACTCGGCCAACAACAGCGTTGTTGAGGGATATAAGAGATAGCCGAAAACCTTGCCCAGAAGACCCGCAAGACGCGAAGCGGCACAGCACGACCAGCATCGTGTCCGTTCGGCGAGGTATATCCTTCATCGTCAAGTCGTAAACCCTCTTCGAATCAATAAGTGAAGAAACAGCCAGCTACACAAGTGTAGCCCATGTCTGGCCGATTGAACCCCCCATATGTGAAGCAGCCTGCATCGTTTGTCGTCTCGGTCCAGTCTTGACGACTCCTCCATTAGCAGGCTTCTGCTTGTCCCTTTTCAACAGCACTCCCCAATTATACAATATCATCGTACAAAACACCTCGCTTCTGATCATATGTCAGTACCGAGGTACGCCGTTTTTGTTGTAGAAACCGCCGTTAAACAAGGTAATAATTTCTCCTCTCAATCCCATTGAGTAAACGGGATTCCTTCTTTCTCGTCCACCATCTGCCGCCGTCATTCATTAAGCAAAAGCTGCGCCGCCAGACTCGATGGCTTCGATCTCGCTCAGGTCGATGGGCTGGCGGTGGAAGCGGGTAGGGAGCTCAGAGACGTCAAAGGCAACACCCTTGGGAGGATTAATGGAGCCGAGCTGGTAGCCAGAGGAGCCACCAATGCCGGCCTCAACGCTGCCGATAGTCCTCTGGAGAGGGCCGTGCTGCTGGGCGTGGTCACGGTAGGCGCCGAAGGAGTTGTGTCGGGCGGCGGCATCTCCGTTGCCGTAGTATGCGGTGAAACCCTCGGGAAGCTTTCCTGAGGGAGATGCGGGGTGAGGCTGAGGAGTGTGATCAATTGAAGCTGAGGGAAAAAAAGACTCGTCAGTATATAGCGTCCCTCACCATGGGGAGAAGTAGGTAGGAGTATGAAGAGGGATTGTGCTTACTAGGAGTAGCTCGAGGTCCAAGGAACCGAATCAGAGGAGTCCGCTCGGCGTGGACAGCGGCCTGTCGAAGAGCTCTCGTGGCGAACATGGTTGATGTGAAGGGGTGTTGTTGGTGGAAGAGGTTGGGAGAGTTGATAGTTGATAGCGGGGTTGTCTTGATATTAGATTGTTGGAGGGGGCTTGGAGGTAGAACGTGAATTGAAGTTCAAGTCTGGGGAACAGCGGGGGAGACGTGTATATAAGAAGCTTCAAGAGTTCAATTAGAAAGCAAGCGGATGGAGGAGAACGACGTCGAGATGGAGGCGCGAAAGAGTGGAGGTTCGCGAATTAATAAAACACGCCGGAGGTCCGGAGTGCGATAAAAGCAACCCAGGCCCAGCACAAAAAAAAAATTAAAAATCCATTGGTGCGTAATGACTTGACATTTCCCAGCCGCGCAGCTCGTTTGGGAAGTCCCGCCCACGTTTAGGCAGCCTAGCGCGCCCTTTGGGCACCCGGAGCACCTAAAAGGCACCTAAAAGCACCGAATGCACAGCGCTCAGAGTTCAAGAGTTGCTGGCCCGAGAACCGGGGGCGCTGCCTTTGTCCGAATTCGGGATCTCGGAGAGTCCACCAGGCGTCCACCAAGCGTCTCACATCACCCACACCAACAGCTTCCGGTCTTATCGCCAGCAGCCATCGTGCCACGCATCTCCTGATCTCAGCGGGGGAGTCAGAGGCCGAAACATTGCGAATTCAATGCCTGCACATGACAATCCCGGGGGGCATCTGCTGTATTGCAGGTGGCTTGAAGCATCTCAGCAAGCCCGCCGAGCCGATACAACATCAGCATCAATCTGCTCCTCGATGCCCCACTCGCGCAACGCTCAAATACGGGCATGCGGGAGGGTCTTACGGAGAGAATCGGAGCAGGGGCGGGCTTCACGCCTCGTCGACTTGACTACGGACTAGCTGCCGCGAAATCACCTGTTGCAAGCTCCATCCTCGTTGCCTCTTTACACACATTCTACAGCAACAAGACCATCAGCTCTACGGAGTACCGGCAGTAGATATCATGTTGTCAAAAGCAAAACCATTCTCTAAACAAACCTTATCTCAGAAAGAAGAGAAAAGAAACGAAACGAAAAAAAGAATCATCTCATTGATATCACACATCACTTCAGCCAATCCCCGTCCCGTCATCCTGCATTGCATATGCACACTGGTCCCCCAACCACGCTTCTCCACCTCCACACATCGCGATGCTGTCAGCCCTGGCCATGCCTGTGAAACCCCGCGGTTCGTTTTCTCTTTCATGTGCCTCCGAGCTGCTTCCCGAGCCAGGTTCGCGCTTACGATGCGTGCTGCGTCAAGTGTGTGAGTGGGCTTTTGACAGACCAGACAAGGGCCATGTCACTGCAGACGAAATTACATGTGCTTTTGCTTTGTCGCATCAACGGCTGTCTCGCTGCGGGCTACCCAAACAGGCCATCAACCTGTAGCCGGAGCCGATTCGGAACCAATTCCCACTTTTGTGTCTAACTCGTTGCAATTCATCCAGAGCCATCTCCCCAGATTCCATGGCGGCGTCCAACTTCTGCCACTGCCGTCCGAAGTGCTGAGCAATCAGAGAGACGGCGTCACCGGCGGCCTTTGCTCGACAGCCGCATTTACTAATACTACTTCAATGACACATCTGATACTGATAGTAACAGTTATTGCCCAATGTAGTCTTCCGTTGCTTTATAAGTTGTTGTATTACTTATTTGTCCATAAAAACAGCGGACGAATCACCGAGACCCGATCGGCCCCCGGCTTTGCTCCAAGATATGGCGCAATCTAAACTGCATGGCACGGCACAGCCCCCCTGGAAGCCTTCGGCCTCCATTTCTGCGTCGAACAAGCTCTTGTTATGGCGACATGCATGTACAGTAAACGGCGTTATGAAACCTGGACCTGTATCTTTACTCCGTTGCCTTAATTCCACCACAGCCGTTGCATTTGTCCGAAGGCTTCTTTTGCCTTATCTCGTAAAGATCGCTCTCTAATAGGCTCGCAACTACAGATACTCCGTATGCGGGCAGGCATCTCTTTGCTTCCTGAATCGGCCCATGCAAATACGCCACTACCACATTAAATAATTTTTCTGGGGCTATTCTGGAGACATTCAACCGGCCCGGACCGGGAACCGGAACCTTGACAATGCTTGTACTATACGAGCCCGGGACCCAAACCTTGACTACGCCTCTTAGGAACGTGTTGGTAACTTTCCATTACGATCCACCGCCGGTAACTTTACAAATCGTTTCAGATATTAGGTTTTGTAACTTCTTCTCTCGTGATAAGGAGCCCTCACACCCAACATTATTGAAAAGCTTCCAATGAAGCTCGACATCTTATCTAAACTTTGCATTCAGTAAATCACACCCAACACGTTACGTATCTTTCTATTTTCTCCCCTACCTCACTTTCCCTATGTTAATCATGGATCTTGTACTGTGTCATTTAGAATTGAATCCACCGCTCCTCTGATTTACACTACCGATATTGGCTCCTCTGACTGTGTCATAAAATGCTTCCGCTCTCCAACGGCAGCCTATGGGTATACTTGGTGATCCCACTCAAACTAAACACATCGCCGTGTAGTAATTGAAGAGATTGGCCATTCACTATCCCAGTACAGCTATCCAACAACACCCCAGCTACTATTTGGTGTTCAGGAGACGCAGCAGGAAGAGGATGAAACACCACTTTCAGCTACTGTCAGCTACTGTCACCTATATCCATCTAGCATCCGGTATCATCACTCTTTAAATTCAAGACAAAAAATTCCCAATAGCCAACCTGGAATACCAAGCAGCCACTCTCTAAATTTAACACCCAAATTACCCTAACATCATCCCTCATCCCCAACAATTAGAAGAAGATAAAAAAGCGAAAGAAGAAGGAAAAGAAAGTATTCCAAAAGCCCCAAGATTCTACCTTCGCCACTCCATAGGAGTGAGGGTATCCTAATGATAAGAGGCGCCTCATATAGTCGCCCCCAAAAAGTTACTGAGCAGCAAATTCAAAAGGAATAGACACGTCTATAAACGTTCTTCGACCTTTTTGCAGGCAGCAAACAGAGCCGCCGCTGCAGATATTCCCAAAACACCATTCTCCTCAACAAATCCAAAAATCGACCCGACCCAAAAAAAAAATAATCCTTTTATATACATCCCAGTACTTCGAGAAGATTCCTCTTGGAAGACGCCGCGTGCTGAATCGCGTCATAAATCCCTCGTATCGTACAACTTTATCCTTTTAAGCTTGTCGATAGCATTCTGCTCGCTTCGTTCTCGTTCTCCATGCAAGTTGATACTGTGTCCTCAAGGTCCAGCCGCCGAACCCTTATATACGTCCCCCCTCCACGACCTCCCGTTCCAAAATCTCTACTTGCCCAAACTCTCCGGTTCGCCGGCGTTCCATAACCCACCGCTTCTCCCCGCTCTCCTCTTCTTCCATCATATAAGATATACTATCTGTCGATCCCTTCTGCCGCTGATGCCCTCTCTCAGGACTTGATGCGTCTTGACTGCTGCACATAGCATGCGGGTGTACATTGGGTACTGTAAAAGCAGAAGGATGAGGGGGGTCGCTGAGCGGAGAAATGCCGTCTTGGAAGATATTCGATCCCATTTGGATGGGCGATGTCGAGATCGCTCCCCAAGCTGAAGCCATATCTGCGTGTGGATTCATGAATTCGGGCCCAATCGACGATCTGTGGGCAAGCGCTGATGTTGGCATCGTAAGTGTAGGGCTAGCAGGAACACTGCCATCCGAATCGCGACTCACGACGGAGAAGACTGAGTTTTTCCGTGTATGGCCAGCTGAGGAGGGAGGGAACCCAGTCGGAAAGCTAGGTCCTCTCGGTGAACCTGGACCCTCTCCCCTTTCTGATCTCGGGGAACCATCTTTACTGGAAGCCAAGCTGGCCTGCGAACCACCCCATGCCTTTGACCGCAGCCGGAGGAGTGCCGTCAGGTTCATCTGGTCGTCGCCTCGGTCCGCCATCATAGCCAGCTGGGCCAGTCCGGGGCTCTGGACGATGGGAGTGCCACTGATAGGTGGCATTCCAAGGCTCATGAGGGAGTTTCTATTGGAATACTCGGATCGCTCGGTGATGGGAGTCAGGTTCGGCTCTCTCGAGACTACACGCCCGCTTACGCTTCGATTTAGATTGCTTGCGCCTTTGGGGCCGAAAAATCCACCAGCGACATATCCGCTGCCCTCCGCGTTGGCGCCTGAGCCGTGGTTGTTGACTGGAGCGGCATAAAAGCCAAACTCTTGCCCATACCACCCATCAGAATCGTTGGCCAGAGCACTAGCATTGGCCTCGGCGATGATGGCATCGTCGTCCATTTCAAAATCATCCATATCATCATAAGAATAGCCGTAGTCGTCGTACTCGTAGTCACGGAGCGCATCTGAATCATCAAAACTTGTCGGCACTTGGCCATTAATATCTGCATCGGTAGGAGACTGCGCTGCTGCGCGTTCGAACTGGCCAGCCTCTGCCGCTCTCTGGGCGGCTGCAGCCAAAGCTGCCTGATAGGCAGCAATAGGATTTGGGCTGTACGGCTGAGGAGCAACAATGGTAGTCTCAGACAACGGAGGTAAGTCGCTCGGAGGCAAGTCGCTGGGGATTTCAGTAGCAGTAGCATTCTCAACCGAGTGCTCCGTGCTGATGCTCGTAGAGGCCTGTATCGCCGCCTGGGCATCCTCCAGCTGCTCTGCAAGCTGCTGAGGTGCCACCTCACCTTCTGGCTTCTCCGTCTCCTGCTTCGGGGACTCTTGGTTGCTCTTCTCCCGCGCTGACTTTGCTTGTGCGAAAACTCCAGGTAGAGGTCGGCCGTATTGATCCGTATCATCATTGTCAAATATTGACTCATCAAAAGGCACCCCATCATCTACAGGTGATCCGGCTAAATCTTCGGCAAACACACCTCCGAAGCTAGTCATGCCTGCATCAAAATATAGCTCTTCATAACTCATCCTGCGCCGCGCGCCCGGTGGCGGAGGCATACCAATAGGGGTAGGGACAGAGCCTGCTTCCAAACCCAATGTTTGGAAAGAGGCCGAAACAGTATCAACTCCATGGATTCCCAGACCGGATACCTCAGCATCAGCTTCCTGGTCTGGAACTGAACCCGGCTCGGGCGACAGAGGGAGGTTCGAGAGCCCTGGCGTATCCTTTGTCATGGCGGCACCAATAACCTCGCCATCGGCATCTCTAGGGGTTGGCATCATGCCTCCGCTCTGTGGAGTCGCCAGAGACGATGTTGGATTAGATCGCTGGAAACTGAACCCGGCAAAGTTTTCTTGGTCATCGTCTGGATCGACTTCATCCTCAATATACTGAGCCTCTTGTTCATAGTACTGATCATCGTACTGATCATCGAGATACGGGTCTTCTTCATCATCGTAATCCGCATTAATTCCAGGAATTTTCTCTTCCAATCCGTCATCATCCATCATGGCGTCGTAATCAAAGGCATCTTCATCAAAGTCATCAAAGCGAGAGTCTCTTGGCTCCTCGCCTTGTGCAGCTTTCTTGTCCAACTCCCGCTGTCGGTGCCGTTCTTCCAGGAGCTTTTCCTGCTTGGCGGCTCCAATCATGTCGAAGCTAAATCGTGAGGAAGTACTCTTCATGTGTCTCGGTATAGACGAGAGAGAGACGTTTCTCGATCTGGTCGTTCGTATAGAGCCGGTATTTCTGACTGGATCACCCATCTCCTGAGTGGTGGCCTGAGAAATTGTTGAAGGAGTCGATTGAAGAGCTGGTTCATTGCCCTTCATAGTTAGTCCAGTAACGACATGGTCGTCCAACGGAAAGGCTTGCTCTGCAGTGGAGGAGCCCGTTCTAACAGAAGATACACTAGATGATTGGGCAATAGTGTGCGAATTTGTGCTCCCGGATTCTGGGCGGGCAGGATCCGACGCACTGCTCATCATGCGGCGTTGTAGCTGCCCGTCTAACACTACCGGGCCACGCGTCTCCGCCCCATCATGAGGGCCCACGCCCGACTCCAGGGCGATATTGGCCAAAGATGCAGAGCGGATAGCCACTGTATCATTAGTAGGAGCATTTGTCCTTCGTCTCGGTGCGCTAAAGTCATGAACCCTAGTACCTTTAATGCGAGGGTCATATGTAGGCTCGTCTAGACGACTGTCTAGGGGAAGGGGCAGTGCATTTGCAAGATTTTGGTTGTTTCTCCTCCTCAACAGCAACGTTGACATGGGGTTCTTGAGAAACGGCAATCCCTTCTTCCCTTTCTGGGGCTCAATATTCAATACATTACTCGAAGACAGAGATTCGCCCGCCAGTCGAGAACCAGAAAGCCGCTGGTTGGATGATGAGGAGTAGGGGAGATTGCCCTTTGAACTACTGGATGCCTGCGGCGATGGCCTTGATAGGTCGGCATTGTTTGACATGGGCGTCGGGTGGGAAGCTTGAGCATGGCCGTCCCCTTGCTGTGCTTCCACATTCCGCTGGTAGTTTCGCAGAGCAACACCGCCGATAAATCCAGAGCCGGTGCTGTATCCCGATCTCTGGACCTGTGGAGGCCGACCGACAGTTTGCGGCTGCTTCTCGATAATCTGCGGTTGTTTCTCGACATCCCGCTTCTCCCCAAGAGGTTCTAGATTAAATTCGTTTGACGTCACGCGGTTTATCGGCGGCAGGGTATACGGTAATGAGTTGGAGGCAGAAGATGACAGCTGTGCGTCGAGAGGAGATGCTGAGTCTGGGTTCAAGGGAGACTGCTGATGGCTGTTGAGAGACGAAGGCGAGGATTGATCCGGAGCCGGCGAGGTCGGGTTTGAGGGCCCCCGCCGGTGGAATCGCAGGTGGGAGAGCATGTCGTGCGTTGTGTCGAGTGTTGCACAAGACGTCCGAGGCCTAGACGCAGAAGAAGGATCGCAATGCGGGCGCGATCATAGCTCGCGGATTCGGACCTTGTGCATTGTTGATTCGATGTCGCTTTGAGAGGGGTCCGAGGCAGCAACTGAACGGGGCGGTTGGAAGGCGCTGCAAGCGTCCGTCGCGGTGGCTGAAGCTCTGCGTCCCGGAGTTATTGCGCTCTGCTGTTTGGTCGAAATCAAATGCTCGATACACGCTCTCGGACGAAGCTGCGGCGCAAACAGCCGGTGGTGCAGACGGGCAGAGACGCTGGTGTCTGTGTCTGTGTGTGTGTGTGACGTTCTAGGCGCGATCGACAACGGGCGGTTCCATAAATACAAAATCGAAGGCAGAACGGGTAAGCAGGGGAGCCGCTAATAAAATGGAGGGCATGCCATGCACAGGTACTGAGTACCGCCGGGTTAAAGCCCCTCTTGCAGCGATTTTTGAGAGTGGCTAGGTACAGATACAGCAGGTCCTAACAAGAGCCCTTCAAGGTTGATTCAATCCTAAAATATCATCCCGTCCAGTCCAGCCCTTTGTTGGTAAACACCTCAGCTTTACTGTAAAGTTGGCAAATGCCAGTCCCGCCACGTGCGCTGTGCCCTTGAAATTACGGGGGAACCGAAATTCAAGGAAGGTGATGTCAGCAGTGGCTGCTGGTGCTTTCACAAAAAGCTGAATCGAATTGATTGAGTGCTGCAAGGCCATGCAAGGGAGGAGATTGCCGATGCGTGGTAATACATCGCCTGTTGAAGAAAAACCAGTGGCTTCCAGAATAGGACCGAGTGAGCCCTATAAAAGTCCTAGATTGTGACTGGATGTCGGTCACGGTTGAGGCTGCAGGCTTCCAGCAGGGCGCTTACATGTGAGCCTACCGTAGGAAAAGTCGGGTGAGCCCTGCTTCACCGTTGCTTTGGTGATGGGCTCGTTCTTATTAGGTATTTGCAGAGGATGTGGACTTCATCCATCATCGATCTTGTGCAGTAGATCACACGTTGCCGGCACCCTTCTTGCGACGTATTTGCCTGGCATTCTAACGCACTGGAATGTGATCACCAGCTAATTACCCTCCCTCAAATATCCTATCAAAACACACGGCATACAAAGTAACGCTATTGAACAAAGAGAAAATTTTCATCCCTTGGGCGCGTACAGCTAATAAGTGCGCAACACGTAAGCTCCAGTCTCTTTACACGTATTAGAGCATGTTGAGTGAAGATTCGGGACCGGGTTCGGCAACTCTGGTGTAGCTGACTGACGGGCACCGCCTCACCGGCAGACACTGCCGACGGGAAAGCTGGGACGAAATTGGGGTCTCGGAGAAATCTGAGCACGTTGTTGGACTGGCAGAGTATAAAATGGGCTGTTTCGTTGGTGGTGGCTTATAAGTGTGTCAGCATTTAAGGCTCTTGAAGCGGGAGTACATACATCCGTGTCTCTCGGGTTTCTCTTAGTCCTCCACGACATGAAATAGTGGTAGTATAATTCTATGTGTAATATGCGCACTGATCGCATCAAGACAGGATGTGACAAAGTGCTCTCTGCTCTAGAATTCCCTACGAGTGATATTACCAAGGTGAGCGCATCGTGAACTCCGTCACCTCAGCTTCGCTTCTTTAGCCTTGGGCGAGAAGTGGTAGCGCGTTGGCAGGAAAGCCACATCCTTCATAACGCATCATCGTTAGCTGTTTGATCGACGACCATCCACAGCTAACGATGGTGGCATTCTCTAGTGGTGTGCTTTACGCCCCTCTTCTAATAATAATCCCAGCTTTTCCCCAGCTTGCTCTTTATTAGATGGTAGAAAATGGTGTCGCAGGAAGAGCCCAGGTCAGATATTCTCGCTGGGACCGTTATCGATATCCATTCCAGGTTGGTAAATGCAGGTACCTAACCCTTGGACCGTTTGAACGTCTCCCATTCCGAGATGCTACCACTTCTACATGCATCTGCTACAACGACGCTGCAATGTCTATTACCATTTGTTTGCCAAAGACCCTTTTGCCTTATATGCAGTGTTATTCTACGCCCTTCCTTAGCAGCAGCTGGTGACAGCTTGTAGCTATAAAGTACAGGTACTCTCCAAGCCAAGGGGTCGCGCGTCGGGGTCTTGGCCTCGTCCATAATATGAGAGATTCTGTCGCGTGCCCCTTTTCCAGATGGAGTGTCCAAGCAAATTAGGCGCCCTCAGCATCAAAACTACTGCATTGATTCCGGCTTTCTTTTGCCCTTTCTGGTTCACTCGGCCTCGTCTCACGTAGGCCAAGACTCAAAAGTACATTAGTTTGTCTCTTCTTTGTTACATACTCCAGACTCAATCGGACAAATGGCCTGCGGATCACCCACCTGCGACGTGCTCTGGATGGCTAGCCTCCCTCATCTACAATGAGTATGTCAACCGGATATTCCTCTTTATTTCCTCTTCAACCAGGAGCCTCGACGACCTGCTGAATTACATCTAGTAGCATCTGCACGAGAGACGCACAAGTCAGTACTTGTAACAGCGTCTGTGTCTCCACTCCCCCGAAAGCGGTGGCTTTGTGGCATCGCCAAATGGGCACCACGGCAATGCGGCAACGAAGCTGCGTTTCAGCCATTCCGGTTGCCGGGTATATTAAAACGACATTGCATTTTGCGTAAAAAAAACCGGTGTAGGCCATATTAAAAGCGGCTGATGTGAGTTTTGTACACGTATGCCTCAGTAATACGCGCAAGAGTCCATGATTAGAGGCGTTTGATTATAGGCATTTCCAACAGAGTTTCAAGATGGTTGTCACAACTGCGCTGTTCTCCATCAAATAAAAGTACACTTTGGTACTTGTACAGTCTCCAGTTGCACCGCCGTTTATTAGCAGCGACTTACGTGTACGGGCGTACGTACCACCTTGTTCGCACGGCATTGTGTCAGGATTCAGTGGCAAGGATTCTCCGGTATAATCAACCTAGTTCGCTGCTAGCATTTGAAGTGCCGTCACCTGGTCCTTCTTAATACTTCGTACCTCCATGGATGTCAATGTCAAAACATCTGTTGCTCGCGTGCGCGTTCTCCGTACTGGGTAAACGGTTGACGATCCTCCATTATTACTGTCCGTGCTGTTAGCCTCTGTAACTACACTTCTCTCTCCATCCTCGACGCGATAACCTCAATCACACTCACTCTTACTCATATCTACATACCACTTCCTCGCACCCTCTTCTCCCTTGTACTACTCATCGCCGATTATATCGCACCTGTACTCGTAATTCTTCTTCTTCCAGGCCCCTGGTGATCAGTTTTAGGGGTCTGCTTAGCGCTTCTGGACAGGCCCATGCGGATCCCCCCTGGGTCTCACGCCGTCTCAACCCCATCCATCGACACTGCTTTAATACACGGCCAGGCCTAACACTGGCGCCCGATTTCATTATATCAATCTCATCTCATGTTTGTTCGCTGAAGCCGCCGTTTCCTTTTGCCTCTGTTTTGTTTGTTCTGCTTTCCCAACCCTAACCCTCGCCACGCGAGCTTGTGGCAGCATGAGCGGCTTCGCCAAAGAACAGCTCCCAAGCGATGGCTCGTCCAACTGGAGTCTCCATGCAAAGGCATTTCTCGTCGTCTGCTCACATCGAATGTGGCGGGGCGGTCCGCGATCCATCTTGCAGATCGCCGCCGCTGCCTTTGGACTGCTCATGCTCTTCTACTTTGTCACACTGCAGCTCGATGACCGCTACCAGCAAATCCTGAGCTGGTCAACGCCCGAATCAGGAGGCTCCGGTGACCTTCGAATCGTCGTATTTGGATCGCAGGACTTGATGGGAAGTGCACCTGATGCCAAGCACACACACACATCTTGGCCAGAACACCTCTGCAAACAGGTAAGGGGGAGAATAATCATCATATACACTTACATCGACTTGTATATACAAATCCCCATACTCGGCAATGCTAACCTATTACTCTACCAGCTCAAATGTCACTCTGTTCTTTCTTTCATCCCTCCGATCGAATCACAGCCCGGCCTAACCTCCAACAGCATCTATGGCACAGAGATACGAGCCTTGGAAATGTTTAACGAGCAGGCAAATCTCACGGGAAAACCTGCCCTCGACAATCTCTACATCCCAGAACAGTATCCGGTGCCAACAAAGACCCCGGATCTTGCAGCGCAAGTTCAAAAGTTTCTCACCATGGCTCCGCCAAAGATACCGCCTCGAGAGACACTGTGGGTTTTCACATTTGGCACCTGGGAGACGTGGAATATGGCCTCGCTACCGCGGGAAACAGGCGAAAGACTAATCGACGCCTCGGTTACCGATATTTTCACTCAGGTCGAATTGCTCTACCGAAAGTCATTGAACCCAGCGTCTCCTGCTTTTTCTGACTTTTGGTCGAATGTTACCAAGGAAGAAATCCAGGCTCTCACGCACCCCGACCCCGAGAACAAGCCCGACGAGCGCAAAACCGAGAGCTTCCGCGTCGTGATCCCGCAACTCTTTGACATTACTCTGGCCCCAGGTTGGCAGAAGCGGCCCCTTCCATCTGAATCGCAGTCGAGGGGCGTTCAGATGCGTAACGCTGCATATCTCAACTCAAGATGGAATGATCAAGTGTCTAAGCAGCTGGAGGATTGGAGAAGGAAGGGCAACTCTAAGCCTGAGGGGGTTGAAGATGAGGGCATTGAAACGGCCTCGTCAGTTCCGACAATGGCATCCTTGCTGCGATATCTCCCGGAAGCACTTCAGCCTAAGGAGAAGGATAGCAACGGAGAAGAGATCAGTGAAGATATTATTTACGCACCTTACCCACGACGATTGGGTTTGCAGTCCTCCTTGGTCAAGAGTGTCTTGGATGCCATGACGGAAGAAGAAATGCAGCGATCTGGCCTCAGAGATAGTAGAGGCCGGGGCAGCAGACCTGCAAATGACGCGATGCGATTTTTTGACGTTTGGACACCTTGTATCGCTGATGCCCGATCCGTTACTGGCATAAGCACATCCCAGCCCAGCCAGGAGTGCGAAGTTCCGAACGACCACCTATTCTATGACGAATTTACTTTTGGAGAACGTGCTAAGGAGGAACTGGCGAAGCAAACTGCTTCTCAGATTCGGGAGTACTTGTTTGTTTCATAGAGGTGTTGTTATTCTGCGACTAAGAGTAGAGTTGCATACATATTGGATTGGTGCTGGGAATTATCTTAGGGAGCGGCTTTTGGAAACGCGATGATATAATAGCTTGGTGGGCATGATTAAAGCATACGGGTGGGTATAGGCGAAAGGCGTTTTTCTGGAAATCTTGACTGTCGGTAAACAGGGGAGATGGATACAATACGTTGGGCGTTGTCAGAATATGGATCTGGATTGACTGTATCCGAAAAGTCACCATTAGGCCTTCAATAAGAGATGACGGGCCTTTGCACGATGGGAAAGAAAACAGCCACAAAGGCTGTTAATATATGGATACACCGACCATCTCACTTCAATACAACGAATTACATGGAAGCACACGGCCAATGAGAATGTGATGAAACGTTCTTGCATGCCTACATCATAAGCACCCTTGAATAACAATTATATCCCCCGAAATCATATAAGCATATCCAATCAGATTGCAATCCAAGCGCCGCTCAAAAACAATAAGAATACAAAGAATACCAGAACAAACGCTACCTCAACATTACGAATTTCTCTCGACAGCCTTTTTCACCAAATCCAAACATTCGTCGGGGTTCTCAAAGACGTGCCAGGCATCTCTGGGGATACCCGTAAACGCCTTCTCAAACCTCTGCGGCTCATTCTTCTCCGCAAGGCCAAAGGAAGCCGAATTGGTATCCTTGCGGATGAAAATCATCCTAATCCAGCCGGGGAATGTTCGATAACTGGGTAACAGACAATGTCAGCTTCACTTCAAGTACAACGAACATAAGGTAGAGTTTTGTTCTTACATCTCGCCGTAGGCTTCGGGATCAGACTGCGTAGAGTCTCCGAAAACAATAAGCTTCCGCTTAGGCAGCCATGAATTAATCTTCTTCATGCGGTCCACCTTGTACTCCTCCGTGCCCACCGTCAGCGAAGACAAAAGTCCGGACACGGTCTTCCAGCTGGAGTCCCGCAGGATAAAGGTTCCTGGGGGGTAGTACGTGTCCCGGAAGCCCTTGAGGAAAGGATACAGGTTGTAAGGGGATGCAGAGAGGTAGAACCACGGCGTGTTGTGGGGGAGAAACGACTTGATGCCTGCGTAGAGCTCGGGCATTCCTGGGACGGGGGATGGGGCGTTGATGAATGTCTCTTTGAGGATGCCGACGGGGTCACTTGTTGTTGTGATTTTGATTGTGTCGTCAATATCTAGCAATTGTCAAGTTAGTTTTCGTTTTTTCATGAGCCGATCGAGAGCAAAGTGGCTAGCTCATACCGGATATGATGCCCCAACCTTCAGGAGCCGCAAAATGAGTCTCCATACTCAAAACGCCGCTCACACCCTCAATATCCAACGTGGTCTTCTTGGTAGTAAACGACGCCTTGCTGTTATGCAGCAACTTCAAGACATTCGTCGAAATACCATTAAATCCACTCGGCCCCAACTTCAGCTCCAAATCTCCCTGCGACACCGTCGTCGTCCTCGCCGCCTGAATGTCCCACAAGAACGGCAACAGCCTCTCCTCAATAGTCTTGCGCTCCTCCGCATCGTCAGCCAATCCAATGGCGCCCGCGATGCCCGCGACAATGTCAGCGACTGCGCACTTGGGCTCGTTCTCAAACACGGCCATGATGAACTCTGCCTGCCACGGCTCGTGCTCGGCGGCCTTGAAGGCGGTGTTGTCGAAGAGCCAGACGACGTCGCCCTTGACGATGGCCTTGGCGAAGGGGTTCCAGGTGCTTATTTCGTTGAGGACATTGCTGACGGAGAATTGGTACGGGGCGGATGCTTTGGGGTTGACGAGCTGGTTCTCGACGTCGTCGAACTTCTGGTGTTTTCTGGTTCGCAGCTGCATGGCGTTGGCGACCTCGGAAGGTTCAAAGTCCAAATCTTGGTTGTCCATGTTGAAAGATGGGGAGGCGGACAATGCTATTTACAAATACCGATCAAAACGGGTGATGACTGATGATGAAACGGGCTTTGAAAATCTCTAGACGGCCCAAAAGCAAGATTACTATATTCAGCCTTTTGAGTCAAAACTCAGCCTGTGTCAGCAGGTACACGATTCGAGGGCCTCGTGCACACTCACCCAAGAGTTGTCAGACGGGAGGACTAAAAGAAGGCGGCACAAGAATTCGCTGATGACCAAAAGGAAGAAATAAGGAGGGAAAGCCAAGAACACAATCCAAATCCTCGTAATCTACTTTTAAACAACGATTTAAATAGAATCCCGATGAAACTCTGCGCCTTGATCCGTGAAGCAAAAGGAGAGAGGGGGTGGCCAATAGGAACAGAACCCGTGGTCAGCAATTCAGATGGTTCCGATTTGGAAACGCAAGTCGCATGCGAAATGGAGTGAGATGAGACGCAGGGGGTTTTGCAGATAAAAAAAGAGAAAAGTGATGGAATTCGACAAAAAGGCACCTCCATTCTTATGACCAAACTGAGCCATCACCATGGGATTGAGAAGGCTGGGGTGTGGGGTAGCTGAACCCGGGACCGCAGCCGTGGCTCATCATCATACATAGCGAAGATCAATAGTCTACTTCCGTAATTCTCCTATCAATATCGAGACTTCTGCATGGTGAGAAAATAACAGCAACAGGCCCAAAACCGGGGTCTCATGCTCATGGCTTTATTGGCCAGGTTTCGCTTCAGGCTGAAGGATGCCTTGCAGTAGCTTGAATGTTTCCCGTGGTCGCCGCGTGCTGCTGATTCGGGTCAGCTGCCTCATTCAGGTACTGGAGAGAAGAGGGGGGGCGCATGCAGGCAAAGAGGCAGCCTTGTGGGATTTGGCCTCCGATCAGCAGATGACGAGCAATCGAATCAGTATGACAGCACAAGATGGCACTGCACTTGATGGCGAAAGATCGTCAAAACCGTCCTCAGAGAGGTAGCCAAACGGGCCATGGACACTGCTCGGCACGGAACGGCACGGCATAGCTTCACCCACATTCGATGATTCAAATTTGCATCATATAAATAAGCAACTTGCGCAGATTATCCAATTTTATTACAATTTTCTATTTTTACAAATTCATACAGGCATTTCTTCAGTCTCGACCTCGGATTCCGCTTAGTGCTGCCTTGATCACATGAAACTGTTCGGCACCGACGACTTGCTGGTGCCGTCCTTGGCCGATCTCCTCTCCACGCTCTTCTCATAAACAAATGTATCTGCAAAATACTCTTGAAAGCGTCTATCGATAACCTTGAGCTGCTCAAATGAGAGCTCATTCATGGGAATGCTAGTCTTCTCCGGCTTAGCGACATATTGACCAGAGATGTGGTGCATCTCTTGGAAGGGAACTCTGAAGAGGCCGTTTGAGGTCATCATCAAGCCAGCCATA
The DNA here is from genome assembly GCA_002022785.1 of Trichoderma guizhouense. Classification (NCBI taxonomy): domain Eukaryota; kingdom Fungi; phylum Ascomycota; class Sordariomycetes; order Hypocreales; family Hypocreaceae; genus Trichoderma; species Trichoderma guizhouense. The sequence continues at coordinate 223,019 of LVVK01000008.1, forward strand.
TGACCAAAGACACGGTCACTCTTGTCTCGTAATATCTCGAGACTGTCGCTTGTGGAATCAGGGATCTGCCAGTAGAGTTAGCATCCGATAGACAGACGAAGCCAAACTCAGCCATAGAGTAGGCATAAACATGGCACCCCCACTACAAAGTCTTGAAGACGAAATCACGAACAGACACAACCAGCCATTGAGTTTTATATCATGCCGCCAAAGCCAAGCCTCTTGGTGATCATGTCACGGTCAATTTCAAATGGGTTGCCGGAAAAGTCATCACAGCCTAGAGGATTCCTATTGACGCTCTTGATATCCTTTCTACGTCTCTCCAGGTCACTTATAAAGGCGGATCGTATGACAGCACCCAATGGCTGCAAAGGATACGCTGGGCTCGACGCCGGGAGTGATGAATTTGCCGGCTTCCCATTACTTTTCGACCTCGCGGAGGCCCACCCCAAGCTTCTCAAGCTCTTCTTGGCTAATCATGCCAGCCTTTCATTTGACCCAGCAATCGCAATGCTTCCCACGATATCCTACTTGTAGAGAACTCTGTCAAAGTAGGTAGATACTTTCGTTGTATTTGACCATCAATGGGCCCAGGCTGCCTGAATTGAAGCATAGCAGATTAGCTTGGTTTCACGGCATATTGATGGACAGAGCTGGCAGCTTTGATAGCCAGCAACTGAAGGAGTCTGAAGCTATCTTGACCACTGCATGTCAATTCTTGTGGTGGAGCCTTGACTGTAAACAGTGACTGATTGAATCTCCCTCCCTCCGATCGGCCATGGAGGGGCATTTTGCTGTTGGCAGGACCCCGCGAAAAAAAAAAATCTCTTACAGGACTGATAAACTAGCAGGGAGCAAGCATGTACTGGTACCGTTACACTGCCGGAATGGCCCTGCGGCACGCACGTATGGGTACCCGTATGCGCCGATAGCCCGTTATCGTAGCGCTATCGCTGCCATCACTTTGGCTGCCCCGCCTTCACCCCACCTAAAAGTACAAGAAAAAAATGAGCTGCGCAACATGATCTACAGCCCTATTGGCTGCTTTTGATAGGCAGGAGAGAAATTAGAGGGAAAAAAAGCAGACATTCGAGCTCGAAGTTTTTTTCTCTCTCGAGTGACCTCTGGCATTGGCTCCTCCAAGTGCTGGACAGACCTTTGTTCTCATCTTTACTTCGATTCCTTCGAAAAGGGAGAGACGTGGATCTGGATAGATATCCTGGAGACTCCGTTTCAGCTCGTCACGTCCACAATCCACAATGGCCGACCTTCGAATTCTTCTCATTGGCAATGGCGGCCGCGAGCATGCCTTGGCCTGGAAGCTGAGCCAGTCTCCTCGAGTTGAGGCCATCTTCGCGGTCCCCGGCAACGGTGGCACTGCTACTTGCCCCAAGGTCACCAACGTCTCTTCTGTTTCCGCAGAGGACTTCCCTGCCCTCGTCCAATTCGCCCAGTCCAATGGCATCAACTTGGCTGTTCCTGGACCTGAGGCTCCCCTCGTTGACGGCGTCGAGGGCTTCTTTCGCAATGCCGGCATTCCTTGCTTCGGTCCCTCCAAGGAGGCTGCTCGCTTGGAAGGCAGCAAGACTTACTCCAAGGACTTTATGAAGAAATACAACATCCCCACCGCTGCCTACGAGAACTTTTCCGATTATAACAAGGCTGTTGCATATCTTGACACCATTAGCCACGATGTCGTCATCAAGGCTACGGGTCTGGCCGCTGGTAAGGGTGTTATTATCCCCCAAACCAAGCAGGAGGCCAAGGATGCGCTCAAGGAAATCATGGTCGACAAGGCTTTCGGTGACGCCGGAGACGAGGTTGTCATTGAAGAGTTCCTGCAAGGTGACGAGCTCAGTGTTCTCACCTTCTGCGATGGCTACTCTATCCGATCCCTACCCCTGGCTCAGGACCACAAGCGGATATTCGATGGCGACCAGGGCCCCAACACCGGTGGCATGGGCTGCTACGCCCCTACAAACATTGCTACCGCCGAGCTCGTCCAGCAAATCGACAGAGACATCTTGGTTCCTACTATTTCCGGTATGCGACAGGAGAAGCAGCCCTTCCGTGGTGTTCTGTTTACGGGTCTTATGATTACCCCAGCTGGCCCCAAGGTTCTCGAGTACAATGTGCGATTTGGCGACCCCGAGACTCAGACGGTGCTGCCTCTGCTCTCAGCCGATACTGACTTGGCCGAGATTATGCTGGCCTGCACTGGTGGCTACCTGGACAACTGCCACCTGACCGTTGAGAAGAAGTTCAGTGCTACGGTCGTTCTCGCTGCTGGCGGCTATCCTGGTTCTTATGCTAAGGGCACCCCGATGACTGTTCAAGCTCCTCCTGCTGGAAGCACTATTTTCCACGCCGGCACAAAGCTTGATGGACAGCAGCTCAAGACGTCTGGTGGTCGCGTGATCGCCATCAACTCCGTTGGCGAGTCGCTCAGAGCCGCTGTCGATGCTTCATATGCCGCTTTGGCTTCCAACGTCATTGATTTCGAGGGCAAATTCTTCCGCAAGGACATTGCTCACCGTGCTTTTAGAGATGCAAGCAAGGTGTCGATGACTTATGCTCAGGCTGGTGTTGATATCCAGGCCGGTAACGACTTTGTGGAGAAGATCAAGAAGGCTGTTGCCAGCACAAAGAGAGCCGGTGCCAGTGCCGAGATTGGCGGCTTCGGAGGCGAGGTCGATCTCTCTCAGTGCGGATACCCCAACGCTCCCATCTTGGTCGGCGCTATTGATGGTGTTGGTACCAAGCTTATGATTGCGCAAGCCATGAAGAAGCACGACACTGTTGGCATTGACCTGGTTGCCATGAACGTCAACGACCTGGTCGTCCAGGGAGCCACACCTCTGATGTTCCTCGACTACTACGGCTGCAGCAAGTTGGATCTTGCTTCCGCCGCTGACTTTGTGCAGGGTGTCGCTGATGGCTGTATCCAGGCTGGCTGTGCTTTGGTTGGTGGCGAGACGGCCGAAATGCCAGGTATGTACAAGGACGAGGACTACGATGCTGCCGGCTGCGCCGTGGGTGCCGTCACCAGCGGAGGTATGCTCCCCCGAAAAGATGCCATGGCTGAGGGCGATATCCTCTTGGGTCTTGGATCCAACGGCGTTCACTCCAACGGCTTCTCTCTTGTGCGAAGAATTGTGCAGGCTGCCGGCTTGGACTACTCATCCCCCGCGCCTTGGGATGCTTCCAAATCTGTTGGAGAATCTCTCCTGACCCCTACCAAGATTTATGTCAAGAGCCTGCTGCCCGTCCTCAGCAACATCAAGGGTCTCGCACACATCACTGGAGGTGGACTGCTCGAGAACGTGCCCCGTATGCTCCCCGACTCTCTGGCTGCAGAGATTGCCTATGGAACTTGGGAAATGCCCCCCGTCTTCCAGTGGCTCAAGAAGGCTGGCAACGTGGCTCCTACCGAAATGTGTCGAACATTCAACTCGGGTATCGGCATGGTTGTGGCAGTGGAGGCAAGCCAGGTTGAGGCTGTTGTAGCGGCTCTCCGTAAGGGCGACGAGCGGGTTTACACCATCGGTAAGCTGGTCCGTAGACAAGAGGGCCAGGCTGGATGTGTCGTCCAGAACTTGGAGTCATGGGCATGAGCGGGCTGTTTAGATGAGGGAATTGTGAGATTTAGTTATTAAAAAAGGATTGAGGCGTATAAAATACCAAGGTTGGTGGTAGAGCGAGAGTGTATTATAAAAACAGTACCTGCAAACAGGTACGAAAATATTGGGTTGGGATCGAAGGCCGGCGGAATTGTGTGAATTGCATTTCCTATTTATTTCATGTTAAGAGTTGTCACCAATATATTTACAAAGGCCATACATGTCATGAAGCATGAACAAGTTTTGTCTTGAATTATTAGAATCTCATTAATAGTAGAAACGATATCAAAATCCGTGAACTTCAGGCGACCTGTATTCATGACGTCGAGGTATGAGATTAGTATATACCTAGTACTTACATGGGAGGGAGGGATTAATGGTTGATGCCTGTGAGATTGAATTCTGTATATTTGAGGAGATGTTGCTTTCTTTGCATTGGATTTAGACACCGAGACTGTATGAAAGGCACAGCAATGCAATCAAGTAGATTGACCACATTCGGCGAAGAAGCGCATACTACTATCAGCAGGAAAAAGGAATACGAAGCCCTTGGGAGACACTAAGATTGCTGTGAAATGACATGGTCCAAACTTTTCCCAGCTGCATAAGCGTGTACCACTTGCATGCGAGTACAGCCAATTACAGGGTTGGAGGTGAAGAGAAGGCCTCGAGAGAGATTAAAACTGCTGTGAAATGTTGAAGTGACCTCATGTTGAACACCATCATGAAGCTTCCCGCAGCTCCATAAGAGTATGGATACCTAGTAGCCAATGGAAAGTGGGAAACGCAAAGGTCTCGAAAGAGTTTAAAAGTGCCGTGAAAGACTAGGGGTGTCCACGAATTGGGCAGCACCCAGAGGAGGCAGTTTGCCTACATGTAGGTAAGAGCGAAAGGGGGACGTGTCTCCATGCTACATGGCACTAAGTTTGTCTATCTACAGTTGGGAAATGAGCCAAAATGAACCCAGTAGCGCTCACTTTCACAATTCTGCTGACAGTAATTTCGTGAAACAATATATTGAAATCGGGAATCATAGCCCATCGATCGTACTCTCAATCTGTACCGTCATTATTGATCTGACGAAACAAATTTATCCAAAGGAAGAACTATGAGATAAAACCCTTCTATTAGCATTGCAAACGATTACAGCCCACAAAAAGTTAAAGGATCGAGAGACACGGGGTAACCGTGCTGCGATATCAGGTTATATGCTAATAGCTCCATGTTATCATGACAAACAATATATCTTCCGAAAGGAAATAAAGAAGCCTCACGCGATCGAAGGAGGAACGGGAAACAAATATCTTGTGTGGGCTAAAAAATGCTGTGAAAGACACCCCATGCACTTGCATGTGAGTTTATCCAATTATAGGACTTGGGGGGTGAGGAGGAGGCCTCGGGAGGGGTTAAAAATGCTGTGAATTCTCACAGTCGGCCAGATATACCACACCTTTTCATATATATCTGTGATCACGTACCTAGTCAGTAAGGTCGCTATCATTTAGAATATACTTGTGCGAAAGCCCTATGGCTCCTAAACGATGAAACAGGATTTATCGATATGCTTCATTCTTACAACAGTCAATTTGATGTCGCTCAATTATTTGGATTTTGTTCAAGTTGAGATTTATGGCCAAGTATCATCTACAAACAAAGCATGCTCAAGTTCAAACCCAAACTCGGCTCCAGCAGACCAAAACATCAATTGAGAGCATCTTGCTTTATCAGAGGATATTCCGTGTAAGCCTTATTCCTTCTTCCATACATCCTTCCACCACTCCTTGAACCCATACGGCTCCGCCCTCCTTTCGTAAATCTTTACGGTATCCTTACCCACCAAGTTACCCATTATGTCACCTTTGAATGGAGAAGGCTTCGATGTCAGATTCGACGTAACGCGTGGCCTTGTGGCCCTGTCTTTAATCTCCCTAGCAATCAAAGGTGCGACATCCGCGAAACAGGCGTCTAGTTCTCGCTGTAGATTGTAATACGGCTTTTTGGCCAGTTCCGGAGCCATGAGGTTATAACTTCTTGCGATACCATTGAGTTGTTCTATGGATAGCTTCAAGTAGGCATGCTCTGCCCTTTCCCAATCTGGGTCGCGGAATGGCCGTGAGAGGGGAACAATGTCTGGTTCGTTGCTCTGCCCGGATTCTTGCTCTGTTGTGCTTACTGTTTTCTCGGCCGACTCTCGAGGATTGTGCAGCTTTTCTGCAACGGCATATTGATCTGCTCTAGCCATCTGCTCCTCCAGAGAACCTCCCTTGGAAGCAATCATTCTTGCAGCATGGCGCTTCCAATCAGCTCGCAGCCTCGAACGAAGAGCGTCTGCGGCCTTTGAGAGTTCCTGTTGTTTCTCGATCCAAGGAGGCACAATATCTTGACGCTGAATGATCCTGTTCATTAAATACTCTGTGGTATCAACGAACGGATTGCTTCGAGTAAGATCAATCTCTACGCCTTTGCCGCGCGCAATATTCTTGAACTGGCCCCTGGCAATGGCGTTTTCGATATGGTCATTAGCTAGCGCAGCAAGACCTGATGGTGTTGACGGCATTACTCGCGCAACCGGCTCGAATCGTGCACGAAACTCCTTTCTCATTTCTTCCCGCTCCTTATCACTCAAGCCTTTGTCTTCTTTCAATCCCAAGCCGGCGTATAAGGATGCTCTATCACGAGCATTTACCGCCCTTAGGCGAGGAGGCACCGCCGGGGTCCGCTTCACCCGGGGATCAACAACAGGCGGTTGGAACTTGCCTCTGAGTTCTGGTTTTAGGGGCTTTTTGGCGTCATCCAGCATCCTCAATACTGCGTCTGCGGTGGATTCCTCCCCGGTCCATGGTTCCGAGGTGGCGATGTGTCTAGTGCCTTCACCAGCCGCGGATGTAAGATCCTTTTCTGCGAATGCGCTGGAAAACTCTTGCCGAAAATTTGCGTCTGCAATCTTATTCAGAAGCTTCTCTTTCAGCTCGTCAGAGAATCCCGCATCCTGCACGGCTCGTCTGCCGGCTGAGCCGCCAGAGAATAGCGCCTCCTCCGTTGCCTCTTGTAGTCTCCGCGTCATTGCCCCGGGCTCTGATTCTTGTGAATTGCCATCATTATCTGGTTTAGACGTGTTTTCCTGGTCTGTCTTTGACTCATCGCTTGTCAACTGATTTGTTGGTGAAGTATATCGGCGGACTCCCTGCGGGCCGAAGCGAGCTGAAGCCTGGAGACATTTCTGACACAAGGATGATGAAACTCGGGGTATCATGGCAAAAGAAACAGTTAATTCGGGTTGGAAACTACCCAATCGAAATGCTATGTAGCTATTTGATGGCAGTTGATGTGGATGGCGATTTGATGCAACCTTGATGCCTGAAAATCCCGTGTATGAAATCATGAATGAGTATTAGTCAGCCAATGGCTGATAGCGTCAACGAGAGCAGATTGAACACATCCTCCCAAGAGACAACATCATCACAGCATCAAGAACTAGAACATGATATATAACAGATTTATAACGAAAATAGAAGAAAAAATACGCAAGATAAGAAGGCCAAGAAGAAGTCGATGAGGCAAAGTACAGCAACAGTACCCTACTCAAATCTCCATACTCTGTATACGAGGCTGCTCGTATAAAAGGAATAGCCTTTGTCTAGTCGATGAGTATCTAAGATCTTACTTTGGAATGAGAGAGACCATCAAAATCGATGTGAAGTCGGAAAAATCCGATCCTGTACCATGTCGCCATGTATACGAGGGTGCCTCCCAATTATCTTCTCCGCCTTTGATTCGACGGCAGAATCACATGATAATCGTGACAATGCGTGCTAGAAAGCACACTAACGTTTTCTCCAGATTGTGATAAAGGCGGTGAGCCCGACGCCAGCCGATCAATAACTGTGGACAGAAATTTTGTTGGGGGAAAAAATGGCAAGGCAGCAGATAACTGATACGATTTGAAGCCAAGCAACAGCCTTGTAAAAAAAGAAAAGACTAACTGCTATTGTGGTCTGTCCCCGATGACGAACGCCAAGACCTAGCAGGTAAGCCCCTCGTCATGGCTCAAGAGGCGGAAGTAGAGCCAATGAGAAGGCGTGTTTAGGCTATGCTGGCTGCAGGCGGGGCGGGAGATTTTCTCTGCTACCTCACAATAGCTAGCTGGTGCTGGGGGCGTTTTCTAGCCCAAGCCGCACTGTAAATCCATTCCAAGGCATCGGATGAAAAGAAAAGAACTTTTGGGAGTGGACAGAGAACAGTTTCGGCGTGGGTCTTGGTATAATTGTGTCCAAAATCATACTCGTATCGATTACTGCGCTTATCATGGAGTGGATATTTACCTTTGTACTGTAGTGAATGGGATACAATGCCAAGATATCAGGCTACACATGGAGAAGAGATACAAGGACACGAGCACAGAGGGGAATGTACTCGTAAATGACGACACCCTTCTCGAACACCGACATATTAGTCCAGTGCAAGCCACCTGCAAAAGGTTTAAACACCAGGCTGCGATGCTAGAAACAGGCGCCATGGGCATCCTTTTGTAAGGGCTGAGACTATGATGCATGCGTTCGGTAATTGACGCACGCATCTGTGCAGCCATTATGTGTGTCATTCGACAATCTTCTCCGCATTAGTACATGCATTTTACATTTTCCTTCGGGTAAAACGAAAAGCTCGAATCACGATGGCGGGCCGTCGCTCAGCTTTCGGTTTACAGGCTAACCAATCAAGCCCATGTTGGTTCGTACGAGTAGCTGGAGGGTGAAGAAATAAGTCATGCTCCAGACAAACGATCCCGGGGGTACGGAGGAGTTGTACCAAGTCCGAAGTACAGCGAGTATGGGGTACGGGGTCCTTGCACTCTTTGCGGCAGTTGTCGTTGTAAAAGGCAATGGATAGCGCCTCCCGCATGCGTTGCGGATGAACGATGGAGAGAAGGGGAGGAGCAAGGAAGAAGACGGAAGGAGGGGAAGAATGAGAGATAGAGAAAAAAGAGAAGGAAGAATAAAAAAAAAAATTCAACAGACCTGGATCTGGAATCTGGACCGTGACCTGGACCATGACCTTGACCATGACTCTCCGCAAACAAAGTGAGACCAGGCCTGTCGGTCGTCAATTATATCTCGCAACCCTCAAAGGCGTCGATTGAAGCAGCCAACGAATCGAGGCCGCGATGCCACGATGCCCGCGACTGCACCAGCACGCCGCCGAGCAGTTCGTGCTGCTGAGTCTGGCCGAGCCAACATCTCCACCACGCCTTGCCCGTCCAAGCAAGCCTGTTCGGACGCTCACGATGTCGATGCTGCTTGCACCTATCAGCGCCATTCGTTGAGAGCACGGGGAGACGCTTTGCCGCACCACCAGCGAGACGCTACCGGCCGGCCCCCCACACTGAAGTCTCACTGCGCGCAAAGCAAAAACCCCCAACCTGCAAAGCTTGAAAGCCTACAAACCTCCAGAGCCCCGGGCTGGCTGCATCTCCACCGGACGGGGCCTCTCACGGCGCCGGCTACGCTGATTGGACCGAGTCGGCGATAGAGCCGTCTTCTTGGAAAGCTACTGCGCACTAGAGCGCCCAGATGGCCTCTCAATCACAAGCACGAGCAACACATGCAAGAGCCCAGCTTGGAGATGGGATCTTCGCGTGGTCTTTTACCACATAGGGCCCTTGCATGTCATGGTTCCTTAGCCTTGGTCGTGTGCCATTGATGGTTACGTCGCGTGGTGGTTCTGCTTGCATTGTGTCCATTTAATACATCCTCGCCCGCACTTTTTTTCCCATTTCTCTTCCCTATTCTCGCAATCGTCACTGGGTTGGTCCTACTGTACTTGGCAGGACAGCTCTTTTTTCTTGTGGTTTCTCTAGTGACCACAGCTGTTTCTCCTCTGGTTGCTTCCTTTTTGCTTTGTCTTCCCCCACTGGCCTGATAAACCCTCTGTCGAGGTCCAGACCGCGCTCAGAAACCGGAATCGACAATTACCTACAAAACTTGCCCCTCCATTCTCCTCTTCGGCAAAGTCCGTTTCGGGTGGAACAGGCCGAAAGCAAGTTCAATTGACTTTGCGTGTGACGCTGCGTCCAATTCCTCGGGTACCACAACAAGCTCGTCCGCAGAGCTTGACTCGATTGAAATACCTAGCCCAAGCAACGAAGCTCCCTTGTGCTTCTGTGAGCCCGGTTTTGCTCCGTCTTGGTATCCTTTGTGATAATTGAGCGAGAATCCTCAGTTGCGCCCAAACAACCGCAACCATGGCTGCTGTTGAAAACCCGGAGAAGTCAGCCATTGACACCAGTTCAATGGAGAAGAATGTCACAGGTGGTAACAATGACCCAATGTTTGGCGATCTCAGAAACGCCGACGGGTCGTCGCTGCGCAGCGGCGAAGATATCCTCTCCCTGCAGGATCTTGACCCCGCGCTAAACATGAAGATGCATCTTGTGAACAACGTGAGTGATACTAGAGCCTAAATATGATCCAGGCCATGGTCCCTGTGACGGTGAACTGCGAGAACACTTGTCTCTTCCCAAGCTCCAAATCTCGTCTCCGAAATGCTTCAGCACTAACACTGGATTAAAGGCAATTGATGAGATTGGCTGGACTGGCTACCACTGGAAACTCTTCTTCCTCAATGGATTCGGGTAAGTTGCCATTGCGCGGTGACCTCATCATTTAATACTACCCCCGTCTCTTCCCATCCAGTGGTCTCATGTATTATGTAGCAAACGATGATTTGGTGTGCTAACCGACGGTGCCTCGTAGCTATGCCGTCGATTCCCTGATCCTCCTTTTCCAATCCATTGTTGCCCCGTCTGCTTTCCGCGAATTTGGCCAGCACGGTTACGCCAATGCGCTTACCATCGCCGTGTACGTCGGTATGCTCACAGGCGCCATTTTCTGGGGTTTCAGCGCCGATGTCATTGGTCGCAAGTGGGCTTTTAACATTACCCTCTTCATCTGCTCTGCAAGCTGCGTGATCGCTGGTGCCATGCCCAACTGGCCATCTCTCGCATTCTTCATCGCCCTTCTCGGCTTTGGTGGAGGCGGCAATCTCATCCTGGACACAACCGTCTTCCTCGAGTATCTTCCTAGCAATAAGCAATGGCTCTTGACCTTCCTGGCGGCATGGTGGGGCTTTGGACAGGCCGTCACTGGTTTCATTGCCTGGGGTTTCATGGTTCCTGGAAAATGGAACTGTACCGATGTTGAGACCTGTACCAAGGCCAACAACTGGGGCTGGCGATATATGCTCTTCACCGGTGGTGCCATAGTGTTTGTCATGTCGGTTCTCCGAATCACAGTGGTCAGACTGCGCGAGACGCCCAAGTATCTCCTCGGCCTTGGTGAAGATGCCAAGGTGGTGGAAACATTCCAATTCTTGGCTACCAAGTACAACCGCCCATGCTCCCTGACTCTTGAGAAGCTCGAGGCCTGTGGACAGATTCAATCGGCCCACGGCAAGAAGCTGTTTTCCTTCTCCGAAACCCGCATTCATTTCCGTGGACTCTTTATCAACAAGAAGATGACCATCTCCACCATCCTGGTTTGGCTTTCGTGGGCTTTGATCGGCCTTATCTACCCGCTCTTCTACGTGTTCCTTCCGTATGTTCCCCATAAGTTCATTGTGCCACGAGGCTTCTTGCTGATCAGTATCTCAGTACCTACCTTGCCAACCACGGCAGAGTCTTTGACCGAACCACCTTCGAAACGTGGCGCAACTACTGCATTACCAACATTTGCGGTATTCCCGGTCCGATCATTGCAGGATATATGTGCAACACAAAACTGCTTGGCCGCAAATACACCATGTCTATTGGCGCTTTGATTACCTGTGCTTTCTTCTTTGCCTACACCGCAGTCAAGACCGCAGCTCAGGATACGGCCTTCACCTGCTTGATTGCGTGTTTCCTGAACATCTACTATGGCACTCTGTACGCCTACACTCCGGAGGTGCTTCCTAGTGCCCACCGTGGTACCGGCAACGGTGTTGCCGTGGCCTTTAATCGCATCATGGGTATTGTCTCAGCCATTGTGGCGACTTTTGCAAACACTCAGACGTCGGCGCCTCTGTATATCTGCGCGGCGCTCTTCATTCTTGCTGCTGGTATTTCAGCAGTATTCCCCTATGAGCCATACGGACGACGCAGCTCATAAAAATGTGTCTGGTCGAGGCTGGTGAGCTCTATTTCAACAATATAGGAGCCCCAGCTGGGTTTTTGTCATGGGCGTTGCAAAGAGGGGGGATGCACGTTTGATCAAAAAGGTCGTAAAAATAATGATACCCAAGAATAGTTAAATATATGATTATATGATATTTTCAACAACACTTGTCAATAGGCGTGAGATTTTGCCATATTGCCCCAGGTGTTGACATTCAGTAATGCCAGGCAACTCATTGAGGGAGTCGCCGTGAATTATCTGTCCAATTCATGAACAACACGATGAGTTGTTCAAGAGACTTCCCCATATCACCTAAGATCTCCTCGTCTCTCTCGACGAATGTCATTTATGCTCATCTGGTGATGAAGACATAGTGAGTCATGGGGCGGATTATGATAATCCGGCTTCAAGGTAGAAGCCATGCTCTGGACATGATTTCACAATTCCCCTCTTCTCCATTCAAATTATATGTAACGCATAGCCTTTTTTTCGCATGCATCTCAACCAATTAGTATGTAAGAAGTACATATATTTGCTTTAACAGGCTCATCCTTTGTCATTGTATAATACTAAGGGCAGTTTCATAAACTAATGTGGAAAAGGATGTGAGGTTACATTGTCACTTCTAAATATAAAATCTGTATATAGTAGCCTTAGATCTATGTCAGGAGCCTAATAATGGTGCTCTCCATTACTATTGCGCTCTTGCTTTCTTTCATTGGCTGTGTGTTTAGCGCATCCTACGATGGATGGCTATATGTGACGTGTCTTATACCCTCTTCACAGCATTTTTGAACTCACCTGAAGCCTTGAGATGGCTGCATAGATCCACCTCATATTTTTCCTTCACAGCATTTCTAAACTCACCTGAAGCCTTGAGATGGCTGCATAGCTCCACCTCATATTTTTCCTTCACAGCATTTTCAAGCCCACCTGAAGCCTTGAGATGGCTGCATAGATCCACCTCATATTTTTCCTTCACAGCATTTTTAAGCCCACCTGAGGCTTTGATCTTGGTACTTTGACGTGGCAGTCTGCCTAGGCTAACTTGGCGTATCCGTTGATTGGTGCCAAGAGCTGCAAGAGATGCCAAGATGGCCAAGAGAAACGCTTCACAGCATTTTTAACTTCACCCAAGTGCTTCGCTCTATCATAACCTTGACTAGCGAGCTTGCAACCAACAAGCTCGGCTGGTGAGGATTCTTCTAAGCAGCGTTGAGCATTTATTTTGTCTCTCTCAACGAGTGACTTCCTCCCTGTCTCGCAATGAAGCCACACTACGTGTTATCGGGGATTTGGTCGGCAGGTATCTCACCTTTCCTGCAAACAGACTAGATACCTAGTGCTTAGCAGGCATAAGGATGCCAGCTTACTTGGCGAGATTCTTTGCAGCCAAAGTATATATGAATGCATTTACTCGTCGGTTATGTGATGCTAGAGAGGAGTTGATGAGAGTGGATAAATAAGCGAATAAGGCAATACGAAGATATGAGGATACAGCAAGCCGTATTTAACATTTATAAAGACATTATCTATTGACACCATTCTCTCCATGCTACAAGCTACCCTTTGTTGCAGTCTATGCGTCAACAGTCCTAGATAGGCCAGGTACTATCCCTCTTCATGGCTGTCAATGGATCTTCACAGTGTTCTTAAACTCACCAAAGTGGCGGCTTCACCTCCATCTCCACGTCCTCCACGTGGCTGTGGGTTTATATCCCTTTAGCGTACACTCGGACGGTAGCAAGCCCAAAAGGATAGCCGCTACAGTAGGTACTTACTAGCTAGTTCAACTTCACAGCATTTCAAAGCTCGCTGAGGCCGCGATCCTGTTCCCTTCACTTGGCTGTGCGACTATGCATTAGCTTGTAAGTGGTATAGTCAGATATGCAGCTGCTCTGTATATTATGCATCCTTGTCAGCGCCAAGACAAATGCCATTTCACAGCAATCTTCTGCCCCCTCGGGGGCTTCACAACATGAATTGTACCAACGCACTCATAAGCACAGTCGTCTAGCTAACGAAAAAGAATCCCCATGTCGTCCTTTATTTTTCTAATTTCTCTAGAGGAAGACACATTCCGTGTATTTGTCTGATTATTACGGGACAAGATGCAATTTTAAGCTGTGTTTGGTTGGAAGAGCTCTGGGAAGGGAAAATATACCAGCTTTCATTATCGTGGACGTAGTTCAAATGCGCGTTATACTTCTTTTGCGTTTACTCACGATCTGTATCTTCTCTGGAAAATACGTATCTAGCTCCACAGGGGACTATAGAAGTTTGCACTCTAATAGGTTCCTCATTGGAGGCCGCATCATATTGGGTGACAATCTGACTGATCTTGCACATTGGATCTGTACATTAAGGTTTAGCCTCTCTTTGTCTCGATTTCACAGCATTTTGAACCTCACTCGAGGCTTCGTGTCCCCACCTTCATGTGGAAGTGCGTGCTTCGTGCGTCTCTTCACAGCAATTTTAGTCTTCACCCAAAGGCTTTGCACCCTCGTCAGAGTGAGATAGAGTACCTACTTCCTCCGTCACCGCAAAATTGTGATTCGCAAGGCGGTCGTTGTAATGGCAAGTGGGCTCCTTGACAAGGCGCGCTTGATTAGATTAATACCACCAGATCTTAGGAACAGGTACTAATTGTAAATATCTAAGGGCGAATCGGCGTGCTGCTTTAGAAGCCTTCTAGTAATTCGTCTCCAAATATCACGGACATGTTCAACATTCTGCCGTCATTAGTGCCGTTATCGTCGTCGCCTTCTCCATCTCATTTTTCAGCTCTAACTTCTTCTCCTCTTTGTGGCCGACATCTTGTTGCTTGTCGCTAACTTCATTACAATCGTCTTTCTTATCGCCACTTCCAATCTTTCGTCATTTAATATCACACAAAGCCAGAGCCTATCGTGTCGAAAACACTGGTGCCGAAAACGTGATATTAACTTATGAGTTACTTCCATAACTCCCCAAGCTATGGTCTCAGGCCGTACAACCTGAGACGCGACGGAAGAAGACGGATCAAAAAACCAAAGATACTTACTCAATGGATAAAGATCAAAAACAAAAAGAAATGGATCAAGTTTGAGAACTTGCTCAAAAATACCCTGGTGGACAAACGAAAAGGGGTTCCGATCCTATCTTGCGCTTTGTCCACTTCCCCAAGTCTCATTTCAGCTTCTCGCCGAAGCAATTCGTAACCACCGAGCCATTAAGTACCTGCTAGGCAAGTTCTTTCTTTGCCATCAAGTTTCCATCCAGAGCATTGTCGTCGTTGTCTGTCTAGTATCTACCCTGTATTCCGTTCGGTAACCGTAATACCGAAACCAGTACCGGTATTAGTTTCGAATGAGGCATTCAACAAGAGGTTGTCTTTTGCCATTTCTCTTAATTGTTTTGACTCATACTGGTAGTATCGTTTTGGGAGAGACTCTTGTTGAATATAACTTTAGCATGTCTCCGTAAAAGTCTCGATTGTAGCAGAATTGGGAGCTAGGTCTTGAGCCCTATTCTAGCATTGAGATACTGGACTCGTTATTGGGGCATGGCGTCTGCTTGACTTGAGCTCAATGCAGGATTTTTTTCAGCCACTTTGTATCCAGAGGGTCGCTAGTAACGTAGCACGTAGCTGAAGGCATTGAAAGAATTTTCATCCAGCGTCTAACGTCCGCCGTGGTGTTTTGGATACACTCCCGAGACTTGGTTGCGGCTTTCTCACGAGTCTCAGTAGTTGGCAAGTCATATTGTCAAGTTATATCTGGATTATTGCGATGAGGCAATACTACGTGTAATAAAATTGAAGAATCGTTGATAAAGCTAACAGATGAGTGGCACCGAGCATGACACTCGTCCCCATCACGACCCCCTTTTCCCCGTCTCCCCGTCCTCTTAGACTATTCCCCTGTTCCACCTAGATAGGTGGACGGAGCGAGTTTGCATCGAGCGTTTGGGGGTCTCGGAGTGTTCATACCGGGACGCTAACTTGGCTCCAGAAGAAGGATATCTCCGAATTGTCCGTGCAAACCTACATTAGTGAGAGCAAGCATTGATGCCGCCTCATTTCCAAGTCGCTGGCTTCTGCTATGCTCAGCCGAACTCTTCCCTTCGTTTTCCGAACCACAATTTCCTGCCACTGTACGGAACGGAGAATCCATCTCTCACCAATGGCAGGGTAGCAGAAGTAAACAACTGGAGGCAAGGTCATCACCCCACATGGGTTGGCGGAACTGACCAATACAGCCTCAGCTCACCCTCTCTTGAGGTTTCTCGTACATAATGCGATTCAACCCCAGAACCCTTAATTCCATCCTCCGCACCATCGCAGAACGCGTGTGGAGGCCGTGATGAAGGGTGCGCACAGATGGAGGAGTCTTTCAAAAAGTTCCCCAAGCCTCTCCGCAAGCCCCTTGGCGAGGGCGCCGATTAGCCGTTCGATGACACTGGTTGCGAGGTGGTGCCATCGATGCCGCATATACGCTGAATACGAAGTAGAGGTTTGGTGTGTAGATGTCGAAAGGACGACTACCTATTGATAATCAGCCGCATCGTACGCTACTGTACAAGAATATATGTAGCCAATTTGCCACTGTGTTCTGGAAGGATGATGGCAAGCATTGGCATCTCGTCGATGTGTTGCTGCTAAACAATCCCAGTTGGCACATCATCAGATTCTTCACATGCATAATGGCACTTGTACCTGACGCTAGGCAATCCGTAGGAGGTAAATGCTCGTGCTCGCGCCACCAGGGACAGAAATAGGCGCCTGATTTGAGGGATTAGCAACGGTGGTGCGGCTGGATGGTGAGGAAGGCTAAGAGCAAGAGTGAGAGGCTTTGTGTCAGTCACAGGCGGAACGGAGTTGACGAGACGGCTGAGCTGGCAGTCAGCCTGCCCTAGCCGGCAAGTCTCACGTACACGGTACCTGCATGGCACGCTAAACACACACGAAGCACCCGGTACTGCCTACATGGTCGGCACATCGCCGCCCGAGGCATCGCCAAATGAATGACTCGAGGCTCTGGCGGTCTGCGCGTCAAAGCGCATAGCATGGCGCCTCAATCAGTACCTGTACTCGTACCTTGCCGCCCGAGCTGAGCTGAAGCCCGGACATTACAGTGCAGTTGGTGTCGGGTGTCTCATCTTGAGCCTCATTTAGAGCCGTTTATGCCCGCAGTGCTCGTATGTAACACGGACATTGCTGATGACGATTTGCATGGCCTGAACTGATCAGGTTAATCGCCCTTCGGCTTCCTTGCCCGACAGAGGTGCTGAGGCGGCCACGAAAGGCATAGTGTACATTAGATCAAATGCTTTTTCCGATTCCGTCTTCCATGGATTGATCCAAATTGTTTCTCCTGTACTCGATTGTACCCGTAGGTGCTTCCGTACAGTAGCGTTAGGCGCCTTCTGTAGCGCAGTTTGAGCGCATGGCTCGTACCGGCAGTGCTGGTGCTAGCCCGACGGTACTCGTAAATACTCCCGTCCCCTGACCTGACCTACAGTACCATTTGCCGGCCCCGAATCGAATGCAACCTGTCGACACACAAGTACCAGTCCATTCAAGTCCATTCGAGTCGCTGGTCGTGCGACATCAACTTCCCACCTCCCGTCTGTGGTAAAGACAAGCACCGGGCTGACACGTGAGAGCCCTGGCGAGTCGTCAAAGGTCCACGAATCATGCCACGGCCGGGGAAAAAAAGAAAAAACCTGCTGCTGCGAACTCGGCATCGCGGTTACGCTTATTGAGGATTGAGTTTTGTGCATGCTTCAAGGTTCGGTTCTTTTTTTCCCTTGCCGGCACCTTCCCAGGCCAGTGGCTGCGCTCTTCCAAAAACGCGCATCTCGGTCGCCCCTCCGCGCGCTGATTCGCCCCAGACAAGTGGCCCCTGGCGGAGGCGCTAGGCAATTGCCCTGCACTTGCCCTGGGCCACTATCTGCAAGCCTTTGCCTCGGTGCATCAGGCCCTACAAGCCGCTATCCTTAGACTGCTAGAACACACAACGAACCGTTCAAACTGCATCTCCGGCCAATTTCCATCCAACAAGCAGCGACGATGAACCCGACCCGCAAATGCTCCTAACTTCTAACTAATCGGCACGCCACATGCCGGTGGCTTGGAAGCAGCGGCGGCCACGGAGTTGCCAGGCATGGCCTTTTTTCTTGGCGGGCAACTCGCGTGGCCCTCCTGCTCGTTTCGGGCCTTTAGGCTGTGGACCTCGATCTGAGAGAGAATCAACCACGGACAAGGAAAAGGGCAAAAAGACAAACGGAGCAAGGGAGGCCCCTGACCACCAGCCGGCTGCTTGTGGCCTAGCTCAACCAGGTCTTTGCCGTTCAATGGGGCTGATGGCGAGGGACCGCATCTCAATTACACGAATCACAGCCTCTGTCTCTTCCTATGACGATTGACGGTCTCGGATAACTGCCAAAGTCAGCGCCCTCGCCGCGTGGGTGTACAGGCTTGCTGGAAACTAAAAACTACATGGACTGGCCCGTGGGGAAGAAGCACGAAGCGAGACGACCGCGGCCTGGCTAGGGCCAAAAGAAGTTGGGGGGCAGCTCTGTATCTCTCTCGTCCCCGTCCTGAGACTGCGAAAGCTGGGTGGCGGACAACGTTGTATCTGAAGACTGGAGACTGGAGAGAGTGGACTGTTGGAGACTGGAGTGCCCCGAAATCCTTTAAATCGAGGCATCCCACCCTCGTCTGCGCGGTTTACTCGTCTCCTTCTCCTCTTGTTCTTCCCTTGCTCACTTCCTGGCTGGTCTTGTCGTTTCTTGAAAGGGCCTGCCTTGGGTTTGGAACAGTAGAGGTGTAGACGAATAGTCAGATTGCAATCATGGCCAACAACCACGAGGATACCGTTGCTGAGTATGTCTCCATGGAGGGACTGAAGATTCCTTCTTCTTCGTCTTCTTCTCCTGCTTCTCAGCGTCTAGCCTTATACTTACACATCTTTCCTTGACAGGCTCCACGAGGAGTTCAACGAGCGTGTTCCCCACGGCGAGACACGCGATCTCGCCGGAGGCTTCATTGCTTCCGACCCTGATGAGAAGAAGGACTTTAGCTCCTCACCGGAGAGTGCCGAGGAGGGCAACACTGCCGATGGCGAAGAGCCCAATGACTTTGAGAAGCGGACGCTGCGCCGTGTTGGCGAGAACCTGCCTGCCTCTGCCTTCCTCATCGCCATTGTCGAGCTTATGGAGCGTTTCACCTACTACGGTGCTTCGGGTCTTTTCCAAAACTACATTAGCAACGACAAGAACGACACCACCGATGCTCCTGGACTGGGTATGGGTGGCCAGGCCGCCACTGGTCTGAACTTGTTCTTCCAATGGTTCTGCTATGGTATGTCAAACAATGAGCCTCCATCAGCTACATCGAGGAGCAGCGTTTGCTAACTCTGGATTTTCTCTTGTGTAGTGACTCCTATTCTCGGTGCCATCATCTCTGATCAGTACTTGGGCAAGTACAAGGCTATTATGCTCTTCTGCGGTGTCTACTGGGTCGGTCTCGTTATCCTCTGGACGACTTCTCTGCCTGCTGCTCATGCTGCCAATGCCGGTCTGCCTGGATACATTGTTGCTATTATCATTATTGGTTTCGGTACCGGTGGTATCAAGTCCAACATCGCCCCCCTGATTGCCGACCAGTACCAGCGCCGAACCATGGCTATCCGCACGGAAAAGTCTGGCGAGCGAATCATCATTGACCCTGCCATTACCTACCAGCGCATCTACATGATCTTCTACTGGTGCATCAACCTAGGTTCCCTGTCCCTCATCGCCACCCCCTTCATGGAAAAGTACTGCGGATTCTGGACCGCCTTCCTCATGTGCTTCCTCATGTTCAACGTGGGCATCTTCATCCTCGTCATCCGCCGCAAGTCATACATTATCCACCCCCCGCAGGGCTCCATCATCACCGACGCCTTCAAGGCCCTCGGCATGATGATTGCCAGCCGCAACATGGATGCCGCCAAGCCTTCATGGCGCGCTGCCCACGGCAAGACCAAGCCTGTTGTCTGGAACGACCACTTCGTCGAGGAGCTGAAGCGTGCCATCCGCGCCTGCAAGGTCTTTGTCTTTTACCCCATCTTCTGGGTTGGCTACGGTCAATTCTCCACCAACTTTGTCACCCAGGCCGGCCAGATGAACGGCCACGGCATGCCCAACGACTTTATGCAGAACTTTGACTCCATCTCGATTCTCATCTTCACCCCCGTCCTCGAGATGCTCGTGTACCCCGCCCTACGCAAGGCTGGCATCAAGATCCGACCCATTGCCAGAATAACCCTTGGTTTCGTCTGGATCTCCATGTGCCTTGGCTATGCTGCCATTGTCCAGCATCTCATCTACAACGCCGGCCCTTGCTACAAGAGCCCCCTTGAGTGTGACGCCGCCAACGTCGACGGCAAGACTCTCCCCAACAACGTGCACATTGCCGTCCAGGCTCCTGCCTACGTCTTCGTCGGTCTGGCCGAAATCTTCATTTCCGTCACCGGTCTCGAGTACGCCTACACCAAGGCTCCTCCCAGCATGAAGTCATTTGTCCAGAGTTTGTACCTCTTCACCAACGCCTTTGGCTCAGCCATCTCCGAGGCCCTGGTGTCCGTGTCCAAGGACCCCGAGTTCATCTGGATGTACACTGGCGTTGCTGGAGCCAGTATCGTCACTGCCTTTGTCTTCTTCTTCTTGTTCCACCACTACGACAAGATTGAGGACGAGTCATTCGAGCTTGACCGCGAGGCGCCCGTCCTTCCTCCCACCAAGGAGGTTGAGCTCGAGGCTGAGGCTAACTAATTGCGGAGAGGGAGCAGTTTTGTGTATAGTGTACAGTAATGGAGCGGATGTAGATACCACGCGTTTAATGTATTATAATGACTTTTTACAAACAAAAATATCAATATTCACAGCATGTTTACAAGCATTGTTCATACCCACTGATAAGAGAGAGAGCTGTGATGACCTGACACTTGCTCCTGTCTGAGTGGAAACCCATTAGCTGATGGGTTTCTCCTAGCTCGGCGCCAGTGTGCTAGCCTTTCTCGAATTCTTCCATGCATAATTTTTCTCTTCTTGTTAACGTTGTCGTATAAAATAGCGCCACGCCACTTTCACGGGCTGGGGGTCCACTCGAATCATCAGACGAACGATTCTGGACTCTTTTTTCTCTCTCAAGATGATTCATTCTACCACTAGTAGACAGCCGATTACGGAGTATTACAGTAGTCATTTATTCTTTGAAAAGAGAAAAAAGCTAGAATTGTTGTGTTCGTGTTTTCACAAGTTGTAGATCGAAATACCCGAACGTGCTAATGCTTTATACCCAGTTTTATCTCCGTAGCGCCTAAAAATTTCAAGAAATTGTCCGAAAATCCGCGCCAAAAAATCAAAACTTGTGCGTAAGCCAAGGAGACGAATTGCCGGCGAGCTGCCGATGGGAACGTGGCCAAGACGGCACCGCCCGGCCGCGCTGTCGGATATAGCGAGGTACTTGGGTACCTACTGGTAGCGGCCATCTTTTTTGTGGGAATTTTCTTTGTTTTTTTTACTCCGTACTCCGTACTCCGTGCTCACTCCGTATTAGGGACGTGGATAATATTTTGGGGGTTCTTGTGGGAAGATGTGGGAAGTTCGCCCCTTTCGTGCCATTTTGGTTTTTGCCTCTCTTGATAAGAGTGTAATATTGTAATGTGACTCAATTGGTTATTGATAACATGTAAAAAAGAAACATTTCGCAGGATAGCAATAAAGGGGACAGTATGACAAGTACCTAGACAATTACTCGCAATTTCCAGCCTCCCACGAACCCCCACCAACAGGGGAATGTAAGCAAAGAGTGGGTGCGAGAATCAAGACAAGACAAGAAAAACACCCGACGTCAAAAAAGTAAAAGAAAAAAAATCTGCTCGCAACTTGTACTCTGTTCGGTAAAAGGGGTGGCCACTGGGAAAAGCCGGCAAAAAGAATGACACCTGAGGGATTCGAACCCTCGCCTATTACTAGACCGCGAAGCAAGATAAATCCTGAACACGGCGCCTTAGACCACTCGGCCAAAGTGCCTTTTCTTGTTGTTTGTTGTTAAAGTTTGGTGATGCTAGATGTCTACATACAGGGTTGACAACCGTTGGTGTTGAGAGCTGTGGCAGTATAAGAGGCAGGTACGCGGGTACGTACTCGGGAGTTTGAAGGTCCCAGGTACTGAGGTACTCAAGTTCAATCATTATGGTGGTGAAAGCTGTGGCATTAAGTAATTGGATACAGAGTTTGTATGCTGCCCTGGTTATTGCACTCGGCCAAAGTGCCTGTTTCTGTTATTGAATGCCGTGGTGATAAACAGATAAATCCAGAGTTGAGACTTTCGATGTCGACCATGTTGAGAGCTGTGATGCAAATAACTTGGGTACATCTGGTACATAGCACTGAGTTGGTAAGTTGCCGTATAAGTCTGCTTTGCTTGCCAACTATCCCTCGAGTTAGAAGTAGTGAGACAATACGTTGTCCATCAAAAAGGTGTCAATTTATCCTGTTGCCAATATCCATCTATAATCCAAAATCATGACATCTACCAATCCTGTACCATTCATATACAATACCAAACAAATAGTTCTAAAATGGCACATCATCATCATCATCAACACCATCGTCAGCAGCAGCGGCACCACCACCACCACCACCAACACCAGCATCATCATCAATATCTACTTTGAGCGTCGAAAACCCCCGCTTCTGCCAAGAAACAAGAGTGCCGCGCATTGGGTAACATTGCCAATTTCTTTCCGAGTGCATGTGCTCCGCTTGCCCATCAACCCTGACTCTAATGCTCCAGCGGGAAAAGCCCGACTTCCGCCCAATGCAAAGGCCCACGGGCCTCTCATAGGCCCGCTCTACATCAAGGCCAACTCGGCACTCTCCAACAGTTCTTTGCCCACCGTCTTCGTATTCTAGCAAAAGGCCCCGGCAGATGCCAGCATCTTCGTCTGTAAAGAGCCGTAGACGTGCGACGTGCTCCAGCGGTGCCCACGACAAGCATCCTCCGTGACTATATGGCACCACGGTCTGCCTAAAGGGCAGTCTGAAAGGCCGGTCTAGTGTTGTGCTCCTCTCGGCTTCTGCGTCTAGTGTGATGACGCTGCCGGACTCTGATAGACCGCAGATAAGCTGCGGTTTGCTGCTTGCGGCCCACACCGTCTGGGTGCGGTTGGGATATCGGTCATACTGGATGCCAACCATGACATCGCCGGCTTTCTCAAATCGAAACTGCAACAAGTTAGACCAGACAATAAGACGCTTAGAAGCATAGATTCTTACCAAGACCTTGAGATTCGTATCAGATTCGTGTTCAAGCCCAAAACAAATCAATCGGTCGTTATGTGGAAACGGTACATAGTTCCAAACCCCAGCCCAATCTTGTGAGTAGAGGAGCCTATCGAATGTTGATCTGGCAGAAGGTTCCTTGGGGGTGTGCGCATGCATAAAGAACTGGGGCCCAGCTGGCCTGGGCGAAGCATAGTGATTTGCCCAGGTAAAAAAAAATGTAATTCCTGATATCTTTGACCCGTCAATGGTTGCGAATTGCATTACCCTGGCATGGCTGGGCCGCCCGGCTGTTGGGCTTAGCAAATGTTCTACCACCGGAGGTGAGGGTGTATCCCAGGGAAGAAGAGATAATGCCTTTCCATCTCCCCAGTGTCTTAGGCGCGCTAATCCTGACTATATCGTATAGTCGTTAGCCCGATGGGTGACACGCATAGTTGATCTGGGGCGGTTATTAGTGAGTTACCTGAAATTGCACCTGAACGTGCTTTAGCGTTTCTTGACTCTCCACAATATACAATTCAGTATCCGATGGCTGTGAAAGCGCTTCGGGCCTTTTTGCAAGCCTCTCGATGCGGCTGATTCCCTGAGAGTCAATGATGATTCGAATGATAGGCGGGAGGACTTCCTCCTCACTCGCTGGGCCTTGGCCTCGCTCCCAATGAGCAACCTTGGCAATGGGCATTGTGAATTGCTCATCCAAAGGCCGGCGAGTCGAATCAGCAG
This sequence comes from Trichoderma guizhouense, assembly GCA_002022785.1. NCBI lineage: Eukaryota > Fungi > Ascomycota > Sordariomycetes > Hypocreales > Hypocreaceae > Trichoderma > Trichoderma guizhouense. The sequence goes on from LVVK01000008.1 coordinate 246,828, forward strand.
CCAGCGATACAACAGAGTAATAGCGAGTAAGAGCGCACGGCTGGGTGATCAGCTCTTCAAACACTAGGCGCTTGAGCTCCATCGGCATCATCTCCAACTGCGGTAGATTGCATGCTATCGCCGCCAGCCGTATCAAACTAGTAACATCAGATTTGACGGTCAATATGAATTTCGGCGCACCCTCCCATGGACTTCTCCAGCGTCCCGCAAGCAACAGCCGGGGCGCCACCTTATCATCTGGGCAGTTGCGTCGGAACAGATTAAAACATTCGGTGTGTAGCGTGGCACTCTCGTTGTTGGTGGGTTTAACAAGCCTACCAAAGGGGTCCCAGTTGAAGAAGGGTCTGCGAATCGCCCGCATGTCAGACCCATCGTCTTCGTCTTCGTCCTCACGAGCCGGATATTCTTGAGAGCCAACGACTCTGACGTCGCCATCATCATCATCCAGGAAGACTGCATTCAGCTGATCAGCGAAAACCCCCACCAACCAACAGACATGGAAGAGGGGAACAGGACAGTTGGTGCAACTTACCAGATACAAACGACTCTCCACTGTTCATCGGCTCCCCACAAGCTCTGCACCATCGCTCAAGACTGACGACGCACGTATCCGGTTTCAGCAGTTCTGGTGGAAACTCAATACTGGGGACGGTGCCTCCCGGAGATGCGGGGAGCTGAACTGCGAGCTCCCAGTCGTCCGGGTTAAAGGCCTCATCCATGACTGCCGAGACTTTGTGGAGATGCAATGATTGATGGCGCCGATGCCTTGATGCCTCTGTTGATCGAGGATGGATGAAGGATGGAAACTCAATGGACCGGGTGCCTGGCCAAGGGCTGCGCTAGGCGGTTCCAAGGCTTGCCAGAGGCTTATGTTGCTGGATCCGACGTAGTGCGCTCCACTGAATAAGACGCCGCCCGCAACGTGGTTTGCTGTATCGGGCAAATTGGTGCCTGAAGCCCACTCGAGATCTGGATCTGACAGGGCATCAAAGCTTGTCTGACAGGGCAGAGTGCATCCATCGCAAATCTTACGTAGGTAGCTTGAGTTCTTACTATCCATCGACTAATATAGGGAGCGGCTATTCAGCGATCGAGTCTCAGACTTGGAGCTGCCTAGTGAAAACTACCGGACACTAGAGGAGCGTATACTCCGTATAGTACTAGGTAGGTACATGTAGTACGAACCTTGAAGCTAGAGTGACAGATATGTATGTACTAGAAGAATATAGCGATAATGGCAGATACTAGAGGAAGATGGTCACAGGAGCAGATGCTCAAGGAACCGGACATCTACTACCATGGCCAAAGAAAAAGACTTCATATAGATACTAATGTGGAACTAAACTGAATGCTTTCAGTGACAGTGTCTCTGTTTGTGGCTGGATCAGCCATCACCGCCATCACCGCCCGCCACGCGACATGTACCAGCAGAGCCAGAGCCAGAGCCAAGCCACATGGTAGAAGAAGCCTCAATATGCGGGCATATACTGCCAACATCTACCTAATGCAGTTATTGACTGCCAGGTGGTCTTTTGAAGGCATCTAGGTACCGGACACCAGAGGGAAATAGCTATAGTGGAGTGGAAGGCGAACTGAGCGCCAGTAAATTAATAAATAACGATAATAAATAAGGGTTTATTTTTAGTCAAGTCGTTAGTTATAAGGTACTAGATAGGTACGTGTTGTACTTATCTCAAGGGGACTCAAGGGGGAAAGTATATAAATCATTGGATTTCTAACTGCTAACCTCCTTATAAGCGGAATCAGTGTCCATTCTTCTTATTTATTTTTTTTACAGAAATCTAAGTACAGACCAGTAGATACTTCAAAGCACATCTGTATACTTAGCGTCATTTAATATGGCTGCTAGTTCCGTGCCATCTGAAATCAGCCATTACTACACCAAGTTTACATAAGTACTTCTATGTAGAGGCAAAATCCGGACTTTTGATAGGTAGCCCGCCACGCAGTGTTTGCACATTAACAAGAGTACATGTATGTGTCTACCTCTTGAGGCATACGAGTAGGTATATCGCAATGCCTTCTCACACCGCTTTACCCCTCCAATTTGGTCCAGAATTGTAAGGCACATCTACTAGCAAGTCCTACCTAAATTTCGACCCCCAAACCTCCCAGATATCATCTTTATCCGTACATTTACTGCTACCGTTGAATTATTTACAAACTTGCTCACGATGGCTGCTTTGGCTGTACCGGTGGTGATAACTGAAGCTGCGCTAACCGCGTCGCTAGCACCACTGGTAGTCCCAGCGTCAGCCTTGGGGATAGTGGCGTGGAAGTTGGTAGCATGGTGGAAAGCGTCTGTAGCTGCTGCTGCGCAAGCAAGGGAAATAGGGGCCAGGGGAGTAAAGGCAACAACAGCTGTAGCAAAGGCGGGAGCGAAATTTGCAGCAGTAGCAGCCCCAAAAGCAGAGACAGTGATAGCAACAGCAGGAAACGCAATATTAACTGCAGCATCACTCCCGGCAAAAGCTGCTCCAGAAATAGCAAAAGCTGCCCCAGAAATAGCAAAAGCAGTCCCGGAAATAGCAAAAGCAGTCCCAGGAATAGCAAACGCAGTCCCAGGAATAGCAACAATAGCAACAGCAGTCCCAGGAACACCACAGCGGGCAATAGAGGGAGCGGTGGAAGCAGCAACAACATTTCGATCTACACCGATGTTACTGATGGGCGGAGTGGCTATTATAGCTATTGTCGGAGCTGGTTACTATATGGTAAGCGAATCTAAGCAAATATCAATGTTGGCAGCTACTTATGTCTTAAATACCCAGTACAACCAAGTACACCATGCTATGTCCCCCAGCGCTCCGGCCGACGAGGCATTGAGCCCATGCAAAGATCAGAAAGATGACAATAACAGGCGGAATGACGATTCCGAGGATGAAGATCATCCATTTCGGGATAAACCAATCACTATACCTAAGAAGAAGATGAAGAACCTTCTTAAAAAGCACGGTGAAAAGATCCGGGAGAAGCTCGGCTCAGACAGGGTGGGGACGGTTTGGAAGAATAACGATTACCGCGTCGATGTTGGATCCAAGCTGAAGGGACGTCCAAACATGAGAGCCTGGAATTTGCAAGTAAACGGTGAAGCAAAATCGGCTGCTAAACAATTACTGAAAACTGGCGATACGCACCAGAAACTCTTTTGGGATCATTTTGACACAGTCAACCCGCCAGATTATGCTACCTTTGTGCAGAACATCCTCAGACGTTTCGATTAGAAACTACAGTTACATCGATTGGTATAGTATCTAGTACTTGCAATTCAGAATTGGGCCTTCGTCTGTTCAGCTAGGTATTCGGGAAATTTACACAGATTGGAGAAGCTACTTATGGGAATATACTGGCAAGTTGGTTTGTGTCAATTATCTGACAAGTAATCCGAATTAGTGGGTGCAGAGTGAGCAAGTATCTCATAAACTAGGAACCAAATTGTATACTCAGTGAATGCGTAATGAAAGATTTTATTCAATATATAGATTAAACATGATACATCCAGTAATATTCCGTGTTACTTCCCCTAAAGACGTGACAGAGCTAATCAAGTCTCCTTTCCAAATGCGGGAAACGGGGGCGCCGTAGTTCCATCACACGAATACCGCACAACATACGGGCTAAACGTTGCCTGGTTGCTGACAATGACTTGTCCGCTCGGAGCCGTAATGTTGAAGTTGAAACCTCCGCCATACTGCGCCTGTCCATAGAAGAAGCGGATGGGCACATACGTATTGGCCGGGATGTCGAATTTATAGCTAGCTTTGCCGGCGATATGATCTGGTTGATCGTAACGTGCTTTGGCATTTGCATTATCGTCCGTCCAGCCAGAGTAGGCGCTTGCACCAATCCATAGGTAGACGGCGTCGTTCGCATAGGGGATATCGACGCTATATGTGCCGGCCTCGCAGGCGTAGATGTAGGCGTGGTGGTTCAGGGCAAAGAAATCGAGTTGAAAGTTTCGGCTGGAATCGTAGATGGGGCCAGCTGTCCCAGTGTCCTGGTAAAGACCACCAACATATGAAGTGGTGCCGACATAGATGGGCGTGGTCTTTTTGTAAGAGTCTGGGTGGAAGGTAGAGTATGTTGTGTCGGTGTTACGAGCCGAGTTGTTGTAGTACGCCCAGTCAAACCCAAGGTTATTACACGATGGAGGAGGTGGACACTGTGTAGGACAGCTTGGGGGTGTAATTGTGGGTGTGACAGTGGTGGTAGTGGTAGAGGTTTCTGTCTGGGTGACTGTCTCCGTGTCGGTGACGGTGCAGATTTCAGTCTTGGTCTCCGTCTTGGTGCCTCCACCCAGAGTAATCGTCAAGAGAGCCTTCCACGAGGTGACTGTCTTGGTCTCTGTCTGTGTTACTGTTTGGCTTGGGTCACAGGTGGGAGTCGGATATGTGCGGGCATCTAGCTGGCCGGCAGGGACGGCGATAGCATGAGCGTTGCCAACACTAGCCATTGCAGCTGAAGCCACGAGGGCCTGAACCAATGTCTTTTGTACAGCCATGTCAATTATAAAAGCTGTTGGTTGATAGAGCGAGTTGACTGATGAACTAGAAGTGAGGACAGAGCTGACAAGAAAATTCTACCTACTACTACATCTCTATTTATACTCTCATCGCAGCACTGTGACCTAGATGATAGTAGTAGGACTGTAGAAGACCTAACTGTAGTCCATGTGGCCATGATCTCACTGTGAAACTCTCATTTGCCGAATTTCCCACCGGAATTTCCACTTGCTCAGATGAAAAAGGGCAAAGCTGAAATGCAATAAACCAGCTGAGTCGCAGGCAGAGACAACAAAAAGCACCGCTGGCCAGCATTGCCATTGGGAGCTACAAAGCTGAAATGCACCTGGGCAGAGCTAGCGGCAGGGGTAAGTACATGACAGCGTCGTATCCGTAGTTGAAAAGGGATAAACTCAACCTTTCCCCGGCCATCTCGGTGTTTAGGCAATTGATGGTATCGTGATGGTCACTTTCGTATCCATGCAATTGCCAATGCAGCTGCATATGACGTGGCTGGGGCGTGTCGATCATGGCTGAAAGAGATCAAGGTGGACATTAGACTACATGCAGCTTATTTTCTCGGGCTCATAGCAGGGCGTCTTTTGCTGTCTCTTTTTGTTGACCTTGTTCATTTTCAGCCAGCCTCTTGCACCTGCATGTCGTCGGGAAATACTCCTTTCGGCGCCCTTGCAGCAATTAGTGGCAGTGACCAATTTCCACAATTGCTCACCGGTTCAACCCTCTAAGCCTATTTGCCTATGTTATACTCGATTTCTGGGGCAACAATAACACACCTATAGACTCTCTGTTCTGGATTGCTCTGGGATAATATCTGATTCAGATTCATATACTATTTCGCTTCAGGGGTTGCCTCAAAAACCAGTGTGGACTTGCTTTCTCCTACCCGGCAAGGAGCAATGATAATAGACGGTTTAGTTTAAGCAGCTGTTTTAATAGGAATCCTTTCCGATTAAAAGTCCTGTTTTGCTCGCTGGATTTGTACGCTCCACCCACTCCATCTACTTTTTAAGGTTATCGAGCATATACCGTATCTCAGCTCGATCTTATCGCTTGCAGTTGGTGGATTTGGACATGTTAAGGAGATCACCTCAAAAGGTTTATGAGAAAATGAGCCCAACCCGTTTAAAAACAGTTGAATCACGTCTACAAAGACATACACTAAATTCGGTGGTCCCTGACACCTAGAGACCTATTTAATAGAGTCAACTGCAACCTCAATGCTTCAATTTAGATGCGCTTCTATCACATAGCAATCCGTCCTCGTAGCTTGTAGCTGTCAAAGCTCTGTTAGTGCCTTAGTCATTTGCCACACCCAAAAGGAAAAGGTACGTAGCGGCAAACCAAAAATGGCTATTCCGACATTTTCCCTCAGCCACTGACTAATTCTCGGACGCCGATTGGCTCGGCCGACGCTCTGCGGGCACAAAGCACGGCGGTACACGACGGCAAAAAGATCATGTCATAATCGTTCAGGGTTCCTGAGCTGAGCCGAGAAATTGATTTCAAACATCCGCATCTACCCTCCCCACCTTGAATCTCTCCGGACCCCAATCTTTATCCTTCCACACACTCCCCAAGCATGCACATTCGGGCAGCATCTTTATGATACAATGATGAACGTCTCCTTCTCTACCGGCCGCGCTGCGCTGCGCCTCAGCCGCTCGTCCTTCCGCCACCTGTGCGCATCCAGAGTCGCCGGCTTTGCTTACCACTCCTATCCGCTGCCGTCCAAAATCCCCGAGCCTCCCACAAACGACAACCTCTCCAAGTCATCCCTTGCCCAGCCAGAGGCCCTTCCTCGCGTCCACGAGACACGGCCGCCGCCTCAACACGATGCCGTACCCAAGCCGATGGCCCCACCGCAGGTCGAGGCTCAGTCTCCTTCTCCAACAACCTCCTCAGTTCCTCCTCCATCTCCTAAAACCACCGAGACCGAAGCGCAAAAGACACAACCTGCTACTGCTACCCGACCTCGTTCCAAGCTCCGCGCGCGCAAGGCAGCAATGAAGCTCACACCTGCTGCTGTAGAGCAGCTGCGTGCCCTGCTCAACCAGCCCGACCCGAAGCTCATCAAGGTCGGTGTACGGAACCGAGGCTGCAGTGGCCTGGCCTACCAGCTGGAATACGTCGACAAGCCGGGCGCTTTCGATGAACTGGTGGAGCAAGACGGCGTCAAGGTTTTGATTGACAGCAAGGCGCTCTTCAGCATCATCGGCAGCGAAATGGACTGGGCGGAAGATAAACTGAGTCAGAAGTTTGTGTTTAAGAACCCCAATATCAGTATGTGCTATCTCGTCATATCCATTCGTTGGCTGTCTATTTCTACGAAATTAGAGACTAACAAGTAGCAGAGGAGCAATGCGGCTGCGGAGAGTCATTTATGGTCTAAGGAGCTTGTGAAGCTACAAAGGAACAAGACAAAGGCCACGGCTCATGAGAATACTACCAAGGCCGATATATGAAGAGATTGTACGATGACGACTAGAAAGAAAGAATATCAGGGCGAGGCAAGTCTCTGAATTAGATTTGCCCCGGCCCAATCCACGAAAGGGTCTGATTATAATGGTGCCGATACAAGCACGTTACGAGCACGGAGCAAAGAGGCAATAGCACTATAGGGGCATGATACCGGCGTTAGGTTAGAGGCACATGCGGCCATGATCGTATAAATGTTGAATTTACTACTCTGAATAATTAATTCTCGGTCTTGAGGTGATGGAAATGAAATAGACAATATCTTGTTATTAAGCTTATGGACGTGAATAAGACTTTTTATCGCATAGATTCCATGTGAATTCATAACACCCAATTGAACTCTATTGTAATACTTCCATTTTGATAATCTCCGCATCAAATTCATCGCAACACAATTTTGATTCCAATTCCACTCATGTACTGAGCGCCCTTCCGCTGATGTCATCGCACTTCCTAAGCAACGCCACGTGACCTGGCGTCCAGTGTTGCTTTCAATATCGCGACGCCAACAAACTACTGCGTGTTGCGACAACAGTTGATTAGAAAGACCGAATTCGCCCGTGGACGTATATAAATTCCCTTGAAAACCATCCTGACTCGGATTCATCTCATCTCAAACATCATTCATCGATACTAGAAGAACACAGCATTAGAACAAACAAAGTACCATCTCAGCTACACCAATACACTCACATCACTTACACGCACAACACAACCACACACAACTTACAGCGACTCATCATCATTCATCACCACCTCATACACACAACTCAAGCAATCACCACGTCTTCCATGGCACCCACAAACACAAAACTCAACAAGCCAACAAAAACCACAACAATGAAATCCTCAATCTCCAAAGTCCGAAAACCCACAAAGCAACCCAAGAGCACATCCACATCAACTACCTTAAGCAAGACAATCCACGTCCCAGCAGAAATGCAGCCCCAGCTCCTCCGCATCGCACAAAGCCAGCGCACCCCCTTCGAGAAGCGCGTCTGGACAGCCCTCTGCCAGATCCCACGCGGCAGAGTGACCACGTACGGCCTGCTGTCGGCGCACCTGGGCACTTCGCCGCGAGCCGTGGGCAATGCGCTGCGGAGGAACCCGTTCGCGCCAGAGGTGCCGTGCCATCGCGTGGTGGCGACGGGAGGGACGCTGGGCGGGTTCAAGGGGAGCTGGCCCAAGGACGGGGAAGGGATTACGATTACGGAGAAGAAGAGCTTGTTGAGAGGCGAAGGAGTGAGGCTCGACGATAAAGGGAGGGTGCTGGGGACGGTGTGGTCTGGATTCGAGTAATGTATGGGCACAAGACACTGGCAAGGCGTTATATGGTATTTGTTGTGTTTTATTGATCTTCATGGCGTAACTAATGTATGAGTATGGGTATAGAATATATAAACTGCAGCTGTATATGTGGTATAATAAAACCCTCTAATTGGCATAACGTTCAATGTTTGAATCGCAAATCTGGCCTCTCACCGAGCTCGTACAAGGCCACGTGAACTCCCAATGCTGGCGTCCCGATAATGTCTGCTCGTAGCCTCTGAGCCGCCCAATCACCGCGATACTCGATGCTCTCGAATCGCTGAGCCAGGCGGACCACTAAAATAGACAAACAGTCAGTTAATGCACACATATAAAAGGGATATTCACCATCATAATCATCTTCTGCAACTTACAGCAAAACGCCATTTCCGTTAGGGCAAAATTCTGCCCGGCACATATCCTAGGCCCGCCAGAAAACGGAGCATACGTCCAGGGCTTGGGCGTCCAATGCTCCCACCTCTCGGGGCTAAATATTCTGGGATCCGCAAACGTATCAGACACAGGAGGATACAAGTCTGCGTACATGTGCATCCCAAGCGTGTTGATCGTTACACTGTCTCCCTTGAGCAGCACAACGCCCGGCTCACCTGGTCGGCCCGGGATGGTTGTCGTCTCCAGTACTGAGCGCATGTTGAGAGGAGCGGCCGGATGAAGCCGAAGGGTCTCGTTGAGGATGTTTTTGACATATGTTAGATCCTTGAGTGCCTCATACGTTGGCGTTCCGTGGCTCCCAAGTTCGTTCAGGACCTCTCTGCGCAACCTAGCCCAGAGCTTGGGATAGTTGGACAACTCGTACATTGCCCACGACATGGTTGCTGCCGTGGTGTCTCTTCCGGCAAGGAGTACGGACATGATTTGATCTCGGATGACTTTGGGATCCCTGGTGTAGCGTGCGATGCTATGCAGAAATGAGAATTCCATGTCCAATTTGGAGAGCTCTTCAAGTCGAACTTGAGGGATGGCCAGGGTTCGAGCAATGGCCGGCTCGATAAACTCTTCTATCTTCCTAATGGCTCGGTGATAGTCGCCTTTTGGTATCAACGGTGCAATGGGGCTGGAAGAAGCTTTTTAGCACCCAGTTCAAATCATATTTGGCGCAAAACCGATGGATATACTAACTTGAGGACAAAGATGAACATTTGGATCCGCTGTGCAACATGCATGGCATTCAGGACATCATTGTCGGGACTTGGGAAATTGGTGCGTTAGCAATCCACTTTATACACAATTAAGAAGTCAACAAGCCTTACAAATCCAAGCTGTTGACATTCTCCCCAAGCAGAAATTCCGTCGTCGTGTCCATCGACCACCGGTAGAAGAGATCCTTGAGGTCGACAGTGACTCCTGCAGAGGGAATCTTTGTCAGCAGCTTGTTGGTGCAGGTATCAAAGATGGCGAGATTGCGCAGCCTGTCCCTGACAAACATGGGCTTGATCATGGCGCGGCTGTCGTGCCACAGCTGTCCGTCTACAGCAAAGATGCCGTCTCCTAGAAAGGGGCGCCATAGCTTATGCCACATGGGCCCATGGCCGAAGCTGGAGACATTGGTGGCTAAAATCGCCTTGATCTGCTCCGGATCTCTGGTAATGAGCACTCTCTTGGATCCAGTCAAGCTGAATTCGGCAAATGTTCTTTTTCCGGGTGGCAGGTTGTCCAACTGCGCCGTACACCAAGCGACAAGGTTGTTATTGTATTGGTTCCTGCCAATCTCGTAGTATAACTTGGAAGCTGTGCTAATGATCAGGAGAGAGCAAACAAATAATGTTAGGGCAGCCAATTAATTACCTGACAGCAAATTCCCCGCCAGGATCGGTGCCCTCACACCGCCGAGTTTCCTGATTTTGATATCCGAAGCAAGATGCCGGAGCCACACAAGCACAGTGAGGATCGCTACAAAGGCAAGCCCGAAGCTGGCCACCATGGTGAAACTCGCGGACTGTAGACTTGAGAGCAACATGGCGGAGCGTGTAACTGGGGCGACGAAGGTAAAGTAGACGAGAAGACAAGGCGGGCTTACACAGCGAATTGGCCCTATATGCAGGAAGCCGCGAACTTGATCCAAACGCAGGATTCAACAGGGCAAGTGAGACGAGCTATGGCCAATGAGGCGGAAGCTGTGACGGGGAAGTGACGGCCTCTTGCTTTTTATCCTAGTAGTTTTAATGCCGTTGGATGGGAAGGATCTTAATGCCAAATGCCGTAGAGAGCGGCAAGCAACAGCCACATGCCAGCTTGAAGCAAAGCAGCAAACAAACAAGGAATCGAGAGTCGCGGCTAACAGGTGAGAGAGCCGCCGTCACTTTTCAACGGAAGCGGGCTCGGCTGCTTCTTATTCCAAGTCCCATGAGCAACCGCATTCTGCTTGTAACCCGAGCATAATATTCTAGATCTACGTCCGTTAACCTTGTTTAGTGAAAAATCTACGGGCTTTGACGCGATAGGTCACAGAGCGAGCCGGGCCGCATCGATCCAAAAAGGCAGCCATTTTAATACGGTGGCGCGCTGAAAAGAACAGAAAGAAACTAGCAGCAAATGCAGGAATCACAACCCTTGTAGCAAATGGCGAGCGATGATACGGGGAAATACGACAAACGAGGCCCAGCTGGGAGCAGGGGAAGAGGAAGAAGGTACATGTAAAAAGGAGAGAGGGCGGACTTTATTAGCTGGGCTGGGCGAAATTGCCCGAATTGGAGTGTGAACTAGAACTAGCAGCTGCAAGCCATTTGGTTGAGGCTCGACTGCGAATGGCTGGCTTACGAGCACAGTGTAAGGGAGGGGGCTGGGGGAGTATTGGATCTAGATTGGGAAATTTTAATGATTACCTGCAGTGCATCTAAGTCCGGAGTGTGTGTAGTATTCATTTATTCTTATTAGTGTTGGGGAATTGTTAAAGTACATGTAAGATCAATGTTGGGAGGATTTAAACTGCGACTTGGAATGAAAGTTGGGTGCATGGGTAGCGGTGGGTGTATAGATTAGTAGTAGATGTGTTGGATGTTAGCTGCGATGCGATGCGATGAGATGCCGGTATGTGTGTGATGGGCGTCCGTGCATGGGATCTTAAGCCTTGCATGGATTGGATGGATCACTGCACGAGGTGAAGAGATACGGTGAGAGATGTGATGCTAATTAACGAGCAGAAAGAGGCCTGTCTCTTGCTACCTTAGGCAGTCGATATAAGTTATACAAAGTCCCAACTCCCGAGTAAATTCATAAAGAGTACAAGTCTTCCAGAGAGGCCATTTAGTGGATCAGACAGCAAGTAGACGCATGGAGTGCAACACAGCTGCAAAACAGCGTCCCGGATCCTGGCTATGATACAAAGTTGCGCCTCAATTCGGCTCGGAGGGCGGCGGAACAGCCACGAACAGCCACATGATGCGGCAGTCAAAAGATCAAAAGCCTCACGCATGGCCCCCCCACGCACCGCCAATTGGCTCAAGACGAACAGGTACCGGTACTCAGCTGGCCCCGCGTCTGCCCATACTCTGCGCAGGTACTCCGGTACATCGCTGGCACCAGACAGCGCTTGACAGGGCTCTTCGGCAGCTGTCTCGCCCCGGCACAACGATTTTCCGCACCAGTCGGCGAAACTCGGGTACCCCCGTCACAGCTTAGGCCGAACAAGCCAGGAAATCGGTTTCCGCATTGAGAGCTGTGCGTCTTTGAGCATATCAAACCG
>LVVK01000008.1:258957-277713 GCA_002022785.1 Trichoderma guizhouense
AAAAAAAAAAAACCACAACTCATCACGAACTCCCTCCATCTCCCTCCTCACCGTCTCTCTCCACTCAATTTGGCAGCCGCCAGCCCCTTCATCGATATGTTCAACATTGGCCGTAGCCGCGCGGCGGCGTCGGCGCTCAGTGCCGCAAAGGTACGCAAAACGTCGCAAAAGTTGCTCTCTTTTTACCCCCCCTTGGCCGATATAAAAAAACCCGCCCCTCCTTGGGGTTGCATCTTGACAGCAGCTTCTAACGCTTGAGCTTCTGCTCTCCCTTCGCAGCGCAACGCCACCCCCTCTGTCCGACTGCCCGGCATCGCTCAGCAGCGACGAGCCCTCAGCATCCACGAGTACCTGTCCGCCGACCTCCTGAGAAAGGTAAATCAAATCACCTCATTCTAATATAATACTCCCCCTCCATATCGGGGCAATCTCCCGCGGCAGCATCCGGCTGACACGGCACTCTGTTTTTTCTACAACAATAGTATGGCGTTGGCGTTCCCAAGGGCGCCGTGGCCAAGACTGCCGCCGAGGCCAAGTCTGTGGCCAAGGAGATTGGTACCGGCGACCTGGTCATCAAGGCCCAGGTCCTCGCCGGTGGACGAGGAAAGGGAACTTTCGACAACGGCCTCAAGGGCGGTGTCCGTGTCATCTACTCCCCCCACGAGGCCGAGATGTTTGCCCAGCAGATGATTGGCCACAAGCTCATCACCAAGCAGACGGGCGCCGGCGGCCGTCTGTGCAATGCCGTCTACATTTGCGAGCGCAAGTTTGCCCGCCGCGAGTTCTACCTGGCTATCCTGATGGACCGTGCTTCCCAGACCCCCGTCATCGTCTCGTCGTCCCAGGGAGGTGTCGACATTGAGACCGTTGCCAAGGAGCAGCCCGATGCCATCACTACGACCTACATCGACATCAACACCGGCGTTACCGACGAGATTGCTCGCGGCATCGCCACCGGCCTGGGCTTCAGCGAGCAGTGCGTCGAGGACGCCAAGGACACCATCCAGAAGCTCTACAAGATCTTCCTCGAGCGTGACGCCACCCAAATCGAGATCAACCCCCTGTCCGAGACCTCCGACCACCAGGTCCTCTGCATGGACGCCAAGTTTGGCTTCGATGACAACGCCGACTACCGCCAGCAGGAGGTTTTCGAGTGGCGCGACACCACCCAGGAGGACCCCGATGAGGTCCGTGCCGCCCAGTCCAACCTCAACTTCATCAAGCTGGACGGTGACATTGGCTGCCTCGTCAACGGTGCCGGTCTTGCCATGGCCACCATGGACATCATCAAGCTCAACGGCGGCCAGCCCGCCAACTTCCTCGACGTCGGTGGTGGTGCCACTCCCGCCGCCATCCGAGAGGCCTTTGAGCTCATCACCAGCGACCCCAAGGTCAGCGCCATCTTCGTCAACATCTTTGGTGGTATCGTCCGCTGTGACGCCATCGCCACTGGCCTGATCCGCACCGTTGAGGCCCTCAACCTCAAGATCCCCATCATTGCCCGTCTGCAGGGTACCAACGTCGAGCTTGCCCACCAGATCATCAACGAGTCTGGTCTGAAGATCTTTTCTATTGATGACCTGCAGAGCGCCGCCGAGAAGGCTGTGCAGCTGTCCAAGGTTGTCAAGCTGGGTAAGTTTTCGACCCAACTCTATGACGAACAATAAAGAAAAAAGAAATATAAAAAAGAAGAAGAAAGAGAAGAATCACCTGCTGACGATACAACCTTTTAAAAACATATAGCCCGCGACATTGACGTTGGTGTTGAGTTCACCCTGGGTATCTAGACGGTAACAACAGAGTCGTAAGACTGGATGGCATGGATTCCTTGTAATATCTGTTTTTGGGTGGCAGGGGAGCAAATCAACCAATGAGCAGGGGCTCGGGAATGATGCGGCGGTCAAGGCATTTTGTTGCTCTTGCTTGTTCATAGCATGTATCGACGTATCTTTTTTTACGTTGTAGGTGAGAAACCAGGAGGAGGTAAAGAGAAAAAAAATCAAAGCCTTATTTAATTCTGCCACACCACACCATGACTAAGGCGCAAGCATTGTGCGTGTTCGCGTTTGTTTCTGTGTTTGTTGGGGATGGCTTCCGGGCAGATGAGATAAAGATTGGACGAGGATGATCTGATTCGATTAGGGGAGGACATTCGGATCCCGAGCGAGCGAGAGTCAGGAGAAGGGAGTCGCCATGTCAGCACCTAAAGGTAGTGGAGTTTCACGACGATAACAGCAAGATTTGCTTGGAAAGGGCCGTCTCTTTTGTCTGTGCTGGGTCTGATCTTTCAGGGCAGGGCAGGCATCCCGTCCATTATAAGTGCCCATGTCTACGGAAGATGACGGAGGAAGATGCATCGATTCATCGACCAGAGAGGCAAAGAAATCGGGTGATTGTGGACTCATGCCCCAATTGAGTTTTGCGTCAAAGAGGAGCTTCTACTGTTACACGCGTACGAGTATCGTTTTAACTATGAAACTAGGTACCTTATTCATGCATAGCCGCCACATGTTGAGCTGGAGCTGAGGCGGGCCGCAATTTTGATTTTTGAAGGCGGTGGTTCGGAAGTCGTTCGGTTATTGCTCGATGTTTGCTGGTTCGGATGAATGGCAACACGGCACGCCTGCTCTAAAAAAAAAAAAATCACAGGGGTGTGGCCTGCAGTGGAAACAATGCCGAAGATGGAGATTTCTTTTGGTGCCTGAGAAAAATACTCGTATCGGCAGTTGGGTTTGTTTTGCCTTGATTTCTTGAATTTTCTGTTGCTTTCTGGAAATTCTGCAACTTTCACGGATTTTGCCGTGTCTTGCTTGATTGATTTGGAATGAACCAGGCGGAATTGCTTATGCATCTCATGCACTATTACTTCATAGCAGACGTGCAATTTGTAAGTTTTGCAGGGCTTAGTCACTGACTTCTGCTTGTAACCGGGCAGATCGACACAGGGCCTATTGAGGCAGCATTGGCTGTGTTAGGATTAGTTGCCGCAGTGGATCACGCAGCAACCAAGCATGAGTGAGGTTGAGAGAGTTGATTGATTGAGAGAGTCTTTGAGCTTCGCACGAACGCGGCCCAATTTTTGGTCATCCTCATTATCTAACCGTAGGTCCTTCTGTTTTTGCCTTTGTCTTTTTCCCATGATAGTACTAGAGTAAAGTAATGTGATCCATTTTCAAGCTCAGACGGCGCGTGTTTTGGTCCACCCGACCCTGATAAGCAGCCGCTGTACGGAGTAGGTACAACATCGGAGAAAAAAGAGGCCAATTGCGAAATACCGACCGAGCGCCGAGACCGTAATCTGTACGTTTCTAGTATAGTTGCAGATTACAGGGGAGGTGTGTGTGTCTCTCGGCAGTGTTCGGGTATGTGGCGTCCAGTCATCTTCTGTGCATCAGCTAGTGGGTATTTTCTATTTTTTTCCAATTATGGCGAAATGAAATTCTTGATATCGGAGTCACCCTTGATGGGGGGGCGAGGATGAGTTGTATATAAACTCATCTGGGTCCTCCCCGTTGCTTTTGATGTTTTGTTATCCACACTCACAAACAAACAAGCTTCTCCATCTTTTCAAACTCATCTCCTTGAGAAGAGAACTCAAACTTGACTCAACTGTCTATTACACAGCTCTCCACTAAAAGCACCGAGCTCTTACACAACAACACACAAACAACTGTTGTCAACACTCACAAACCCTAAACCGGTTTCACTCAACTCTTTCTCTCTCATCAACAAACTCACTCACACAATCACTATGCCTTCTTCTCAAGGACAAAGCTGGTGGGCCCGCCACTGCACCCCCCGACCTCCCATCAACAAGGTCGTCGCCTGCCCCTGCCACTACTGCTACAACAAGCCCGCCTGCGAGCTCGACTACCCCGAGTCGTCCAACTGCTCCGAGACGAACACCCCTGCTCAGTCGAGGCCCGTCAGCCCCCGAGGCCGCACCAGCTCGTCTTCGTCTTTTCACGTTGAGAAGGCCGAGAAGCAGTAAACGACACCGAATATCATCATTCGAATCACCAAAGCGAATAGGCCCTTAAAGATGCTTTGGATAATACGAGATGTACACACTTTCGACTACAATATTTTCTTTGTTTAATTCTCTCTCTCTACTGAGATTGGATACAATATAAAACGGGCGCGAAAAAAGCACCAACGGCGCTTCTCCCGATCAGTTCGGGTTCGGCGTCCGGCCCCACTTGGAGCGGCCAGGCCGGACAAGATACACACACACACACAGACACACACAATAAGGAAGGGGAAAGGGATTTGGCAAAGGAGGGAGGATACATAATACGAGCGGATATTGGGTCTTAGCGATGGAATTTTTGTTGGAATACCCCCCTTGATGGAATTTTAGAGCCTTTCATATGTTTTTATTTTAAAGCAATTTTTTATCTTATATGCATATCTTGATACTCTCAATGTGAATGCTTTTGCTTGTGTTCGGAATGTTGGGTGTGATTTTCATGGGGCCATTCATGCAGCATCTTGACGTCACTCACATACTCATCCAGTGTACATACTCACATATTACAAAACATCTCATCTCAATAATACAACATCAAACACATTACAGCTCACATATAGAACCAATATTTTAAATTTATAATCGCTAATTTCTAACATATCGCAGTAACTATGTCCCCAACAATCGACCCTGCCATCCTCGCAGCCTTAGACCTAGACAAAGACAACACCACAATCTCATCCGTCGGGGGGTCAGGCTTCTCATCAACCTTCAAGCTCTCCACCACAAAAGATGGCCAGCCATTCGACTATTTCGTCAAAACAGCCTCCGGTGAGGGAGCAAAAATAATGTTCCAAGGTCTAACCCCTCATCCATCCTCTTCCCTTTCGTCTTTCCCCATCTTCAAAGCTAATACCCCCTCCACCTCACTTACAGGCGAACACGCCTCTCTCAACGCAATCCACGACGCCGTCCCCAACTTCTGCCCTAAATCATACTGCCACGGCCCCATGCAAAACTCCAACAAGTACTTCCTCGCCACGGATTTCCTCAACCTTGGCTACTCCGCGTCAAAAGGTTCCGGCATTTCCTTCGCCGCAAAGCTAGCCAAGCTGCATACGACCCCCGCGCCCATTCCGGAGGGTTTCGACAGAGCTATGTTCGGCTTCCCCGTGCCGACGTGCTGCGGCGACACGGAGCAGGATAATTCGTGGCGCGCCTCTTGGGCCGACTTTTACGCCGGGAACAGACTGCGCTTCATCATGAGGCGCATTGTCGAGAATCACGGGCCGGATGACCAGGCTGCGGACATGGTTGAGAAGATTGCCAGCAGCGTCGTCCCCCGGCTTATCAGGGACGACCATATCGCCATTACACCCGTTGTCATCCATGGAGATCTCTGGAGCGGGAATCATTCGGCGGGCCAGATTGCCGGAAAGGGCGGGCGGGAAGAGGTTGTTTTCGATCCTTCTTGTGTGTATGGCCACTCGGAATACGAGCTGGGCATCATGAGGATGTTTGGCGGCTATGGGGGTTCTTTTTGGAGCGAGTATGAGAAGCTCGTGCCCAAAGCAGAGCCAAAGGAGGAGTGGGATGATCGGGTCATGCTCTACGAATTGTGAGTACTTACACATTTGACTTATAATTATATATGGTATGTGAGGACGGAGGTAAGCAGAGCTAACAGCTATTCACAGATATCACCACTTAAACCATTACTCAATCTTTGGGACGGGATATCGTGGAGGAGCCATGTCAATTATGAAGAAGCTGGTATCCAAATACGGTAGCTAAGTCCGACGAATGGATCTGAAGTGACCCAAATGAAAATCAAGTAATAATAATGGAAATCTTGTATAAGTGTAAAAGAAGTTCAAAGCAAAGAAAAATACAAAAACGCCATCCCGTGCTCGCCATGGTGTTGCTGCCATCTATACTCAAGCACATGACCCAATCAAAAACGAAAGAAATAGATGTCTAATAATCATCCGGAACCCCAACATGCCAATACTCCCATACCAATCAGTCATTCATTCAGTCAATCATTCAATAAATCAGGCAGCCAGCATCGCCTGCCTCTCTGGCCGGTTCTCTTGCGCTTCCTCTTGTTCCGCCGGCCGCTCCGAAACGGGAAGCTGAGCGCTCGGCACCGTGGGGAGTTTCTGGTTCACGCCGGACATTTCCGCCTCCAGCGCGGCGAGTTCTTCGTCGACCTCTTCCTCGTCTGCTGCCGTGATGCGAGATCCGAGCATTTCGCTGATTTCCTGCGATAATCAGTCAGCATTATAAGAAAAGAAAAACAATCAGATGCGCAAAAGAAGACAAGGCAAATAAATACATTTTGGTATGCAATCGCATCCGCAGTCTCCCCCATCAACTTCTCCACGTGCTCAATGCCGCCCATCTCGGCGTGAATCTCCGACAGCACCTTCGTGCCCTGCTGCAAGCCAAACACGACGTCCTTCTGGATCTGCGCAAACTCAACGCTGGCCGTCAGCCTCTCCAGCTGCTCCAGCTGCGCATCCGTCTTGGTCAGCAGCGACTCCTGGTACTTCTTGCGCCGCAGCGCCAGCAGCGCCCGCTTCTTGTCGCCCTTGGCCAGCATCTGCTTGGCAATGTCCGTTTCCTTATCCGTGAGGACGGTGATGCGGCGCTGGTACTGGTGTAGCCTGTCGCGCTGGATCTTCATGTCCAGAATCGCCCTGGAGTTTCTCTCTTGTCAGTTGAAACGGTCTGGCGGACAGCGATAACGGCCGTGACGGTGGACTCGGGGGCTCGTACTTGTCCTGGTCGGTGATCTTGCTCTGTTTGCCACCCATTGTGAGAGATTATGTGTTTGCGCTACGGACTCGGCCGCTGTTCTTGTTGATTTGTTCGACCGTGAGTCCGTAGACGGGGAATGAAGAGGAAACGCAAGCCCGGACAAGAATCGGCGGACAGGCCCTTGTCGTCATTGTCTCGATGTATCATGTGGCTGGCGCCGAAAGCTTTATCGATAAACAGGGGTTCGGAGACGGAATCTCACTTAGTCGAGATTTACACAGGTTTTAGGCTAGATTGAGAGCGTCCACGAAAGAGACTGAGAGCCGGGAAAATGTCTTCAGAGTTGTGATGAAATGATAATTGGCATTGGAAAGTCTTTTGATATTAGTCAAGCATTTCTTTTCGTCCCAAGTAGCGCAATAAGGCTCCTAAATGCCTGGCCTTCAGTGCTCATGTGCTTGTACTCTTCAATGTACACAACTTGCGCTAAATTGATATAATTGCCATATACGGCTAGCCGTGATACAAAATCTCATCCCCGCGCCGTACTGAATCTACAGGGCAACTTTTATTTTTTGCGCAAGCCATGAAGCAAAACTCATCTTTTTCAAGAGCGTCTGCGACAGCGCCACAGCCAGCATGGCGCCCAATTTCAAGTCCCGACTGAACCTGCGCCAGGGTCTTGATCGAGACGTCTACCAGATTATCAAAAAATTGGAAGAGGCCAACGACGGCAAGCCATTCAAAACCATCACCGCGGCATACGATGCCATCAAACGATCCAATTCAAGCCTCTCCAGGCAGAAGAAACGCCCCCTCGAAGACTCGATTGATCGGGTGCTGCAGTTCCGCAAGGAAGAACTCGAGGATTCGGACGACTCAGAGGCAGCTATAGAAGAGGCCGAGTCGAAAAAAGTAGACGACGATCGATTTCTGCTCAACCGACAGCTGACAAAACACTGGCAAGTCGACCCAATACCTCTGGGCACCACCGAACAGCCTGCGGCCAAGAAGCGACGTATCCAGACCGAGGGCGACGAGAGAGACGGCACAGTAAGTGGCCCCGACACAGGTACCGAGGCGGCAATCAATGGCGATGCACCGAAAGAGACGCCAAAGGCCGAGAGACAGGACAAGACGGTACAGAAGAAGTCGCCCAAGTCTACCCGCTTCAAAGTCGAACAATTGGAAGAGCCGTTACCGCTGGGGGGTGTTGGTGAGATCCATCGCCACCTTTTGCGCCAAACACGCTATCTGCTCAAGTGCCCGGAACTCTACCAAGGAAATGGTTGGAGGAGAGTACCTGGAATGCTCTTGTTCGGTCCCCCAGGGACTGGCAAGAGGTCTCTTATCCGCACCGTGGCAGCGAACCTTGAGGTGCCTGTAATAACTCTCAATGGCTGTTTTGAGGACCCTGAACGCGTGGAGAAGAGTCTGGCCGAGGCTTTCGATACGGCCATCGGGCTGGCCCCGAGTATCGTTCTCATCGAGGATCTCGACTGGCATATACCTAACCCGGGAAGTTCTAATCACAATGAGCACGGCCGAAAGATGCTCAACCACTTCGTACGGCAGATGCAAAGACTTCAACAAGAACAAGCCAACGTTTTAGCAATGGCAACAACATCAAGGCTGACGGATGTCGACCCGGTTGCGCTTGAAGCCGGCCTATTCGAAAGGACAATCCAAATGAGGGTACCAGACCTGGATGCTCGGCATGATATTCTCAAGGTGGTGACGCGGGAGAAGATACTATCCGACGACCTAGACCTTGGAGAGGTAGCCAAGATGACGCACGGCTTCGTCGGCGCAGACATTATTATTGTCACAACATTGGCGGAACAAGCAGCACAGGAGCGAATTCTCAATACCGAGGACCCCGATGGGCGGCAGCTGGAAATACTTACTCGACCTCCCCACAGAGACCAGATGGATGTATCAGACATCTCATTAGATCTAAGACAGCCCGCATTTATAACGATACCCACAGAGCCGTTGACACTCGATGACTTCCGGCTTGCCATCAAGGGCTTCACACCATCTCTCCGGAGAGAAGGCTTCACCGTGATTCCAAGTGTAACCTGGGATCAAGTCGGCGCTCTAGAAAAGGTGCGCGAGCAGCTACACATGTCCATCATTGGACCCATCAGGAACCCAGAGCTCTACCAGGAATTTGGTCTCAGACGTCCCGCCGGCGCGCTCCTTTGGGGACCCCCCGGATGTGGTAAAACTCTCGTCGCCCAAGCCGTAGCCAACGAGGCACAGGCTTCCTTCATCCTCATCAACGGCCCCGAGCTGCTAAACAAGTACGTCGGTGAGTCTGAACGGGCTGTCCGTGAGCTCTTCCAGCGAGCCCGCTCATCCACGCCCTGCATCCTCTTCTTCGACGAAATCGACTCGCTCGTGCCCCGACGAGACAACGCATCTACAGATGCCGGCGTCCGGGTTGTAAACGCCCTGCTCACGGAGCTTGACGGTGCTCAAGATCGCTCAGGCATCTACGTCATGGGCACAACCAACAGACCAGACATGATCGACGCAGCGATGCTCCGCCCGGGACGTCTCAGCGTGCGACTCTTCGTCGATCTCCCCACCCCCGAGGAGCGCGTCGACATCCTTCGGGCCATTTACAAGACGGCCCACGCCAACGCCTCCGAGGCCGAGCTCGCGAGGCTGCCGGCCGTCGCCCTGGATCCCCGGTGCAAGGACTTTAGCGGCGCGGATCTCGGCGGGTTGCACATCAAGGCGGCCGAGGCCGCGCTGAGGAAGTTTATGCTGGGCAAGAAGACGGCAAGGGAGATTGACCAGGACGACTGGGAGCATGCGCTGGAGAATACGCGGTGTAGCGTGCTCAACCCAGACTCGTACAGGAAGCTGGATAAGAAGCTGGGAAAGGGGGAGTGAAGGGGAAACATGTTTAGATAAAGGCGATGTAGATATACCAGGCGCATGCATATAGATGTGGTGTTTATCAATGTACACAAGTACGAAGCGGTGGTGTTTTACCACATATTCCCGACAAATAGCACATGCATCGTCCGATCAATGCAGCGAGACCCTGTCCGGCATTACCACAACAGGAGGGTAGCAAATGTAACACATGGCACAAGGCTATTCGGGATCCCGTCAGCCAATACCGAGTCCCGTCCAACCCTGTCCTGTCTATCAGAAATGCTCACCCCACTACACACACTGAAAAGAAAATTCACCTGTCTCACACACCGTCATGAATGGAGCGAAGAAAAAAGGCCAAAACAGCGTCCAGTCGCTGAAAAAGCGGAGTTGGATATTAATGGTACAAGCACAGTGATGGTGCTTCGACTATTCTAACTTTATCTATAGTAGTACAATCGCCGCACCCCGTCTATTGATATCTCTGTCATTACAATTCTTTTTCTTCATTCATCGCTTAAGCGGTAGACTCCTTGAGGTAGCTGGACTCGGGTGTTAGCAACGCTGGTTTCAACAGATCGGGGGGATTAGCAGGGAAAACGTACGCAATGAGGTCGTTGCGATCCTTGTCCTTCTTCAGGCCACCAAAGGCCATCTTGGTGCCGGGAATGTACTTCTTGGGGTTCTCAAGGTAGGCGAAGAGGGTCTTGTCGTCCCAGGTGACGCCGGCCTGCTTGTTGGCGTCGGTGTAGGCGTAGCCGTCGACGGAGCCCGTCTTGCGGCCGAAGAGGCCGTGCAGAGCAGGGCCGATCTTGTTGCCGCCGTTGGCCTCGACGGTGTGGCACTGAGCGCAACGGGTCTTGAAGAGGTTGGCACCCTTCTTAACGTCACCTGAAAGGGAAAAAAAGTCTTAGCAACCGGCTTTGCCGTTAAATCGAGAAATAGTAGTCGTCGAGGACGTGAGAAAGAGTCAATCGGGTGTGGCACTGAGTCGACAACTTAAAGACCGAGGTGTGTTTGGTTTTTTGCACTGGGCGTCATCGTAAGGCACATGCGAGCCGCCTTTGAAAATGACGCACTGCGCCAGGCGGCCTCAGCACTCTCGCCGGCGACATGAACACACAAAAAAGTAACCTTTGAGTGCATCATTCACCAAAAAGTCCAAAACACCAAGCGTCCAAGTCGTCGACCGTCGTGGCCCGCCTCAATGGCACTCCCCACGTCTTGTTCGGAAACGTCTCGGCAACCGGATTCTGCGAGCGAAACAAACTTACCGCCAGCCATTTTGAAGTATGGGGTATTAAAGAGTTGTTAGGTAGAAATGAAAGATGTAAGAGTTGAAAAGTCCAAAGAGAAACCTGAACCGGTTAACTACTTTGGAGATCAAAAATTTTCAGAGGTTGAAAAATAGGGTATGAGAGAAGTATAGGAGAGGAAAAGAAAGGAACAGGAGGAAACCAGAAATTTCAAGGAAAAAAGTTTATGACACCATGGTGCTGCAGAACCGGCGGTGATCAGCCACACCTGTGGCTGGTGCATAGCCAATCACATTCCTGCAATTACACAGTCACGCTCACTCGTCGGGCGATTTCCCCGGGTAAAGTCGGGCGGCCAAAGCGGCGTCGAAGGGAAGGCGCCACAGCATGTGGGCTTCTCTTTGTACTATCCTTGTTCCCTGCCAGATTTTTTTTCCCTCTCTTTTCCGGATCCACCGGATTTTCCTTCTTTCCGCAGCTTCCCTGTCATCGTTCTCAGCTTCACTCTCTCGATCGGAAAAACATCGGCAAAGGCAGAGGCTCTCGAGTCTCTACCGCCAGCCTTTTCCTGGGGGTCCCCATTTTTTTCAACATCCGCTAGTTTTTTTTGGTGGGATGGGCAGAGCTTCATAGCAACGCCAGTGAAAAAAAAGAAGAACCACCAAGGCATTTGACAGGCGGGTGGTTCATCTTTTTCTTTTCTTTTTTCTTTGTTTCTTGACCAGATCTCATCACTACAACACATTTTACTCATCTCCTGCATCGTCAGCCAACTCGCAATGGTGACGAGAGCAGTCATCCCGCGCTTCCTGCTGCCGCTGCAGGGGCCGCTCTGGCGAGGCATCCAGATCCCCCTCTCGCAGAACATCCACGTCCGCTTCATCTCGACCGAGAAGCCCATCGTCCTGGAGAAGCCGGCCAAGTTCAACCCGCCCTCGCACGGGTCGAGGCTCAAGCGCAATTCCGTCCCCAAGCACTACGGCCCTGCCCTGACCGAGGACGAGATTGCGGCCCAAAACAAGAGGAACTACCCGGGCATGATGGCACCCGAGGGGACGTGGACGCACTGGTTCTGGCACAGCAGACTGCTGCACACCTTCATCACCATGGTACGGAACTGGCAATGGAAATGGTTCTTGCTACTAAGAGTGTGTGCGGTGTTGGGCTGACA
Source organism: Trichoderma guizhouense (assembly GCA_002022785.1). Taxonomy (NCBI): domain Eukaryota; kingdom Fungi; phylum Ascomycota; class Sordariomycetes; order Hypocreales; family Hypocreaceae; genus Trichoderma; species Trichoderma guizhouense. Next base: position 271,010 of record LVVK01000008.1, read on the forward strand.
TTTTGTTTAGGGCGCACTTCTCGCCATGGGAGTCTACACCTTCTTCATGAACTACGCCTACAACTCTCCCTTCAAGGACCTCGTTCCGCCGATATCTGACCTGTGGCACCAGCCCACTTACTTCTTCGCCCAATGGAAAAACGTCATCCTCATGCACGAGAAGGACAAGGCCCTCAAGGCCACCGAGCACCGGACCCGACACCTCGACGACGTCGCGAAGCGCAGGTACTTTATGAAGATGCACGGCATCGAGGCCAAGGACCCCGTGCAGATGGTGTTTGGAAAGGACGAGCAAAAGTCGGAGGAGCAACTCGAGGCTGCCGCCATGGGACGCGAGCTGCCGCCCCAACCCGAGGCTGCTGAGGCCCCCGCTGAGCAGAAGAAGAAGTGGCTGGGCATCTTTTGAGAGGCATCATGATACGATTCATATTATATGTGCATTGATTGGCAGGGCCATATGAGATGCCCTTTTCTATTGTAACACTAGGATGTAAAACCCCGCACATTAGGCATTAGGCAAATTCCCCCAATGTCAGTGAGACCGAACATGATGTAGATGTACCAGTATATAGCAAAAAGCAACAAAAGAATCAACGCAATCCAGAATATGACAACATGTTTTACGCCAGGTCTACTCCTTCCAGCCCATCCAAGACTTCGTCTGCAACACCCCCCTTTTCTAAGACAGCCTGCATAATGCTATCCAAGACGGCAAACCTAGTTCCGCCCAATGGTGCTTTCCAGACGCCTTCTTGAGGATGTTCCTCCGCTCTCTGTTGCTGCTTCTGCTGCATCGTATCAGAAGTTCCGCTTGCCGCCAGATTAGCCGTGCTAGGCACCCCAGGCGGCGTCAGCCTCGAGGGAGGATCAATCGTCCGCATCGACACCAGCCTTAGCTCACGCCCAGAGTCCACCTCCATGCTACCTTTCTCACGCTGCGTCCTAACCTCACACAGCGACACGGCCAGCGCAGAGTCAGCGACTGCGAGCTCCTCCTTGGAAGGATCGAACAGGATGCTGTCGCCCACGGCAACGACCAGCAGCGTAATAGACGGCCGTGAGCCGGTGGTAGCGCCTTCGCGGGGGTATAGGAATGGTGCGGCTTCCCAGTCGTCGTCGAACATGGGGTCTTCGTCGCCTTCTGATTTGAGACGCGGGAGTCTTGTGGCGAGGAGGGCGAGATGTGTTGTGAGGGAGAGGAGTGGTAGGGGGTATGACAGCGGTGGTGATATCAAAAGGATCTGCAGTCCCAAGTTCATTAGTACTCCCAATGTTATATCAAACCAACCCAATACAAACCCAAAACCTCGTAGAAAAGAAGAAGAAGAAGAGGGAGACTCCATCAACTCACGTCAAGATATAGCCTCCAGTGAAACCGTCTGTTAATCCACAACTTCTTCGCAAACTCCCCATCCGCAAGCAACGCCTCCCTCAACAACTCCGCCAAAAACACCGTCCCCGCATCATCATCCCTCAAACCCGGAATCTCCACCGTCATCTCGAGCCACTCCCCCCTCGCCGCGCTCCTGTCCGCCTCCGCATCGCCGCCGCCCGCGCCGCTCGCGCTCTTGACGTACTCCTGGTAGTGCTCGCCGCCCAGCGGGTCGACCGTCTTCTCAATCTCCGCTTTCACGCCGACAATGGCCTCCGTGCCGTCTGATAGACAGACGCGCGCGCTGCCGTTTGTGCCGGGCAGGATGCCCGTCTCTGCTGTTAGGGGGCGGAACTGCTTGGATGTTCTGCCGTCGGGGCGGATGGGCGGGCTGAGGGAGAGGGAACTGTGGAGATACGCGAGCTCGGCGGGGGATAATAATGTTTGTTGAGCCATTGTCACCGTGTTTCCATGTGTTTGTGAGGCCGATACAGGGTATTACGGCGCAATTGCTCCAAGGGGGCGTGGAATGGCGGCCTGGTGATGATTGTTGCTGAAAGGTTTTTGAACTTGACAAAAAGTTGTATCAGCTCACCTAGGTGAGCGATAAGATAAGATACGATGCGGGGGTGGGGCAGCTGCTTGGAGCTCTCCCAAGCTCGCGCTCACCCAGCTTAACCTAGAGAGAATCGGACAAAATAAAAGGATTCATATAGAGCACATATTCATATATAATGCCTGGAATTCAAAACCGCTTTAATAATTCCAGAATGCAAGATGAAAAGTCTATCTACAGCAATTCGCAAGTGATATGCACACTGGCGCTACAAGAGCTATGGTATCCTAGCTAATCCTACACGTATATAGTAACCAACAGCAGGGCAAAAGGGTAATCCAATCTCAATAGTGCAATCAGTTAGACTTGCCGGCGCACTAGATCCAGGCATATATCACCCATTAAATCAGGTCCTAATGCTGCAATCAGCTGTGCAATGCTATGCCTGATACCCGACGGCTGTCTGATATTGCTGTGCCTCCAGCCGACTAGATCCGATGTCTCAAACAACGGGCCCGTAGGAAAGATTCTGAGAATAATGTGATCCAGGTCTAAACTTTCCATGGTGGCGACAGAAGGGATGCCTGGCATTTTAGATCGGAACAATGAGTCGTACACTTCGTCAACCTCCTCGTCAATGTCTTCATCCGAGTTGGCATCCTCCGGGCTCTGTGGGCTCTCATCCAAAGACATGGGCGTCTCAGGAGCTCCACCAGAGGGTATGCCTGTGGAGGCTGCAGAGCGCATCTCAGATGCATTAGTAGCATTTTCTCCTAAGACTGTGGAGAAGCTTGTATAAGTGTCCCTGCCAAGAATATCCAAAACGGTCTTATCAAGAGGCCTCCAGCCCAAGGTATCCGGATCGAGAATATACTGAGGGCCGTAGTCGATTTTGTACTTCATTTTGGGGCAGCTGTGGATATAGAATCCAGGATACCACCATCGGTAGCCCTCTTCAACGGCAAGAGCTATTTCATAAAGGGCACCTAGTTTTCCAGGAGCAAATGTATGAACGCTTTCATGGTAAAGGAAGTAAACAGAGCTGACGCTTTGCGGCAGCAAGTCAAGTACACCAACAGCCACTAGGACGCCATCTAGGCGGTAGCATTGGTGGTAGGAACCTAAGCGGCGCTTTCGTCCATCAGGCCCAATCATGACCTGACGCTGCAGGGGAGAATTGCAGAGAAAACGTTCAAACGAATGCCTCGTCCTTTCACCCGGTTCATCCCCATGGACAACTCTTTGATAATTATCATAGACGAGATACTTTTCTTCAGTAAAAGTGTCTTCTTCAAGGGTTACTTCCCACTTGTGTGCTGGCTCGGGCGGTGTCTTGACCCGATTTAGCTCAGCCTCATGAATACGCTCTGTTAGGCAAAACTCATTGTCACGCTTTTTGGTCTCTTCGCGTGATCTTGGATACAGACGAGCAGCTTGCTTAACATAAGCTTCGCCGAGAACATGTTTGTTGAAGCGATTAATGGTTTGGCGCTGGCCCCTTGTAGGGTAAAATTGGTCCGAATCCAGACGTATAGTATAGTGAGGACAACAGGACGCTCGCTGATTGGGGCGATATAGGAGCTTTCCTGATCGTCTCCAACAACGATCTAGCAATGTGAGATAAAACTGAGGGCTAAGAGACGTAGCACTCGCATAATACGAAAAGCCTAAACGCTCAAGGAAAGGGGTTAGCCTGTGACTTAGAAAAATGGAATCCATCTTCGCTCTCTGAAAGCAGTACAACAACTGCGGCAAGTCTAGGAGAGTAGGGGTTGGATTCCTCATCTCTGGTGATATGCCTTGAAATACATGAACAAGAATAATGATGGCACTAACTCTGTCCTCGAGTGCCACAGTAACCGCATTTTGAGGAGTTTGAATATCCTTTGCAATTTGTTAGCGTGATTTGAAAAATAGTACATCAGCCATGAAAGCGAGAGCAATCACGTATGAAGGGGTATCTGTATAAATTGACAAATATCTGCTACATGTGAATCTTGGTTACATGCATCAAAGCCGGGAGACAAATGGATGTTGGTGATATTGTTTCGAAGGATGAAAAAGAGGGCTATATGGGGGTGGCCACAAAACAGCTTGTCTCTCTGGACACAGCATCGTAGCGGCGGCTTACACGCATTGATGAACTGGCAGCCAGTAGAGAGAAGATTGGAAAGTAGTGTTGCAACGAACAATATCGAGAGGTTGCAAAGTGGGGGTTGGGTATAAGACAGGATGGGGGAGCCATTACGCAAATGAGAGGCAAAAAACTCGGGGTGGCAGCCACTAGGCCGCTCGAAAAGCCGTTGGAGTAGCACGAATCCCACGCTTTCTTGACATGGAAGTGCGTGATAAGAGTGTGCCCGTGTTGTGTTGTGGGATGGCAAAAAAAGGCTGGACAGGGGTTGGCATTAAGGCAGAGACTTTGCCGAAAGGGACTGAAATGCCCCGAGCCAACGACAAGCATTGAACGCCGCACGTGTCATGTAAAAAAAGGGAAAAAAGGCAGAGGAACGAAAACGACTGTGATTTTATTGACTCACCGATCGGGGATATAAGTTCGCTCGTAGAGGCGTCTTCAGGGGTCTGCCCACCGTCTAAGTCCATGGCTGGTTTGGCACCTCGAGTTTTCCTGAACAGGCAAGTTGGTGCGTGAGGCGTCAAGATGGAGTGAATGCGAGCGTTTCCATATAGATGGAGATGGTCCTAAAGTAAGGTACAGTAAGGTGGACGGGTATAGCGTAGGAAGGAGTTTGAAGCGGCAAAAAGTCCAAGCGGAACAAGCAGAACTTCCGCCCCAGGCACTTCAGCTGGGTGAGAGACGACGGGACGAATTTAACTTGTGGGGTGGCATGTATGTGATCTAGCCGCCGTCATGATGCCGATACAGTAGAAGCAGGCTGGCTTATGGCGGAGCTGGGCGTGGTGCTGGCCACGGGCGAGGATGCAGTTGCTTGGTTGGACGGGGGCAGGGCAGGGCCGCTATCTCTGTTGCCGACGGCAGGAATTCATGTTAACGGAGATGGAGAGAAAGAAAGATGATTCAAGCATCGCAAGCGCGCCTCGGCGGAGTAAGAAAAGAGGTTCTCATGGGTTGATGAGGTCAAGCTCGAATCGCCATGGCGGGGCAAAGGGGGGAGCAAGTGAGGGGTTGAGTTGATTGTGTTAGTGGCTGCCAGGGTGACGGGATGCGTTGACAGCGCCAGATTCAGCGGTCCGTCCAGTCGCTAAACTCACTAAGCACGAGGGCTACAGGTGCGTACCCAAGGTACATGCATCAAACCATATCCATGGACCTCAACGTTGCTTCAACTACCTATGCGGCTTGGGTGCTCAAAGCGGCCACAGGCATCCCGGGCTTGATGCTACCAAGTCCCCAAAAGGCCTCCAGAGCTCCTTATCGGCGTACTGTAATGGGTTCAACCGCCTGTATGTACTAAAGTTGCGGAGCATACTACAAGGTACGAGTATGTACGTGTAGGCATGATTTCTCAAGGCGGTACTAGCTGGCAGCTTGGACCCTGGAAGATACAGGTAACATGTGGATGGATGGAGACAATGACAGCTCATCGGCCTGGTTTAGCAACGCGCCAGAGGATCAAACCGTCCCTTGAGGTCTTTTACGGTACTGTCACGATTCCGAAATATTCCAGGTGCCGGATTACCCATAGACATTGCATCCAGGGTTCGGGTCCTGCGGCCGATGCTAGGCGGTAAATCTCGCCCACGTCTCCATGATGTCGTCCGTATACCAAAATGTCTACGCCTGTATGGGACCTATTACAGGCAGTCGTTGAGTCACCACTATTTCTCAATGGGATCATTCTGTACTACTAAGCACTTAATCGACTCTTCCGATATGACGTCTAGCATGCTGATAGTAGAAAGGAAACGCCCGCATTGATGCCTTGTAATACTACTCGTACTATATCATACACCTTGGTAATACGTCCATCCCAGTAATAGCCGTGTGTCAGGTTGAAGCCAGGAACTCTACATGCACGCAAACTCCCCGAAGCCCTCCCTTGCCCGGGAGACCAAGGAGCGTGGCGACACTCTAGCATCTCGTTGGACCTGGCAAGGCCGTTGGGATGCGTCTTCTGGCTGCAAGGGGGAGCGAGGCAACGGCTTTTGCTCACCGTATTTCCCACCTGTACTTCGTACATATGCTGTTTGGACATGCCGAGTATGCACACAGCTTTGCCGGGTAATATCAGCCAGCAGAAGCCTCATGCGACCATTTCTCGATGCGGGCTAATGAGGCGAGAGCTATCTATAATTAATGATTGGACAGACGGGCGCCCTGACTAAACGATATATGCTGCAAGTACCTAACGGAAATGCTGCTACTAACCACGATGGCGCCTCGTCCATGCATATGCTATGTAGGTCGGTGTTCATACAGACAGATAGATGGTGTACGGAGGGCCCAGGACATTGATCAGTCCATCTCAGCTCTCATTTAGTGAAAGCTTATCCGGCAGCAAGTCGACCATCACCTGAGCGTAAAACCTCGCCAATCTCACCTCTGCTCCGTCTGTCTCGGCGCTCATGCGTCTTGACTCAACTCCATGCTATACCTTCAAAGGCTCAATATGCATTACACGGGCCTATGTGTCACCTTGGCAGCTGAGTGGTGCCTTTCTGCCTCCTCGCTGGCAGGGCTACCGTATATAGCTCTCCGTACTACTGCCAGTAGTCTTCCGGCCATTGCTCGTCGTCTGCCCATGCGCTTCGTACATTGTTGTTATATGGAGCATTTGGCCCGCCGCCCATTGG
>LVVK01000008.1:277813-369488 GCA_002022785.1 Trichoderma guizhouense
TGCATGTCGCCTGCATGGAGGGACAGGGGTGCTTGGCGGTGCTATTTTATTTTATTTTGGGGATTTTCCAGGCCTTGCCAACCTTTTTTCTTCGTTGCTCTCCAGGGCGAACTGCGGCTTCATGGGATGAAACCCAAACTCTCCCACTGGACCTGGTCCCTATTCCGGCCTCGGGCCCGTACCATGTCTCTTCCATCCATGGATCTCATCCCGCGTGTCCTGTTATGTAGGCGTACGAGGTACCTGCTACTCGTACATCCACCACTGATGAACGCACGCGTACACGTACCTCTCGTACCTGCACATACGGACCGGATGACACACGAAGGGCTGTCTATCTGTCTGTCCATCTATCTTGCCTGTTTCTTGTTGGTGGTTGCCGTGTTGTATAGCAGAGCATGGACACTTGAGCAGAGCAAAGCACATCAATATCCCACAATCTGCCTTGCTGCCTCCTCCTCCTCCCTGCCGCACCACATCACATCACATCACAGCGCATGGAATCGCCTCGCCTCGCCTTCGCCTCCATCATGACAGCTTCGTTCCTCGTCGTTCAAAAGTCCTTTCTTTACCTGCCCTTGCTCACGTCGTCCCGGCGCCACCGGCCCTGACGCACGACATGACTGGGCAGGCAGGCCTTGTCGAGCTCCATCCCGCTCATGACACTAACATAGATGGCACCTTAGTTTGACTATAAAGCTAACGCGGATCCTCCTCGGCCGGGACCCTCCCATCTATTGTCATGGCACGAGACACGCAACAGACAGCCTAGAAGCCGTGGTTTCTGGCTGGACGAAGTTACTCGTACTGTTACCCCCATCGTTACTGTACCGCGTGGGAGTCCCTCCTTGTCCTTGTCCTTGTCCGTTGTTATATAACAAGTACGAGTACAAGCTCCCGGAGAGTTTCCTAACTCCTTTTTTCCCGCTCACCAACCTCTACTCGCTCATTGACTCACTCCCTTTATTGCCCTGCTCCGGCGCCACTCTATCAAATACATCCTCCAGACCGCAATCCCCGTGCCGTCTCGCCGTACCGCGTACGCAGAACGCACGTGTGCCTCCCCGTCGCCTGAGCCTAGTTCATGCGGCCGTGGCCGGCTTTGCTGCCCCTGATACCGCCGCAGATTGCGCTGACGGAGTTTACACCCGGCCAGCACGGCTGAAGCTTGCGCGCGTGCGTCGCCAAACCAAGCATTTGGTACATACGATATTGGCATCCAGCTGCTGGAGCTTTGTGTGGCCCCAACTTACAAGTAACCTCAACCGCCACCACCACCTTGATCTATGCTTTGTACAGTACAGTAGCAGTACTACCTATCCAGGCCATCGAGTACTTTACATACTCGTACAGTACCACTACCACTACCAGGACCAAGGCCAGAACCAGAATCTTGTCCGTCTGGGGCAATTAATAAACGGCACGGGCTACAATACTCACTCGTACCAGAACAGGCAGCGTGCGCGACAAACTTTGGCCCCATCTCCGCGTTTGAGCCAACCCAACCTTGCAAGCCCTTGGTTCCACTACCAGCGCCAGGTACCAGCTCAGGCTTGCACAGTCCAAATCAAATCACACCGCACCAAGCCCGCGCTTACAGGACTCGTACCAGTACCGGTACCAGTACCAGTAGTTCCGCCTTGGGACGAATAAACCAGTCCACTCCAGTGCTAAATCCATAAAGTCAGGTCAGGTATTCCAATATTGGCCACTTTGCTGTACCAACTGAAAGTCCCTCCCCCAAAGTCCAAGGCACCATCCAGCTGGCGGTTCCCCGAGTCGGCGCCGAGTTACTTATACATCGCTTTCGGACCCCGTCTAGAACGCCATCTTGCCGCAGAAAAAAAATACACCTAGACCTGCATTCGTTCTCTCCCCCGGCCTCCGTCATTATCTCAACGGGGACGACACAACAAAAACCTTTTTACCTTTTATCTTTCTTTGCCTTTTACCTGTATCCCATTTTTCTCCTCTCTTAAATCGACGATGATGCAGCACATGTCACTGTGACTTTTCGCCCTGCCTCTCCGCCTTACGACGCTCTCGACCGCCGGCGAAGCCCCCGTTTCCGGCACCTCTTTTTTTTTCTTCCTTCCTCGGCCAATTCTATTCCGTACCTAGAATCCAGTGGCCAATCATCACCAGATCCTGCTTAACCTCAACACGCGCACACAAAACTTCACAGAGCACGTTGGCAACAGCAGCTTCCAAAATGTCGGGTTCGGCTTCCAGCGCCGAGGGATCCAACAATCGGTCAATGCAGTCGCGGACCGGGCGGAGCAAACAACGTAAGTCCTCTCTCGAGTCAAGATTGATTGCACCTTGTTTCACACAGCTACCTTGACTATCTTTCCCTCCCAAAGACTCCAATCTCGCACTCTCTCTAAAAACATTTGCATTCCCCTTCTGTTTCCCCTGTTGTCCCGCGCGCTTCTCTGCCGTCCTTGCATTGTCAGCCGCCTCGTTTGTCTGCTTTTGCTTCGCTCCGCCGACGCCAAAGCCCGGGATCCCACTGACCCATCTCCCTCCTGCAGGGTACAACTCACAAGGAGAACGACTTGTCGCCGGCATCGTGCCGCTCAGCGCAGACCGCAACCACGTCATCCTGATCCAGTCTACCCGGCGGAAGGGCTGGGTCCTGCCCAAAGGAGGATGGGAGTCGGATGAATCATGTCAGGAGTCTGCAGTGCGGGAGGCATGGGAGGAGGCTGGCATTACGGTCAACATTGACTATGACTTGGGCAATTTTGAGGAGAAGCGGCCGCCCAAGACGTCCAAGGACCGCTCTCGCTATTACTTTTACCAGGGCACCGTTCTGGACCAGTTGGACGAGTGGCCGGAAAAGGACAAGCGAGAGCGCGAGTGGTTCACCTACACCAAGGCAATTGAGGTTCTCGTCAACAGACCTGAGCTCCAAGAAGCCTTGAATCGCTCCTCAATGAACAGGACATGATCAAGCTGCCCTTGGGGCTTGTGCTTTCGGCTGTCCTCGTTCTCTACAAAACCATCCCCACCCTTTTCCCTTCTCCTTGTATACTTTATTAATTATCCCCTCACAATCTCCGGGGAGCGCCATAGAATGGCAAGTGCTTTGAGGTCGTGGAAGCAACTTGCACACAGCAGACAGCTCGGACGCAGCCGTGAACAACAGCAGAACCACCAGAGAGCAAGAGCAAGACTCCGAGAGAGAGGAAGATAGAAGATGCTTGCTTTCTGGTTGACGGATCACGGCGGTCCATTTGGTCACCGCGGCTACTCTACAACATTTCCTCAACACACAATCACACACACTCACACAAAAGCCGCTAACCATCCAGGGGTGCGATGAGTTTTTGAATTCGGCTCAGGCGTTGTCGGCAGGTCTCTTTTTTTTTATCATAGAAGCTACCACGCAGAAAGAAAATCTTAAGACGGGGCGGGGCACATCTGGTGTATTACAAGGCTCAATGCGCTTGAAATAGGATACACAAAATTAATTGTTTACACAACGACGGCGGAGAGGCAGCCTGTCGCGAGTTCCGGATGTCTGGATGATAGAGAGCATAGAAGAAAATCGATGCCATAGACATGACGAGGGAGCTGTCGTGTGCGCTGGAGCTTAGTACCTGCCTTAGCTCTGGGCCCCAGACACCCCTCACTTTTGACAAGTACATGTACAGTTACAGTACCTGACCTGATGACTCAACCGTCATTTGTCGCGCCGAGATGAGCGTAGCTTTGATTGGAGATCGCGTGCTGCCTGCAAAATGAGCTGCCAATCTCGATGCTTGAGCCGGCGACGGAGTTTATGCAAGCGGCTATAAGCATTTAACATTTTACACAGGTTTCAGCGTAAGGCAAACATCCTCGAAAAGCTTTGTAGCATCTACCATATGTACTGTATGTACCAGCCCCGGGATCTACATGAGCTGATACGGGTAGGTAACTCTTAGTAATATCGTTGACGGCTTACAAGCCGTTGGCTGCTTGAACAAAGGCTTTCGAAGTACGGTACCATGCCGGTACATCTAGATGAGGGCATCTACCACTTAGGTAGACAGCGCATCCAACTTCTGATAAAACCAAATGCCACGTATCAAATTGGATTGTACCTTGCGTCATCTTTGAATCCAATTAACCCGATGCTTCAATGCCCGCCTTAAGGGTTCAAGTGCGGGTGCATATTACATCCAGCTACCTGGTATCTCAAAAAACCTAATTCGTTCCTCTGACGTAGGCAGGCCAGACCTCAAAGAAAACGGCGCTGACACGTGATGTGGGCTTATCGATAAGGCGACAGCGCATCGCTCAACCACAGCGGGTACAGCGATGGCCGGCCAACCTCACTTGGACTGCCAATGTGCTGTTCTCCAGATTACAGCCTCGTCGCTCCCAAGAACCTCTTGCGGCCATGTTGATATAGACAAAAAGAAGCGCCGAAACACCACAGCCCATGGACCCTTGAGCCGGAACACGAACCAGATTTATATAACACCCTTTTTGTTCTCGCCCGCCTCATGCTATCATGATGGAAAATCTAGCCATTTCTGACGCCCCTCCTCCTGGGGCTCCGGCCTCTCAACCCTTTGCCCAGCTGCCGCCGCAGATGTTTACGACTGCCGCGCAGCTGTTGGACCTCACCGATAGTATGCCTCCCATGGAACGACGTCAGATCAGAGGACAGGAGACGTGAAGACTGGGGGTTTGCTTTGTACTAACGGGCGGATGTAGAAAAACTCATGGTGGTTCTGCGTGATGGGAGAAAGTTGATTGGAGTATTACGAAGCTGGGACCAGTTCGGTGTGTAGTCCCCCCAAAAAACCAAGAGCTACGAAAAAAAGAGCTGTGCGAAACACAAAGAAGAAAAAAGACTCGATCATCTAATGCCTTTTATAATGCAAAAACAGCAAACATTGTTCTCCAATCGACGACAGAGAGGATATTCGCTCCCAGACCCGATAACCCTGGATCAGAGTATCCGTACGGCTACTTTGCTGATATAACGCACGGCATCTTCCTCGTGCGGGGCGAGAACGTCTTGCTCCTGGGGGAGATTGACCTGGACAAGGACGACGATGCGCCGCCGGGATATGAGCTCGCGGAGGTGGATGTGGTGAAGAAGCTCGCCGAGGCGAAGAAGGCGGCGGATAAAGCCAAGGAGAAGGCGCGCTTGAAAAAGCTCGTCCGGATTGGTTTTGAGGGGGAGAATTTGGGGGACATCTTCTTTTAAAGACGGAGCATGATGTCCGCATTGTTCTAGAGAAAGGGGAGAAGAGGAACAAGAGGGAAGCGGGGATGAGAAGCCGACAGCAGGGAATTCTTTTTTTTCTCTTTTTTTATTTGTTATTTATGCGCTGCGGCAGAGGCGGTTCGGCGGCAGAATATTGTGAAATGCCCCCGAACCGGAGAGTTGACTGGTGCAAAAGAGGTAGTTTTTATGCTACACGCCTTGAATGACTAGAGACGTCTATTCCGCGTAACTGCTGGCTTTCTGATATTGACATGATACGGTTTGATTTGATGAATGTTGCTTCTTATATGATAAACTTGTATGCTATTGCTGAGTAGGTTATGAGATGCTAATTACTAACGTAGTAGAGAGTCTTGCTAGGATATACAGAGTTATACAAATGCCTTCTAAACGGGCAGCTATCGTTACAACATACACCTTACCTCGGAATCAACCAGGTAGGTGAAGAGACCAAATCGTGATGCCATCAACGCCGGGGGGACCAAAGAGTCCCTTCTTTCCTCATCTTTCCGTTTCTCAAAACATACGCTCTCCCACCAATCGCTTCAAAAATCACATCGTCCGTTTTCTCTCAAACATGGGTATCGGGTTGTCGTCCGGACCCTGAAGCCCGCCTAGCAGCCAATCAGTGAGGCCCACGAACTTGGCTCCCATGCCCTTCTCCCAATCGCCACCCTCCTGAGCCTGCTCAATGGTATGCGTAAGGATCCTGCCCTCTGAATCGAAATCGAAGATGAAGAGCCCCGTAAAAGCCTCTTTAGGATCAACACCACGGGCCAGGCGCAATGAAGGCAGCGAAATACCCGTACTCTTGTGCTTGTCCTCTTTTTCCTTGACCTTGCGCTTCTCGCACCACCGCACGACGAGCTGCTCCTGGATGGCTCCCGCGCGGCGGGGCAAGAAGGTCAGGGGCTCCGAGGTCATGCGCTCGGCGAGGATCTCGAGCTTGACGTTGCCGATGATGGGGACGCGGTTCCAGGCGATGGGGGAGGTCCAGAGGGCGGCGTTGTAGGCGACTCGGCCGGAGACGACGGGGAGGTGGGGGTGCGTTGAGGGGAAGAGCTGGAGCGAGATGTTGGGGGCGAGGATGTCTTGCGGGAGGGGAGATTGGAGGAGCGTCGGGAGGCGTTCTTGGAGGATTCGTAGAGCTGCGAGGGGTTCAGCGTGTAAGTAAGCTTTCATTGCCTTCATATTCCCTTTTTTATACACCCATTCTCTTCTCTTTCTTCTCTCCTTTTCAGATTGGTAAATAATTCTTGAAAGTTTCTACCTACTTTTGCCGAGCTTTGCTTTGTTGGGATCCGGCGGCTGGTCTCCCCGGCCTCCCACCCACACAGCTCCCGAGCTCTCAAAGTACGTCTGAGGCAAGCTGTCTCGCGGCGCAGACACTGGTCTCTTCAGCAATAAAGCATCAGGAGGCGGCCTTTCCAGCACACTCTCCGGTAGCGGCCGCGCCGCAATCTGTGCTGGGGCATTGGCTGGGCTGAAGCTGGTGATGCCGCGAACTGAAGAAGAAGAAGCGCCGGGCCAAGATCGGAATGATGAGCGGCCGGCTGGGCTCGTCAGAGTGTTGCGCAGGGGCGCGGCCATTGATTGCGGTGGGCGCTCCTGGGGAGGAGCCGCATGGGATTGGGGGGGCGTGTGAGGAGTGTCTGTTTTCGTAGGTTTGCTGTAATTCAAGTTTGTATCAGAGATTTTTTTCAAGATTGATGCGAAAATGTCACACGGCATTGGACGGAGAGTGCCGGGATAACAATCCGTCATTTTTTTCTCGCCTTGCTTCCGTAGCGCCTCCTCTTACAAGGCTACAGTGGGCTGCTTTAGGGAGCATCGTTGCGGGGCCGTTCCGCTATTCCGGGTCACGGAGACGAAAGGCTGGGCTCCATGGAATGGAACGCTTCCAAAAGAATAAAAAGGAAATGATACTCTCTTGATAGATAACGATGCACACATGACGCGGGTGGATTCGGGATTGGTCGACTGATTCCAACAGCTGAAATCGGAATCACGACACCTGCGATGACATTTTTTCGCCTTGCATATTTTGAACGAGAGGCCAAAGTGACTGAGCGGCATGGCTGAATCTCAGGTGATCAAAGCCCGGCGAGAAGAAGCTCGAATCACATGCGCGCCTGGCCTAACGTGCACTGTATTTTGTGCCGCAGCACGAGGCAGCCTGGAATTGGCAATGCAGTGCAGAGTCGTACCAGGACTTACACGGCATCGATGAAGAGGGGGATGCAGTGGAGAGGCGAAAAAAACAAGAATGGAAGAGAGAGAAATAATAAAAGTAGGAGACAGATTTATTGAGGAAAGCCTCTTCGTGAGTAGTCAAGTTTTGATGAGTTCAGGAAACGCACCAAGCCCACTGGGGAGGCTCAAAGGGACCTGGATTTTATTCTTAGCATTGCGAATGGAGACTCCTTTGTGTCGTGATCCTTGTAGACACTACTGGTGGCAGGCTCCCCAGATAAGATAACATGAAGACACTGCTCCGTACAGGCTGACCCCAGGTAGCACTTGTCGCAGACGGCGGAGTACAAGCAGTAACACATAGAAGCAGGTTTTTGATTTTCCTTTTGAATTCCAAACCCATTGGCGGTACGGAGTACTCAATCTGTACTGCAGCATCCCAGCAGCGCGGCCGTCCAACTGCGCGCTCCGAGGTACAGCGAGGTACAGCCTCCGTACCAAGGTACCCGTGCTAACGCAGCTCGGCGCCTGCCATCACCAATCCACGGCTAATAATAGGCAAATGAGCCACTCACCACTGTCACAGGTGAGGTCCTTGCACGTGACTGGCGCTCCCACCGCCCATCCCATCCTCCCAGCCCAAAGCCCAGCCAACGAGGTCATCTTTCCCTGACGTACTCGAGACTTGGCCAGCCGACGCTCCTTTGACCTCGAGCCAACCATCCGCTTCGATTGCCACTTTGACCAAACCTGCACCTCTTTCAACTTTCAAGCCTTCCGCTTCTATTTCTCCCGTTCCAACACAAACGCCAACAACCGCCATCATGAACCCCGAGTGGTACGCAGCCCCCCCGTCGCTAGATTGCGATAGCATCTCCTGAAACCGTCCGTCTTATCGGGTGCTAACCGACTCCGCAGAGTACAGTCCAGTGCAAAAAACAGTTTCCGTCCGTCGGCTGTGTCGTCTCCATCGATGCTTGGTTCTGCTGAGTTGATGGATGGTGTTTGATTGACGCCGACGGCGCCTGTGGCAGAGGAGAAGCCATGAGCTGACACGCCGCTTCCCCCCCATTCTAGATACGACTACCTCTTCAAGCTCCTCCTCATCGGTGATTCCGGTGTTGGAAAGTCTTGCTTGCTGCTGCGATTTGCCGATGACACCTACACCGAGTCTTACATCTCCACCATCGGTGTCGATTTCGTACGTTGACTTCGTCTCCTGTGGGCTGCCCAAGTTACTGACCCCCCTCGCAGAAGATCCGAACGATAGAACTCGATGGCAAGACCGTGAAGCTGCAGATCGTAAGTGATGCAAACCTAACCCTCGTATCAAGACGATGCGATGCAGATTGCTGAGACTTTTTGCTTTCTACAGTGGGATACCGCCGGCCAGGAGCGTTTCCGAACCATCACCTCGTCTTACTACCGCGGTGCTCACGGCATCTGCGTCGTCTACGATGTCACTGATATGGACTCCTTCAACAACGTCAAGCAGTGGCTCCAGGAGATTGACCGGTATGCTACCGAGGGCGTCAACAAGTTGCTCGTAGGCAACAAGAGCGATATGTCCGATAAGAAGGTTGTCGAGTACACTGTTGCCAAGGTGAGTTAGCGTCTCAACTGCAGCCTGGTGGCCGCACCGTCATCTGCACCAGAATGGCGGCTGCCGTCTCCAGGCTGCCATGTCTCGGACCCTTATGTCCCCCTGCAAAGCTGAAGCTGACGACCCCTCTCTAGGAATTCGCTGACAGCCTGGGCATCCCATTCCTCGAGACTTCCGCCAAGAACGCCAGCAACGTTGAGCAGGCTTTCCTGACCATGGCTCGCCAGATCAAGGAGCGCATGGGCACCACGACTGCCAACAACACGAAACCCAGCGTGCACGTTGGCCAGGGCCAGGGTGTCGGCAACTCTTCCAACAGCAGCTGCTGTTAAATGTATTCCTCTTTGATGGTTTCGTGTGGTTCGCTTTGTCGTGGCCGAGTCTGGTGACAGGATGATTAGAGCAGTGTGACGTCCATTGGGAAACGACTGAACAATGTTTGTTATGACCTTTTTCTCCATTATTCTAGGGTTTCAGTTTGCCCCATTTCTGCGCATAGATTACATCATGTCTCGTTGGATCTCGCCCCTTCAGACACACGCACGCACAACGTGGCAATCTCGCTTGCTTTTCAGGACACATTAGGGTCGGACGGGAAAGGGAGAAGACGGTCATACGGGTGGAAGGACGTGATACACTTTGGGAACAAGGCGCAAAATTCAAGATTCAAGAGAGATGAGGACCTTACGGTTGCGCTAGCTGTACTTTCACGCCTTCCTTTTTTCCCATAATGACTCCCTCCCACAAAGATTTCTATGTGGGAGAATAATGGACGCTTATGGAAACTATGGCCTTTGCAGCAAGCTTTGGTTTTTTTTATTATGTTGGTATTATTTGTTCACTACCTACCTTTTGTCGCTTACAGCTTTTTGTGGTGCTTGATCCCGGAAGGCTTTCCGGTACCTTTTTTCGTCTCTTTAACCATTCTTTTTTTACGAGAATGGGGGAGGTACCATTAATACACAGGGGAATTGCGCATGTTGATTGACCATGATGCTGTGTTTCAAGGATGTCTTTCTTTTTGCTTGGTTACCCGTAATTACTATCGAACCCATTTCCAGTTCCGTTTACATCTCCGTCCCCGTCTCCGTGATCAACGTGAACTCTTCATACTATATCTAGTAATAATTAAGGTAAGAATTATAGATTAGGCGAGTCATTCATATTTCAAGATGAAGCAGATGTGCAAAATACAAGGACCATACATCCTGCACATCTCAAATACCTAGGCACCGGGATTGCGAGATGACGGTGTACTCGTACAGTCATCATGACAAGGATCTGGGGGCCGAGTTATTAATAGGGGGTTCGTTCTAGAAGAATGCCTACTAGGTAGCCAAACTTGCAGTACACGTAGAGAATACGGAGGACATGGGGGTTAATTTATTTGTATGGCGTCCGTTTATCTTGCAAGGGGGTGCTGGATGTAGATTCTGGGGCATTGGAGGGGAATATGCTTCGTGAGTTTTACATCTTTGTTTGGCTTGTAAGAGTTCGTTATAGTTCGAGATGCCTTTGGCTGCTTGTATCGTATTCATAACTATATGACAGAGGTTGTGAATATTTGACGTGCGTTGCGATCCATATGGGATATCCAGGCTTCGATGAGCCATATGCTTATATGCCCAGAAATACTTCGTACGGACTGTCCGATACGTGATATTCGACACGAGTATTCACAATCTTACAAAATATCTTTAAAAGTAGTAACAATTCAGCTTCATCTCATCTACATAACACTAGAAATTACACAACTACACGACACTGCAACGCCGTCGGTACCTTTGGCAGAAGGAGTGCTCTCTACTGAGTGCCATGCACAAGAACAACGGACAGCAACTAGATGAATAACGTAGAATGGTCTTGTATTATCTGACAGGCCTAGCAACATTTCAATAAATGAAAAAAAAAAAAAAAAAAAAAGACTAGAAATAAAAAACTAGAATCGCGTCCTAAACCGTCCCCCGTTTTCCACCACTCACTACCTTGCAGTACACTCGTCTATCTCCGTATTTTGTATGTTGCACTCTAGTGCAGCCCCAAACAACTCCAGCTTTCCGTTTAAAACACAAAGACATCAAATAAAAGAAATAGCTGAAACAAGGCTTCAAACTGAAATGAGAAGAGGAAGAAAAAAGTTTAAAATTTGATAAAATGGGATACGTGAGAAGAGAGCAATGGCATGTAGATGTCATAAGTCGTTGGAACAAGATAAGTGACCAGGCGACCAGCCTGGCACT
The DNA here is from genome assembly GCA_002022785.1 of Trichoderma guizhouense. Classification (NCBI taxonomy): domain Eukaryota; kingdom Fungi; phylum Ascomycota; class Sordariomycetes; order Hypocreales; family Hypocreaceae; genus Trichoderma; species Trichoderma guizhouense. The sequence goes on from LVVK01000008.1 coordinate 289,080, forward strand.
TTTCATGGCAAAGCAGAAAAGCTTCGCGGCATAATGAAACAAAGAAAAGAGAAAGAAAAAAACAGAAGCTCAGGACCCGGATTGCGGATTATTATGCCAACCCCAAGAATTTGAGAGCTTTGCGGGTATTACCCTTAGGCTCGATGGTTTTCATGAACATGGGCATGAGCCTCCGCTCTTCTAGATCCAATTCACTATCGTCACTACTATGGTCAAAGGTAGTCATCGATGCCGAGTCGCTACGGAAGAGTCGTCGCCTGGAGAAGGCTCGGCTGTAGATGGTCTCTGACTTGGGTGTCTTGATATTATCCGTAAACGACTGGCGTCGAGAGGACAGCGTCAGCGATTCAGGACTAGAAGTGGGTTCAGCCGAAGTAGGCGACGGCCCACTACGAGTCGACAACGACGATCGAGGAAACTTGGTGAGTAGGACATCAAGCGGTGCAGGCCTTGGCTTTTTGCCAGGTAAACTCTTCCGTTTGGGTGAAGGCTCAGGGTCGCAAGTTTCGATCTGAATATTCCAGACAGCAGAAACGAATTTCGCTATATCTTTGGAGGTGGCCGTGCATGTAAGTAGGAAGTTTGCGTTGGAGACCGTGATATCTGAGCTCGACGACTGTGGTGACAAATTGGGTGTTTTAGTATTGATCTTGGTCCCGACGTTAGGACCCCCAATCTGCGTAAATGGCAAGCAGTCTTTGTTGTTAGGGTCAACAATTTGGGCCACCTTGATAAGGTCCACGCCTATCAACTTTTGCAATGCCAGGACGGTGGCCAGGTGCTCAGGAGGATACTCTAGCAGAAGATAGCGAATTTCCGAGTGGAGGGCCAAGTATGTTTCGAGATGGGGAATAAGCAGTGTCGCCAGAAGGTAGGAATTGGCGAAAGGGTTATCGGATGTTTGGTTCGTTAGGGGAAGGGCAGTAAATGCTTGCATGGCATTGGCGAGTAAGTATCTACAGATCAGTTAGCCACTTCTGTTGCCAATTACACTAGGCGAATATCATTCATGAGCGACCTACCGAAAATCCACTCGTCCGCTGCGACCCTGGCGATCGCTTGATTTCGTCCCAATCGTCTCCAGTTGCTTAATGATTCCTGACGAGTATACTTTGTCCACACCTTGCTGGGACCCTATCGCCAGAATGTGATCGACTCTTCGGTTGGTTCCTCTTGGAGAGCCCGCGGTTTCTCGGAATACGGGCTTCCATAAACCATCGAATTCAGGAAGGAGAGAGAATTGGAATTGGCGATAGCCCTCAGCTTCTGGAGGAAAGTATAGGCTCAGGACTGATCTAAGCGAGTTCTGGATGGCGACGGCAGTCTGTCCTGAAACAATATCAAATTCGTGAAACTTGGCCTCCATTCCTGTGCAAGGAGGTGGCGTCTGTGCTGGTGTTGGGGGTCGAATGACATTCACGGACGGGACGGTTCGTTCTCTCGCAGGCCGTGGTTGAAGCCGAGTGTTGAAGACGAAATCATCATTTACTATACCCAATCCAAAAATGTCGTGAGATGTTCCATAAGACCTTTGATCAAATGTTGGGGTGGACACATTTCCAGAGTACACAGACATCGAAGCGGGAGACGACAGTATAGGATAGTTGCCGGCTTTGAACGATTTGATTAGTGAAGAAAGGAGCAAATTCGGTGTCTCATCTCTGAAATGAACCACTAGGTTTTCTACCCAAGGTAGTATTGGCTGAAAGGGAACGTCTGGAGTGGTAGCAACGTCTGCTCCCAAGTGATGCTGGAACGCTCCGCCAGAATTTGGACCTTGTGTCGTCTTTTTATCGAGAGAAGTTTGTTCGACCTTGACTGTTGGGCGACGACCTTTAGATAAGACCGTTCGCCGGTCAATGTAACTCAACCTCCGGATAGCTGGAGGTCTCTCTTCGCCAATCACCATGAAAGAGCGTGAACGCTGGAAAACACTAGATCCTTCTCCCATCTCTTGCGAGATTCCTGTGATGCAGAGATCTCTCAACTTGGCACTGATCGGATAGATTCTATCCAACGATCTGACTCTGTGTAGTGTTCCCTTGGAGCTCGAAACTGATGTGCGTGCGTCTGGTGTGGTAGATTCTTCGCTGGTGACGGTATCGCGTGTGCGATCATTGAAAGTCGGGGCTATCGGGGAGAGCATTTCCATTTCACGGTGTACTCCAAGGTTCGACTGCACTTTGGATTTACCAGCACCACTCGGCGATGCAGGTGCTAGTTCTACCGAGACTGGCCGTTTCGCCGGCTGGTTGTAGTCCACGACAGCAAACGTCGGCGCCCCTGGGGCTAGATGGGAGTTATCCTCCACATCGACCTCATCTTCAACCTGCGCGCCAAAGAGGAAAAAGGGAGCTGCGTCACCAAAGCCATCCGAGTAGCCATACAGTGGCAAGCTTAGGCTGCGTGGTCGAGTTGTCATGGTAAGCTCGAGCATGTCGGATGGTTGAAGATTAGCTGTATCGCGGTCCAAAGCATCAGCAGCTCTCATGGCCCGTGTTATGGGATCATGGAGCTCTTCGTTGAACATTGACTCGCCGCCGACAGAGCCTACCCGACTGTGTATTTGGCTCTTAGCCTCGAGACCAGCCAGGCCACCTTTCGCCAGCTGGGCGTAAACAGCTTCTGCTTCCACCCTGTCTCCGCCTGTCTCGTGCTTCATGATGGCCTTAATACAGAGCGCATGGGCACTCGGTGAACCACCATTGAGAAACGCCAATCGCTTGTTCGATGTTGTCGCGCCATGCAGGAAGCTGCGCGCAGCTTCTTGGCGAGTGATGAGAGCGTCATGGACCTTTCGAATATAAGCCCGGACCTCGAAGGCCTTGTCTGAATCGTCACTGGCAATGTAGCACTGAACCGCTGGAAGAATGAGGATTTGAGGCGAGGTTGGCAGCAACCTGAGTTGAGTTGACACAACGTCAGGATGGCCTTCGAAGGCGACAATGTTTCCGTAAGCCTCCAGCTTAGTGTCCGCCATGGTGAAGATTGGACGTCAACAGGCGTCTGGATGAAGGTGAAGACGGATTGAATCAAGAAGAGAAATGGCCCAGAAACGTAAGCGGAGCCGAAGACTGTTGGGATGAATTTCTCAGCTGATTGACTGCGCGCAGGGCCCCAGGGCCGCGGCGGAGGCAGTGATGGAGAACAGGGACGAGGTAGGTAGAATGGCGGTGGGTGAGTGATCTGCTTCCGCCCGTCTCTCTTGTCGTTTACTCTGTCGTTTGCTTCTATTCTCAGGTATTCGAAGAGACCATGACCGCAATGACGCAGCCGAGATTTCTGATTCGCCGGGACAGTTGAAGCTGCGAGAAGCCGACAGGTTTCCTGGAGCTATAGCTGCGTTTTTCTATCGACAGCGCAAGCTCTGGGATATGACAAGTGACAGTTGGGGACGTCAGCAGGGGTAGGAAAGAAAGGGTTGACTTGCAGGGCCGGGCCTGGATGACCAGCAGCAAGGAAGTGGGCGAAAACTACCGAGTACGATGGGGAGAAGCCTCGCGGAAGAGAGAAGGAAGGGTGAGGATGACGAGACGAGAATAGAACAGAGGAGAGAGGATGAAGGGAGAAGATTAGTTGGAAAGGAAAAGAGGGTGTAAGGAGGAGCAGAGTAAAAGTACTCGCAGGTGGTGTAAGAGTACAGTAGATGGTTAAAGTAAAATAGATGAGCGATCGAGAAGGAGGTCTGAAGCTGGCACACAACAAAATCGTCGAGCTTCATCCAGAGCTCTGGGCGGCTGCCAGCAGATGCAAGTACCTGGACTTGTACCGGGACTCGTACCTGTGCCTGTACCTGTACTCGTCCTACCAGGTACAAGTACGGGAGTACGGGAGTACGGAGCTCTTGCTTCCTGTGCACTTGCCTGATGCCGTGCACCTGCCTCACCTTAGTGCTCTGTAACACGTCGTACCTGCATCAGTACCAAGTACCTGCTCGTTCGCAGATGCAAGTAGACGCCCGTAATTCCCAGCTACAAGCATCTCTACTGCGCAGAACTTGTGCGAGTGCACTAATAAAAAGCACCAGCCGGGAGTTGATCACCGACTCGGCTTTGAGCCCCACCGGGAAACAGGGAAGAACTGGTTATAGCTTCATTTTGTAATGGTTGGTAGCACTGCTAATCCTGTTAGTCCTTGTGCTCACATGTCACTTGCTGGACGAGTACGGACATGCCAATGGGCGAAGTCGCCCGTCACCGTCAATCACAACAGCCGCGTCAGATGCGCCAGAAACTTATGTACCAAAGTGGCCGAACCCTGGAGTTCGTCGGGAGCAGCTCTCACGGGGCGGCGGGTGCGCGAGTGCACGGTTTGCCGGGAGAGCAAGGGTCGGGCTCATCGCCTCTTCGTCTGTGTGTTCTCTTTTTCTTTTTCTCTTCCTTTGTTCTCTTTGCTTTTTCTCCGTTCCTATTATGGAGTCGCTGATGAGCAGAAGTGGTGCTCCGTACAGGTCCAATTTACCGAACCCATGGGCAAGAATTACTCCTCCACGTCTTCTCGATGCCGTCCGTATTAGAACAACAACGGACACAGGCAACCAACTACGCGGAAAACTCCCTGGAGGGAAAAGAATGCGTGTGTCTGATGCCGCCGGGCTTCCTACAGATGTCACACTTCTCGGTCCTACTACACTAAGCTAAGCTCCCCAACCTACCAGCTTCATCCTACAGTATTCCTTCGCGAAGAAAAGGAGGCATCAACATCGCCATTTTGAGAATCTGACTACACTTCGCTTGATCTCGGTGGCAGAAACAAGGGGCTTGGAGTGGGAAGACGCCAAAAGTGGCTGACAGGGGCACTCGACATGGGGGGACGGCAATGCGAGATGGGAATTGGACAATTGGACAGTGCCCCTGTGGCCAACCGGTCAGGTTTGTGGGCGCCAACAACTGACAAAAAGTCCACACACAGTCAAACAGTCTGTCACAGCCGCAGCACAAGCCCGGCTGATCTGTCCATCCATGGCTTCGGTTTGCAAAGCGTCGTCGACCGTCGCATGTTGGTCTTGACACTACTGCCAGTTTACCTCATCTCCGGGCCTCGCAATGCGCCCATGCCTCCATCGGAGCCTATCCCATTGAGGCACAGAGCTTTCAGCCCACTCGCCCACGTTCAGGCGAACCTGATGCCGGGGACCCCACACGACCCAAGCGGCACTCAAAGACATTCTCGCTGGCGGCCATTGGAGAGAGGTCTTAGTACCGGTACTCCATATCTACAGAAGATTCAGTGGAGAAGCTAGCGTCCTCTGAAGCAGCGACACAGGCACGAACGATGTCTAAGACATGATCGTCAAAAGAAAGACGACTTGCTACGACGCCGCGGACCTGTGTCGCAGTGAGGCAGCATCTAGACTACTCCGTACATGTGGCATGCATGTGCGAGTGTGTGCAAACCCAAGGGGCTTTCCCTCTTTCACATTCGGCATAAACAAAGAATACGCCGTGATACACGCTTGATAGCTTGTCGCGCAAAGCTACCACTAAGAAGCTGCCATTGGAAGCCGGGGAGCACAGCTGACCTCAGCCTGACAATCATGACGCACCACCACATCGCCCGTCACACAACTCCACCTGCTTCCATTGGCTATGCTTCCAAGATGCAGCCGCCAGCATCGGTACTCGTATTACCAGCGCTTCGGACATGTGTACTCAAAGCAACAAGTTATTCCCAAACAACCAACCGGAGCCAAAGAGTATGGCACCAATCATGAACTCGAGATTTGGCCGCTAAATTTCCGGTGGTGTTGGCCTGTGTGGTGGTGGCATCTATCTCATCTTCTGCGAATCAGCCGAGTGTATCCAAACACACATGTTGCCATCCATGTATATGTGAAGCAGCCGGGTTGTGCCCCGATCGAGGAGTGCGGCCGTTTGCACCGTACGTCCGATCCAACAATCAGAGTGTCAACACGACCAAACAATGATCAATGCAACGGGTACGAATTATCGGAATTCCACCGAATACTCAGGAGACCTGAATCTTGTTCTCGCAACCATGTGTGGACTCCTCGCAGCATGCTTATACTAAACTTCAAGTCTAACGCCAGATAGCGGTCCGTCTTTCTCCGCTGCAATGCTTATTCTCCTATCCCAGAGCGCATTGGATATCACCCTTACCTATCGCCAACATCTTGACGTTTATACCCTAGAAAGGGCCGGAACATGTCCGTAGGAGTATGAAGTGGACAAAAGTATATTCGCGTCTCCATCGTGCACTTGCACGCCTCATGTTTGAACATGAGGGTAATACGCCTTGAAACGAATATTATACTTGGGGTCACCAACAGATGGGTGGTGCAACTCTTCGAATCAGTCTACTCAACCTTTGCTCATAAGTCCATGCCAAAATTGAGCAATGTGAGTACGCCTTTGGGTATCACGGGGCGGTCATATACCTACAGGCTTATGCCAACTCTCATTCTCATATATGCTCTGCCCCATTCCATCTGGAGGAGGCTACTGTACATCTCCAAGCATGCCCCCTGATTAGGTGTGTCGAAATTACGATTGCACTACTAAAATATTCCAGCAGTACTACAAGGCTACAAAACGTGGCTTGTTTCGACTTGCGAGCACCTCGTAAACGTTGAACGACGTGACTCAACGTGTCGATGAAACATATTTTCGACAGAGTACTTGGTTCAACATCAGCCACCTGAAACTCACATACCTGAACTTGGTAGTCCAACATCTCCCACACCTGTACGCTACAGGTGTTGGCCAAAGTATCCAGCCAACCAAACGCACGGTAGGAGGCATTTGAATCACATCCCCATACTCTGCCTGTTGGGTACTGAACGGCATTCAGTTCTATCAAGTCGCTCAGGGCAGCTTATGGCCTCTGTTCATATAGTTGGGACTTGCCATCACCAAGTCTTGGAGATTTGTCCATGGTATACACGGCCACCGGCAGACGTGAAACGTTATCTCGGACTTGTTCCTGGTATCCGTACTTCGTCTGCACAGACATGCTCGTCCCGTCGCAATATTGCCACAGCCGCCGAATCCGCAGTCCTAAGAAGCTGGAAGATTTGAAATGAGAAACCTTTTCTGTGTGAAAAGTAATCACCGCATGCAGCTTTCAGGAGAAGGGATTTTGTCAACTGTCAGTGGACCTTGACCAGCATGACATTCCCCTCACGGCAACTTCCCCAGACTGGAGCCACGATGTGTTTGAGTGTGGCTGCACCATGTCAGTCATGAGCTTCTGTGTGTTTTCCAACAACAGTAAGAGCTTCGTGTTGATCCCCTGACGCTCAAATTACTAATATTGAAGCCCAGCCAGGAGTTGTATGTTCAGGGGAACGAAGTATACGTCGAACTTCATCTTTCCTCATATTACCGAGCTAAGAATATTCAGATGGCTATTCTATCCATCAATTTACTCATTTTTTTCACAATTGAGATGTATTAACTATCTACAATAGCAGTAGCTCCTACGACTAGACTCACCCATGAGGCATCCGGCACCTCGTGTACATCCTTGTACTCATACACAATATCTCAGAATTGTCTCATCAGAGTATCCATGTCGCCACCAATGAGTCTATGCGTCTAGGTACAACCCAACATAGATTAGAAACCTTGGTTTCTGATCAACGTTTACGAACACAAGGGGGTCCGTGCTTTATACATCTCTTCCGGGAAATTTGCCTTGACAGACCTGGTCGACCCTCTTCGCAACAAAATTCGCCTTGAGTTTTAATTGCCATTCTCGCTTGAATAATCTCTGTGGGCATTAGTAGCCTCTGGATAACCGACCAAGAAAGATTATGCGAGCTTTCTAGTTGTTTCAGAATGAACGAGAAAATACTACATTCTCAGTCGAGTCCAGGCCGCGGCCATGATCACAGGGATTCCCCACTTCCTCGAGAGTCCTGGGCATGATTCTGGCGGTAGACCGCGGCTGATAAGCAATTCTCTCTATCTAACATTATTCCAACTCTAATCCAGCATTCCGCGGCCGCAGGTGAAGCTTGTTGCTCAGTTGGATCTGCAGCTAATCGTCCAACGGGAGATGATCCGGCCAACTTGGAGATGCCCAGGACCCCGGAGCTCCACAATGCAGGGATCTCAAGGCCGCCGGACCGACGGCTAACAAGATTGTCTATTCTGGTAAAATTGGAAGCCAGAATAATGCTATGCGCCGGGACCCGAAGGCACCAACCCGAACGAGTAAACAGCTCCCACAGCTGCCGGGAGCTGCGTACCAACATGCCGCAACAGCCTGTGCATCCATGCGCTACAACAAAGCGGCATGCGTGATATTGTGACCCTTTGGTGCTCTGTGCGGCGCATGAGCCGCTTGTATAGCAAACGCAGCACGCGGCTGAGGCCTGTGCAGCATCTTGCAGTGTCTGCATATATCCCGGCTTGGGCTACACCTCGCAACTAGCCTGGAGATTGCTAGGTCTAATCATAGAAGCACGGCGTCGTATACGAAATGGCGGCGGAGTGCTACCGGAGATTCGGGGCCAACTTCAGCTAGCCCAGTCTTGGGCGATGGAACTGGCTCATCGTCAATGTTGGGCAGCTTACCGGTAACTTGAAGGAGTAGGTAGTATTCGATTCACTAGCTATGGTAGCTATTGGTATTACTCCTCAGCTTCGATGCCCATCATGCTACTACTCCCTTCTTTGTTGTGGCTTCGCCAACTCTTTCCACTTTGGCTATCTATCCGCTTTGAACGACTCTGGTCGAACGTGCCGCATAGCTCCCTTCCATGATGTTATGTATGACTCCAGGAGAAGCTGTAAGCCGAACCAAGCAACAAGCTTTACGGCAAATGAGCTCCCATGCGTATACCAGTTCGTTACGAGAACAACGTGTTGTGCGCCTCCCCTGCTAGCTTCGTAATGGTTGACAAACACATGACTAGATTTGAAGCCAAATTTGGCACATACAACTAACATGACTTTGTAAAATAGGGGGAGAATCCGGCAACATGGTAGAGTCGATATGCAGGTAGGCAAATCAGCGTTTGCTTTTCAGGATGCTACACGTAGAGGCGGAAGAGTCGGTGAAGATGACATACCGTCAACAGTTTCATATTAAATGCAGTGTTATGTACTTCAGCAACCACGTGTTTCCGTTTGCGACTAGTTGATCGAAGGTTTTAGAAGCAGGTAGCCGTCACGAGGGATCTCTGCGCCAACATCCTTGGGCCAACTGCGCCCGCCCATCAGCAACCCCTGAACAAGAGCATTCAGCAAATGAGATATAGAGAATAGACTCTTTCAAGTGCTTATTCTGTTAGCTGTCTAAGAGTACCCAATTAATCAATCATCCATCAGCTCAGCTAACTCTGCTTCCTCCTCTGCGGTCAACATGTTACCCGACTCCGGCTCAGCCTCTTGTTCTATTGGCTTCTTGGACTCTTCAATCTTCTTGACCACCTCGTCCAACTCTCCCTTGCTCAGAGGCCAGGTACGAATGGTGCCGTCAATGCTGACGCTGCAAACCTTTTCAGGTAATCCTCGCGAGTTACGCAGCAGGATCAGATCCGTCACTTCCTCGTAGTGTCCTTCCAGCGTACAGTACAGCTTGCCTGAAGACCTGTCCCAGACCTTGACATTCTCGTCTCGTCCCGCGGTGACGACCCAGCTTTCCGTGGGAATCACGGCGCGGACGTAGTCTCCGTGCGTAAAGACGTCGTCGGCCTCAAAGTTGCGAGCCCGAGCGAGACATTTGGCGGTGCCGTCCGCACTGGCCGTCCAGAGATCGCCCTCCTCGCTATCGAGATCGTATACGAGCTTGTAGACGCTCGTCTCGTGTTCCGCAATGGTGAGCTTCTCGGCGTCGGGCCGGTCATGGAATGCCTCGGTCAACTGCTCGAAGCCAGTAGCCGAAATTTTCCATCGGCGGATGTGAGGGTCACTGCTCGCACTCGCGATGACCACGGCGTCAGGCGTGCTCAGGACAGGATCAACGGCAAGGTGCTGCACGGCCATCATTGTCGTGGTCGGGTCTTGAAGCGTGTGGAGGCGCTTGCCGGACTCAATGTCCCAGACCAAGATCTTCTTGTCCGCGCCGCCGCTGATGAGGATCTCCTTGCCGGACACCTTGGTGCAGATGACGACCTTGATGAAGTCCGAGTGGCCGCTGAACTTGCGTCCGAGCTGGGCTGTCTCCACGTCCCAAGACCAGATATCCTTGTCCCATGAGCCGGCAAAGACGGTCTTGTTGCCACTGCCTCCAATGGCGACGCATGTCACGGGGGCCTTGGGTCCTCGATAGGTTGATTTTGTTGTAGCAGACTAGGAGTAGTGGATGAGTGATGAGTTTTCGTGTCATATATAGTAATAGCTACGGCTGATACTTACTGCAAGGTCTATGCGGCGGACAAAGCCTGCAGATTCCGCGATGAAAATGGCGGTTGAAGGAGAAAAGGGGTCAGGGACCGCAGCCAGAATCTTTGACTTCATGGCAATTGGGTCTCCATTTTTGTTGCCAGCTTTGAGAGCCTTACGCTCTCTCTCAGCATTAGAGGCACTGTGGCAATGATTAGAATGAGCAAGAAAAATGAATTTCAAGGAGGCTTCACTCCAACTCACTCGGTTTGGAAGAAGGCGTCTCGATCTGAGGTTTCCATGGCGGTGGGGTGTGTGATTTGTAAAGGGGATGGTGATGGATATCTTGACTGGCGATGGAATGAAGAGGAAGAGGAAGAGATGGCAACAACGCCGGTTTATATGCTATCAAGGTGTCCAGGGATTAATTAGGCTGCCGAATAAATTAAACAAGAGAATAAATATATCGTGATGATCAAGCTGCAAGAGTATCGGATCAATAGTAAACATGTAAGCATAGCCAGCTAGGCTCCCGAATTTTGAATCCAATGGCCCAAAATGACAGCAAATGGCGGGGCTCACTGGCAAGACAAGCTGCTGCTAAAATTCAACCGCGGGGCCGCGACACCGCCCAGACTTTAATTGATACGCGCTTAGACGCGTCTCCCTGCACTGAAGCTAGAACAGCCAGAACGCAAAGCTTCTCACATGCACCGAATCTGACGAGAACAGGCTGCAATCATGGACTCGACAGCTGCTCCTCGTCCTCGACCGAGGCCCGCGCACACTCAAGGCACGACTCGATGCGCCTACACCAAGGATGGAAGCCGGCTGGTCACCGTGGGCTCCAACAACACCATCCGGCTCTACAAGACAGGCTCGGACGGCGAACCGACAAACATTGACGATTGCCAGGAGCAGAACGTTGCTGTAGCTGCGGCCCAGGACTTCTTCGTTGTTGGCTCCGAGGACGGCACCGTCAGCCTGTACTCGCTCGCCACGTCCAACTTTGAGCGCTTCCTCGTGCGAACGTCGCTGCCGGTGCGAGATGTGGCGCTTTCCGCAGACTCGCAGTGGTGCGCCGTGGCCAGCGACGAATTGACCGTCAAGGTCGTGAATACGCAGGACATTAAGCAGCTGCGGCACCTCAACGAACACGGCCGCGCCGCGAGACACGTCAGCCTGGATCCCAATGGCCGGATTGCTGCCATATCCTGCGTCGACGGAATCATATACGTCTACTCTCTGACGGCAGAGCAGCCTGAGCTGATACACAAGGTGGATGGGGTCATTGGCGCAGGAGACACAGACTCAGAGGCTTCGGTCAAGGCTGTTTGGCATCCAGATGGCAGGGCATTTGCTGTCGCGACGCCGACGCGGGATATCCAAGTCGTATCCAAGAACGACTGGGAGAAGCAGCGCTCCTTCACCAACGGCCACTCGGCAGATATTACCGCCCTCGCCTGGTCACCCAACGGCGTCATGCTGGCGTCGGCCTGCAAAGGCGGAAAGGTCCTGATCTGGGAAACCAGCACGCAGAACGTCATTCAGCGTTACGAGTATTCCAATGTCATCGACCTGGCATGGCACCCGTCCAAAAACATTCTCTCCTTCACGACGACGGAGGGAGAGGTCTACATATACCCCGACTTTCTCTCCGACCAGTACTCTCCGATGCTGAAGCTGCCGGTGCAGCCAGCCCCCTTTATCCACGACCCCCTATTAGAAATATCTGCCAACAGAAGGGCTCCGGCGGTTAATGGCCAGAAGCGCGACATTCCCACGCGTCCTCGCCGAGACTCTTTGGGCAGTCTTGATTCCTATTTGGAAGACGAGAATTATGCAGATGGCGACGACGATGGCTTTGTCGTTGATGATGATGGTGCTGGGTATACAACCGGACAGAAGAGAGGCCGTGTGGGTGATGAAGTTACCGGCGACTATGCCAACAAGAGGAGGCATCTCCTGGACCCCCAGTATCACGAGGCGTTTCAACCTGGATCAACGCCATGGAGGGGGAACCGAAAGTACCTCTGCTTGAATCTCATTGGGTTCGTCTGGACAGTGGATCAAGATGGACACCATACCGTCACCGTTGAGTTCTACGACCATGAGTTTCAGAGAGACTTTCACTTCACAGACACCTTTCTGTACGACAAGGCATGTCTCAATGAGCGTGGCACTCTGTTCTCATGCCCCCCAAAAGACGATCAACCGGCGACTATCTTCTATCGTCCTCATGAAACCTGGACGCAGCGATCCGACTGGCGGACACAGCTTCCCAAGGGGGAGGCTGTTACGGCCATGTCACTCAGCGAGTCCTTTGTTACCGTTGTGACGAGTGCCAACTATGTACGCATTTTCACACTGTTTGGAATACCTTACCGGGTCTATCGCCCAAAGAGCACGCCCATGGTTACATGTGCCAGCTGGAGAGATTACGTTCTCACAATAGGCAACGGCCCTGTCACGGCCGACGGAAACACACGCCTCCAATATACCATTGAGAATGTCAAGAGGGATGAGATTTGCCAGAACGAAGATACAGTGGCACTTCCTGAAGGCGCAACTTTGAAGAGCGCCTTCTTTTCTGACATTGGTGTAAGTCTTGACCAAAACATATAAGTGTACATCTTCTACAGAGGTGACGCAGTTCTAACAGCTAGTTTTTAGGATCCTTGCATTTACGACTCGACAGGGACATTGTTGACATTACTACACTGGCGTCAGCCGTCACGGGCCTCTTGGGTACCTCTCCTGGATACCAAGCTTCTATCCCGTCTTGCCTCTGGTCGAAAGACTGAGACGTATTTCCCCATTGCAGTGGCAGAAAACAAGTTTCACTGCATCATCCTCAAAGGTGGCGACCAGTATCCATACTTTCCTCGGCCTCTGCTCTCAGAGTTTGACTTTTCGATTCCCCTGCACTCACTGCAGGAGCCCAAGTCAAAGAAGAGCAAGGACAATTCAGGTGACGGAGAGGATGACGCAATGGACGAAGATGATGACGAGGAGGAGGAGGAAGGCGCCGAGACGAAGAAATTGGAGCAGCTGTTCATGCTCAAGGGCGTGCAGGCAGCCCAGCTGCGTGACCTTGTCGAAGCCACCAGCGGAAGTCATTCTCAACGCTCTCTGTTGTCACGGATCGAGCTGGAGATTGACAAGACGCTTCTGCAGCTGCTGGCGGTGGAGTGTCGTGAGGGCGAGGACAGGGGCATGCGTGCGCTCGAGATTGTGGAACTGATGCGTGACCGCACTGGCCGGATGATGGAGGCAGCGTACAAAGTTGCAGAGCGGTATGGGCGTACGATTTTGGGAGAGAAGATTCGGGAGGTTGGAGAGAATAGGGTGAGTGGTGATGATGATTTCTGAGCGGAGCGTCTAAATTATGCTGCGTGAAGAAAAATGGTTTATACTTGTTGTTATATTTGGAAGGAGAAAGGGTATGGATGGGAGAGTTTCATGGGACTGTGGTATTCTGGGTTTGGCGAGTTGTGGGAAAATGTGTAGTACAAGGTAGATGGTTGGCATTTGGTTGAAGGATTAGCATAGGTATATATCTCTTCAGACTCGGTATGTTTGAAGATGCGAAATGACAGCACTCTTGATTGATCAATCGATATCCATTCCGGCGATTTAGGGAGCTAATATCGAGCCAAATTCTCGACGGTATGCATATACGTTGAGTTGTCAAGATGCCCCTCAATGCATATAAGTCGACCGGTGCTGCATATGTGAGGATGACCTTGCTACGACTTGATTGTGATAGAGAATACAAGTTATTAATTAGTTAAGAGGCCCATTTTCAGGTGTTTACTATGCTTGATGAGCCAATTGATCTCGCTTCGACTTGTTTAGTACAAGTAGTATAACTCCTGCCCTCAGTTAAGGAGGGGAGTGTACTTCTGCTAGTTTCTTACCCGGCAAGAAGCACATTTTGCTTGTCTCATTGCTCGATCTCGCTTCAATGCCCATCGACGCCAGCGGCATTAGCAAGAGAGGTGTTTCGAACGGACCTATTTCCTATTCGACCCCCTCCTAGCCCAAGTCTAGTAAATAATACGCTCGCTTTAGAGGCTACACTATCGTAGACTATGAAAGTGTCCCGTTCTCTAGAGGCGGGGAATATTCGACCAGACATTCCAATCTACGTCGACTCTTCCAAAAATTCCGAGAAAAAATATGGGCCGGAGAATACACGTGCATACTAACATTTGCTAATGGTAACCAAAGATGGAAAAAGTATGAGTAAAGCTTTCGTGAGGCTCGGGGAGCTAAGCGTTTTGACCGCGGCTGTATAACCCAAAGATTCTAAACTGCAAGGTACTTGGTACTTTAAGCTCTACCTACCAGCGTGTAAAAAGTGGCGGGAGCTAGAAGCAGTTCTGGTCGGTTGCTCCGATGCAAAGTATCGGGGCATCTCACTTCCCCCCTCTCTCTCTCTGTCTGTTTACCTCGGATAAAAGGTCCTTTTTCTTCTTTCTTCCTTTTGCCTCAAAAAGAATAGAGGGGCCAAAAGAGAAAAAAAACGGGGTTCGGAATTACACTTGTATCCCTTCTTTTGGAAGCCTACTTTTTTGGGACTGGGAAACATAACCAAATGGGTTGGACAGTGGAAACTCTAGAATCAGTGTCGGATTTTCGAGACCGTTTAAAAGTGCCCGCTATTTTTTTTTTCTTTGCTGCACGTCTCAATGCGTACAGGTACATACAGGGCTAGTTCGCCCGAGGGGTGTAACAGGGGGGTTTGGTTTGGTTTGGTTTGGTTGCAACAAAGAACTTTTTTGTTCGGTGCTAAAGTAGGATGGATATTTTGTTTCGAAATGTCGCGTGGGGGGACTTTATGTTTGGAGTAATTGCTTGGCAAGCTTGTAGGTGTGCTGCCGGACTGTAAGTGAGTGAGGAGAATATTGAAGCTCAATGCCTGATATCATGGATGAATGATAACTGCCTACTGCTGCTCGGGTAGATACACCACCCACCCACCTAGGGTCACGGAGAAATAAGCATCAATCACCTCGATCATCCGGGCTTACCATGGATCTGCCTAAGGTAAGGTATTATCCCGTAGCTCCAAAATACGAGCAATTGGTGCCATATCGGTTACCGGCTCTCGCTCAGGGAAAAAAAAAAGACAGAGCAGGGGTTACGGGCAAAGCATTCTTCTATGGAACATGTGTTTGCCCTATTCTGCATGTTTCGACGAGGGCACTTTGGACGGGTAAAAGCGGTATTGTTACTGCAATTAGAACCACCGCCGAGCCAGACGTGATCAAAGCTTTTTCAGAAAAGAAAGGGGAGAAGGAATGAATGCCTCGGAGGGTTGGCGGGACTATGCAGGTGGTTTCACGCCTCGGCTCCGTCTTTTTTTATGGCCTACCGCTTTGATTAAGTCGGTGCCTAGAGCCAGGAGAATCATGGATGTCATATGCAGGATGATGTATCTGATGTTGTTCGTGTTGGTCGATGCCTCCGTGCCAATGCCTAAACGCATCAGTTTGCCCAGTGCTTGCCCAAGCCAAGACGGGTTGTATTTTACTTTATCTTTATTTATTCATTATTTGACGGCATCTATTTTAGAAATGAAACCGGTAACAAGTTCTGTACAGCCATGCTCCTCATGCAGGAATTCGCCAGATATTTCCTCCTTGGTGCATATTATTTGGCTAGTGTGTCCGCTTGGCTGGAGGAGCCGGAGAATGTACTTAGTTAGAGTACCTGAATGCCAGGGACAGAAAGGGGTCACCGGTGGGCAGACCAGAAGCAGCGAGAGAATGGAAAAAACATTAAGAAAAGGGAATAAGAAAAGAGACTGCAAAAACAAGGCGCTGCCAGGGTGTTATGCCGCGCGCCGATCTGACGGCAACATTTAATATAATTTGGCAACATCCCGAGATCGGCAGCTGTTAGCGCCGCAGCAGCTCGGTCTCTTGCACGAAATAGTGCCTCGAGCAAGCGCGGGCAGAGGCAGAAAGAGGAATCTGACACTTGCAGGGACGGTTACATTCTTGGTTTAGCTTCCATGTTCTGTTGCAGAGCCTCGAATTCGACAACTTGAAGCATTCGGACGGCGTTGGTGAGACGGCGGTGGGAAACACCGATGGCTTCTTTGGGGTGTAAATGATACCCTCCCCAGCAAAGAGGCACATACGGAGTGCATGCACCTGTGAAGAAAAGAGTAGACATACCGAGAAAAAAAAGGGGCTGCATACGCCCGGTACTGTAATCATACATGTACCTTAGCCAGTAGATATTCGGCCATCTCGCTACAGCAAAAGAATTGGCCAGAATTCATCTTTCTTTGGCCCGGGTCCGTATCCATATCCCCCCCCTGCGGATCGGTGAGTGTCGTACGCACCTCGTACATATGCACGGACGGGCGGGACATGCAGCCAGCAAATTAACCAATTCGTCCTGTGGTGCCACGGATTGATATTCGGCCTATTGGGGGGACTTGGCCGACCCCGTAGGAATTGGATTGCGGAGGAGCATTTGCTGGATCAAGGTCAATTCACCGGTACGAGTGCGAGTAAGTGAAGTGGCTGCGGGCCCATTGGGGATTCGATGGCAAACATTCAGGCAGCAGCTTTTCGGCAGCAAACTTGGAACATTCTTTAGATACGGTAGGGAGGTTTAGATGGAAGCTATACTCACTAGCTCAGCTAGCAGCTGTTAGCATGAAGAAGATGGCTGCTGAATAAGTGCCCGGCCATTGGTTTGATGCTGATGGGATGCTGATGTTAGCAGAACTGTGGCTAATGGAGCTCGCGTGTGCCACCGCCAGGGCCGGAATCACGGGTGGGAGTACGCTGGCATTGATGAAATTTGCATATGATGCTGCCCGCCTTGGATGAACAGGGCTTGACTAGGCATAGTAGTAGCTTCGTGAACTAGCAGCCAACCAACCTGAGCAAAGACGTCCGGACGCACAGACGGAAAAGTGCCAGAATGGCCTCCTTTACTCCTCAGAAGAAAAAGATGGGGATGAGATTTGGCGCCGCCGACGTAAGACTGGCAGCTACCAAAGGCAGGTTAGCACGGAGGAGCTAGATAAGGAGCCCTTTTTTCTGGATCAATGGAATTTCATGTGAAAGCTGGGAGGGGGATTGTCGGCAGTGTTTCACTTGCTTCAACATGGAGGATGTCCATGTGATGTTTCTGTAATTGCTTCATCTTATCTTTACACCTGTTGTCATGATTGGATCAACTCTTTGAATTATATCAAGTATACGAGTATAGAACTAGATTACATGCTTGATTCTGTGCTACCCACCGTCTGTCCATCAACCCCATCTATGGCCCAAATCTCCCTGTGGTCGGTTTGACGGCCTGTCAGCAAGCCACCAATAAAAGTCTCCTTGTCTGTGCGCAGGTTTCGTTGCGGGGAGGGGCTCTTCTTTCGGACCTATGGCTGAATCCATCTCACCTTGCTGGTGAGATCGGATCTAGTATCTGCCCGCCCAGCCTTGGTGAAGGATGAGACAGAAGGTTCTGGTCTGAAGGAAGGATGCCGGCGGCTAGTATGAGCTGTCCAAGTACCTTGGTGGTTTGGGCACAGGTACTGCTTGTACTTGTACATGTTCCGTGATCCTGGTCTCTGGAGAAATGGAAGAATGTTGAGTTCTATTTGCCCGATTCCCCAGTGTTTGTAGCATCAAGCTTTATTACTACGAGTAGTATACGCCAACAAGCTGTCCTGAATGCGATGGTTCAGCTACTATACCTGGCAAACATCAATGGCAAACATTGGTCCCTGGTCTGTTGAAGCAATCACTTGGCATGGTTATTAATCATGGGGAACCTCGTCTGTTAGTCAATGCTTTTGCATGCTGGTGATTGCTGTTGTCGTATTGCGTCTGTAGCCCTTTGCTTGCTTCTCCACGCCCTTCCGCAAGTGTTCCGCAATGCCAGCATTACGTACAAGGCGCTCGCCGCATTACCTAAGGCCTGCACCTCGGGCCTGTGAAGAGGTTCCCGAGCTCCGAAAGAGGCTTGTTGACAGCTATCAATCAGTACGAGTAAGCTTGAGCTGTTCTGTTCGTGATTGGCAAAACCTTGTAAGCTGTAGACTACCTAGATCGATATCCGGGCATCACCTCAGCCCTTCGATGTCACTGATACGCGTACCGTGCCTCTCTATTGGCCTTGCTTTGGTTGCGCCATGAGGAATCCCGTCGAGTATCTCGATCCAATTCCAATGTATCTCTACCTGCCAAGGTACATACCACCGCCATTGACAGCCTGTGTTCCCATATTTCCACAGATGGGGAAGCGCTGCCGCAAAAAGCTGCCGACAGCTCCATTGCATTCTCCATTCGTCCCCGTCGCAGCTCGGCCTAAAGCCTAAAGCCTCCCAGCACAGGCGCTGTACCCGGTACTTGTCGCCCACTACACCGCAGTCGAGTTTGCCGACCCCTCGAGGTACCTGCCAGCGGCCTGCTAGCGGCCATTGCTCCGTACCGCACCCTGCTGTGGTACAAGAGCACGACTTATCTAATGGGCGGCGCAAGTACTGCATACCGATCCCACAACCTCCTCCTCCCCCCCCGTCATTGCATGTACAGCACAGTTATTCCCACCTCCGTAACGGTTCTGCTCCGTCTGGTTGCACCGTCGCTGAGACACTTCAACCCTACGCGAGCTCCTGCGCTGCTGTTTCGACGGGCCGCAGCTGTGCATCATCGTCCTCATCATCTTTTTTTCCTTGTTTCTTTTTTTTCCTCTTGTCCGCGCATCTTGTTCCCTGACGTGCCTCGACCGTCACCGCCTCGCCCCCAAAAAGTTCGCCTCTGCTTGCTGCATCGTCGAGCTCTCTCTTAGTGGCCTCGACCCTCGTACACTAGCATCGCGCAGTGCATACAGCTACATACACACACACAGCTTACCTCCGTGTGCGCCCTCGCGCCGGCGCCGTCGCTGCTGTTGTCCGCAGTCTCTGGCAACAGCTGCCGCTTCTAGAAGCTCCCCGGGCCTGGCCTCTCCAAATGCGAGGCTGATCTCGACGTCTGTGCCTGTGCCTGAGCCCCGAGACTTGTCTGCTGTGCTGTGGTGTGGGCGTGTGTGCGGTCCCTCGACGAACAAATAAGAAAACTCGAGAACTTTTGTCATCTCCATTGCTGCTTCGACTCCACCCAAACTGCAACAACACGACACGCCAGTCCGCCCTCATCTTGCGACCCCAAAGTGCTGCATCCCGCAGACATGAGGTGAGGTGAGTAGCTAGTCCACGGAGCTTCCCTGAGCTAGCCAATGCCGGTTGTCGCAGCTCCGAGCTCTTCTTTGCGCCTCCTTGCCCGCCTGCCCGCTCAGTCGCTTTTCCTCCTCACATCCCGCCTCTCCTCCTCGAACGCCGCTACAAATCCTGAACCATCACCTTCTTCTCTCCCCCCCACCCCCTCATTCTCCCCAATTCACACGCTGGAGATCCCATTCCATCGCTGGCTGACCGCAATGGGGACAGTACAGATGGCCCACAGGACTGAGACCTCTCAGAAATCCATTCCGGCAATCGATAGACTTCAAGACTCGCCCGGCTCCCGAATCGTCCCCGTTTCCATCTCCGTCTCCGTACCGCCACCTACCATCAGCATGTCTCCACCTAGTCCCGTCGACCATCCGATGGAGGGCACATCGCCAGAGGACAACTCGCCTACCGCCCACGGCCCCGACTCCGACCCCAGCGCCAATGGCAAGCCGGCCGGCGCTCGACCCGGCAACACATCGCCACAGGAGCACACCGCCGTGACGAGCTCAATTAACATGCCCGCGCCTCCTCCGGCCGCCGCCGCCGCTGTTCATCAGCCCAAAATCGTCCAGACTGCCTTCATCCACAAACTATACAAGTGAGGATCCTGAACCCTCTCCCCCCCTTTCATCAACTCGCCGGGTGCCCCCGGATCAAGCGACGGCTACTGATGGTGCAAGCAGCATGCTGGAGGATACCAGCATACAACATCTCATCTCATGGTCATCGTCCGCCGAAAGCTTCGTCATGTCCCCCTCGGCCGACTTCTCGAAGGTATTATCGTAAGCAACCCCTCGACGAACAGCCTCTGGCCTGACGAATTTGCTCACCCTCGCCCCCTTAGTCAATATTTTAAGCATACCAACATCTCGTCTTTCGTACGTCAACTCAACATGTACGGATTTCACAAAGGTACCGACCGCTTCCATTTACATTATTTCTTGAACAGACCAAGCACAGGGATACTCACACTCTCATCTAGAACGAGACGTATTCCACACCGGCAACCCCGAAACAACTCTCTGGGAGTTCAAGCACGGCAACGGAAACTTCAAGCGTGGCGACCTCGTTGGTCTTCGAGAAATAAAGCGTCGTGCGAGCCGACACGCTCTTGTCAATCGAGAGAACACCTTCCCCAAGACATCTACTTCTCAACCCGGCACTCCAGTCGAGCCTGTTCAGGTGCCGCCAGATAGTATTGACGCTCGACTGGCCAATCTGGAGCACTCATTATATGATACAGCGGCGAGACTCCAGAGAAGCGAAGAATCTGCCCATTACATGCATGTTAAGAACCAAGCAGTCATGGAGACACTAAGTCGACTGCTCTACTTTAACCAGGAATTGTCCAAGGGACTGCTGTCGCTTGTGCCTCCGGACAATCCTGTTCATCGAGATGGTACGTCACACATTAAACAACGTTGATCAAAGGTTAGGTATGATGAGGCTAACATGAACGGTTTCAAGTCTTGTCAATCCAGGGCGAAATGGTGAGGCAAGCAGAAATGCTGCGCTCACTCGACGAGCCACACGAACCCGTATATTCTGCTCGGCAACAGTTCTTCGGCACTGTCGACAACGCGCCCGTCTCGCCCAGACAGCTACCGCAGGATGACACCAGAAGAGTCACTCTCAACGTCCCGCAGGGCCGGAACCAGCCATCCTACCGCCCGGCCGTTCCCTCTAACCTGTCCATCGGCACGCGACGACCCTACGGATCCATCAGCGGCGGTGCTGGATCTTCACCTCTGCGCAATGCCGCGCCCGCTCCTCCTCCGGGTCCTCACCCCCTTTCCAACGTGGAGACGGTTCCCAACAGCCTGGCTAGACGCCATACCGCCGCCGACATTCGCGCACACGGATGGCAGCCAAATGCACCTCCTTTCCCGTCAGGAACTGTGCCGCCGCCCGTGTGGCCTCAGTCTCCCAACCGACTTGCGCCAGAGGATCAGAGGATACGAGACTCCCTCTCTTCATTCTCCCTGCAAGCTCCACCTACTCATGGCCATCCGCACTCACGGCCGGCGACGCCACCGCATGCCCCCTTTTCTAATGGCGCGAGCGGTGGCTCGGATACTTTTGGCAGCTGGTCGTGGAACTCAGCATCGAATCGTGAGAGCAAAACAATTGGCGCCTTGAAGGAATCGTCGGCGCCTCCTACTAGGAGAGGGAGCATGGCGCATATTCTCAACCCTAGCGATACTGCTGAACGATCTGACGAAGACGAAGATCCTCGGGGCGACGATGACAGGAAGCGGAAACGAAGACAGTGATACGGTGTCGAAAGCCTCGGGCATGTAACGTTCGGATGGAAAGGAAGGATGGATCATGACCACGGCGCATGAGTTCTGGCGCTGCTTTACGACCAAGGGGTCGCATTCTGAGGCTGGCGTTTGAAAGAAATATCAATACCTCACACATGTTTTTTTTCTTTTGGTTTTCTTTAGTGTTTTTCTTGGTTTATCTTTTTTTGATTTATTGTTTTGCAAATCCAGATTGGATATTTAGGCATGGCAGCATCACGGCCGATCAGATTCTTTTAGCTACGCTCAAAGGTGACGGCCGTTTCCGAGTTGACACATTCGCATTCACTTTCGATTGTATAATAACAAACAACATCCTTGGACTGGATCTTGACCATCTCCATGGCACACTACAAAACATACTTCTACTCGTGGAACCACCTCGCCTCTCCTTTCTTCTTGATTCAAACGCCCTTTTGGGGGACATTACCAGGGAACGATATGAGTTGGCGTCAATCATTTTTAATCGAGCCTCTTAATGCGATCCTTCATGGAATATGGCTTGCTGGAAATATCTTGAGGCTACCCTCCTTATCCGTCGTTGAAACGCCGAACAAAAGTTGCTATATCTTTTAAAAAACCTTGGAGTCTGATTTGGACTACTGCTTTTTGACTGTCGTAGTAAGAGGAGGAAACTGGCTTGCCTGGCGGAAAGTCAGGATGGAAGGGTCTAGATAGTCTTTGGTCGGGGTTGAAGATGGGGCGACAGTGTGTATGGCTCTCGCGCGAAGGGAACAGCAAAGAGAAGGGGGGTTATTTAAAGGAAGAGAAGGGAAAGATTGCTGTTCTGGCGGTAATATCGAGGAAGAGGGGGTTGGATTGAGAGATTATATTTTGCAGAAGGATGGTGGGGATAAAGTATATAGGAGAGATCTCTCATGAGTTTTTATGTTGTGGTAAAAAAAGTATTATAGGATGGTATAATATTTTGATATTGGCCGCTTTTTTGTTCTTTTGCGCTTCTTCTTGATGATGAGGAAATGGTAGAATTATGATGAGGTGTTGCTGAGTTTCTTTTGCTTTTGTTTTTCTTTTTCCCTTTGTCTTTTTTTCTTCTTCTTATTCCGTTTCGCTTCATCGCCGCCGTTGGAATCTGTTATTGTCTCTTGTTGTTGTAGTACCGGAGCAGCATCCTCAACATGACCAGTTTCCGCATCTTCAACCTCATCTTTCCCCAGCTCTTCTCCCACCTTATCTCCATCCTCCTCAGCTTCTTCTTCCACCTCCCTCCTCGGCCTCTTCCTCTTCCCCAACCCACTCCTCCCAGGCTCCTCATCACTCTCATCCACAACAGCAAACTTCTTTCCCCCCTTCGCATCCCTCTGCCCCTTTCCCTTCCCCAACAACCGTCCCCTCAACATCCGATCTTCTCTCGCGGCGGCGTCTCCCGCAGCAGCGGCTTTACGGTCGGGAACATAGCCTACGCCCTCGTTGGGCCGAGGTCCGGAGAAGAGCTGCTCGATGTCGTCTGCGTTGACTTTATGCCTGCGCGTCTGTGTTGTGGATTGCGAAGAGGATGAGGATGAGGGCGGGTTGAGTGTTTTGAGGAGAGATGTCCGGTTGGAGAGGAGGAGCGAGATTTTGTTGGATATGGCGGCGCGGTCGGGGGCGAGGGGGAGGGGAGGTGGTTTCGATGAGGGCGGCGGCATTGTTGGAGATTTTGCGAGATTGGAAGATGCTGGGTTTGATGTTTGAGATGAATTGTTCGGGTTGTCGCTGTTATGAACGCATCGTTTGTTGACTGTTAATTGATTTGATATGGCAATGGGTGTAGGAAACTAAGAGGCTGAGTGGTTGGTAGGTTGAATGTGAGGAGGATATCAATGGGCAAAAGCTGCTGGGAAGAAGAAAAAAAAGTTGGAGTAGCGTCACTCTAAGCACCAAGAGCTTCAGTGGGGTCTTGCGGTTACTCCTTTGGGAAAACAGCTGCGTGCTTCTAGAAGCGTCAATCATTCTTGCGCATAATACAGTAACAAGTTCTGGAAAGCAATGTAAAAGAAGATTATGGCCAATTGAGCCAATGAAATTATGTATAGATAATTATTTGTCTAAAATCACAAAAGTACTCGATATGCTTTTCATACTCCCGTATCCTCTCTGGCCTCTGGAGCCTTCATCGATAAAAAGTTACAGTCTATTTTTTGATAAAACCCATCGCAGCGTAGCAGTCGTAAAATTTCCCCTGGCCAGCCTGGGACTTAATATCTCGTCGCCGTCGATTCCGTCAAGGAAAGAATATATGGCAAGTCACTGGCATCCCCACTGTCTGCCAGACGGATGACGGATCCTGAGCCATCCGACGACTTGGATCGCAGGCTGGCGGCTGATGAATGCTGGCTAGAGGTATAAGTGCGTCGCATCTGCGCCAAGCCAGGGGTGCTGACGCTGTGTGGTGTCATATTCATGTGTCTTCTGCTACCGGGCGTACTCGGCGCCGTACGATATGTGTTGGTGCGCCGCCTTGTCCGTCTCTGAACAGAGCGCTGAGTACTCGCTGTGGAAGGTCGTGATATAGTTCTTGGAGTAGATGGAATCGTTTCCGCAGGAGCATCGTTGTCGATGTCACTTTCCGGTGTCATCGTCCTATGCATCCCCTGTCCCTCCTCTTCGTCTTCTTCATACAGGTGATCCAAGACCGTAGGGTCCAAAGGCTGTATCGATCGTAAGATTTCCGCAAAGAGATGCATTAGCTCGCGGAACTCGGCATTGGAGATTGGTTTCGTGGAGAAACGAGCTATTTCGTATTTCGATAGGAATTCGGCCACCGTTTCGTCCATGACGGCAACACCCAGACTGGCCAAATGGCCAAAGTAGTCTCGTAGACTCATGCTGGGGAGTCTTTGCAATAATTCTGCAGCTTCGGGATCCAGCATCGGAGGGTCGGTTTGAGAGGTCGGGTCCGACGGCGCAAGTCGAAG
Source organism: Trichoderma guizhouense (assembly GCA_002022785.1). Lineage (NCBI taxonomy): Eukaryota > Fungi > Ascomycota > Sordariomycetes > Hypocreales > Hypocreaceae > Trichoderma > Trichoderma guizhouense. The sequence continues at coordinate 313,837 of LVVK01000008.1, forward strand.
CGCTTGCGCCTCTATGAGATTCGGAACTTCAGCAACAACGCTGCTGTACTGCAGGTTGGCAAGATCCGGCGAGTTGGGAGACGCCCAGCCGCCGTGTTCGATGACGCCCCAGACAGGGCGATGCGGCGGCATGGGAATCGGCTCGTCTCTTTCCAGTGCTTCCTCGTTCCACGCCATCAGTTTTGCTCGTGTGCGCGCCTCGTCCTCCAAATCGTCTTCATCCTGATCGTCCCCCATCATCTCCTCGTCAACCCTTGGTCGCGCAGCATACGCAATCGCTGAGCTCTTACTCAGCCCAGCCCCAATCATCTTATAAACCGCCTCCTTGACGTCGCCCTTGTCGATGGGCACCCATGACTTGGGGATCGACGCCAACACCGTCCGATTGACATACAGCCGCACAACGTAGACAAAGCCGACGATGAAGACTGTGACGACATAGCCCGACGCGATGATCCAGATGTTGTACCACTGCCTGTTGACCACAGATCGCTGAATGGCGTCGCTCGGGGTAATGAGAAGCAGGCCGCAGAGCACGACGTAGAGGAACAGGTAAAGGGACCTGTAGAGGATACGCAAGAAAAGGCTGTGATGCGCCATGGCGACAACGCGCCCTGGTGCTGGTCTCAACTGATTCGTCGCCGCCCTTCTGATTCGGATGAGAATAATCGCGGTCGCATGGCTATAGCTGATGGGGAATCATCCGAGACGCTGCCGTAAGTGCTGTTGAGGGGAGGCGAAAAGGCGATATCGTCATGTCATGGGGGAGAAGAAGAGAGTTTGTCAGGAGGAACAAGCAGTCAGGAGGACGAAATTGCGAGTGCAGCTGTACCTGCCCAGCAGGGGCCTAGCAGGTAATTTACAGGCGCCTCGCTAGGGAGCTCGGATGGAGCAAGGATTGATGCCGTACTATTGAAGGTACTGCGTCGTAGGGGCGCAATGGCCGATGATGTACATGTACTAGGCGACCAGGCATTTAGCGCGTGTAATGCAAGGTACGCGGGACCTGCTCCGCTAAGCGTGGATACCTTCGCCCAGCTTTGCTGGGTTCACAACGCGTGACTTTGTGTGGCTGAGACCTTGTGCCGGTCCCTGCAGAAGGATATTGTGCAGCTGTACAAAAGCTGACATTATTTGATATTGGATATTGCTGTTTCGTTTTGCTTTGCTTTGTTTTGTTTCGATTGTTTGTTTCTTCTCTTGTTTCTTTGTTCCTTTGTTTCTTTACGGGCCAATATGTAGTTCAGGTATTTTGGTATTGTTGATTATAGTGAACCCTCAAACTCCGGTATCGTCTCATGCGATATGCGACATTCATAACCCCCAAGGAATTCCCAGTTCCAGTTCTTATAAGTACATTTTGCTCATCCAGCTCGTCTTCGTCTCACAAGGCCCTGCTTTCGCTACCGAACTTGCTCCATCTCCGGCTCCTTGAACTCTACCCGTTTGAACTCTACCCGCTTGAAGTCTGCTCGTGCGGGTTTCCTCTCGGCCCGATCTCCATTCGTTCTTGTCTCAATGGAAGCTCTTTGTTTGGGCTCGGGTGTCACTGCTCTCCGCTTAGGCGCCTGCTCTACTGGTTTTCCAATGGCTTCCTTTGCGATCCGCAAATCGGTAGGCGTAAGCCTCAGATCAGTGCTGTAGGGCTCGAACTTGGAAATGACCTGCTCCAAGCCTGTCTTCAACGCCTCCACCACCTCGTCCACCTCGGGACACTCCTTCAATCCCCTTACGTCGGTCCAATGCAGAGGGAATTGTGCCTTCAACCCCTCCACTTTCTTGATGATTGATGCTAGGGTCCGGATTATGTTGGGGACATCTCTGTGAACGTTGCCATATGAGTCCTCTGCCAAGCTGTGTACCGCCAGTTGGCAAAGTGCAGTGGCTGCGTTCGCGTGCAAGGTTGGCTCGGCAAATGAACCGCCCAGGACTGCGGCGGCAAACTGCGTCCGGAAGCTTTGCCGGATTATATCGCCAATCCATCCAATTGATATCAGGCGAATGGCCACCTGTCTGGCTTGGTCCATTAAATGGTCAGGAGAGACTGCTTCTTGCTGCTCTTTGCTCAGCACTCGGTCTTTGGCACTCTGCCAGGTTTTGCGAGCGATAGGGCTAAGTTCTGAAGCGGGTGTTGAGCCAGGGTTCCGTGCAAGTTTGTCCAGAGCTTTTTCAACACCAGTCCGAAGGGTTGCTTGTCGGGACTGGCTGGCAAAAATAGTATCTTCCCTCAACGGAGCTGACGAGCGTTGCTTTTCTTCGATCTGCGCGGCTTCAGGAGCTACGTGTGCTGCCGGTTGTCCATAAGCGTCAACGTTTGACTCGATGCTTTTAAGAGTCTCCATGCAGATTGTGTATATCTGAGACCACATGGGGCCACCTTGACGGTCAATGTCGTTAAAAATGCTTTGCCTCCGGGGCCCATAGTTCTGAGCTGTGAGAGCCAATTCCCACATGGCAAAGGACTGTTATGATTCCATTTGTCAGTATTCAAAAAATTATACATGATATTATCCCGGTTTCGTATCCTTACCTTGATGGAGAGCTTCTTGCTCTTAAGACCATTAAGAAGACTGCCATTGGGGTCCTTGGAGTCAGACGTCAAGGGGTTGTCGTTCTTCAGAGGCTTCTTAACCATGAAAATTGAGAAGGCCCTGTTTCCGGCCGCCCACAAAAATCCAACACCAACTCCTGCCAAAACACAGCGAGCCAAGAGGTAAATGTCCGAGGGCCAGGACGACGGAAGCATGTTAGTCCTGGGCAGGTTGTAGAACGGACGGAGGAATGTCAACGTCCACGACCAGGCAAACGATCTCAGGAAGAAAAAGTAAAGAATGAGTGTCGCAGGTATAGTCATGAGTGCCAGCTTGAAGCATTCAGCGAGGGCCATAGGCAGCTCCTCCAGAACAGCTTGAAGGGATCCCGATATAATACCCGTGTTCTTTTGCTCCGCCGCAGGCTTCCTTTCCAGCGCGCCGAGATCCAGACGGTCGGTATCATGTCTGTAATGCTCAACAGTCTGAATGAGCGCGAACGTAATCATGTAGCAGGCCAAGAAGACAGGTCGCTCGTTTAGCCTGGCGCGGTCGCCACTAAAGTAGTTGATCCATCGAAGGTTTGAATCCTCATCTGTCGTTCCTAGGAAGATGGCGCAGTAGAGCAGACTCGAGGTGCCGTACCAAAAGGCCGTCTCGTAGGTTCGGGGACTGAGAAGTGCAGATGCCAAGCTATGCAGGCCTGAACTTGTCGTCTTGATGCCCACGTGGTAGAATGCGATTCGGAGAACGAGAATGGTGAGACCGCACGCGAACAGTAGCAGCGTTCGAAAGCCTGCCGGGCCTAGAGGGAACCAGGACCAAAAATCTGTAGCATTCAATTCCGCCCTTGGTTAGAGAGAGTCACTTAGAAGGCTGGGGGGAGGGATTGGCTTCTCACAGGAGTCCCAGCTGCTCAGCAAGATCGATTGGAAGTACGACACGGCCAACAACAGACTAGCTGTTGAGGAGAAGCGTCGATGCAACGCAGGCTGCAGAGTGTCCTTATAGGGGGCTCGCCGCGTTTGTGTGCCCGCCATGATCGCGGCGCATTCCCTCGGAGAAATGGAACGTCGGGTCGAGAAAGGACGCTGGACGAGATGGGATATCAATGCGTGGGTGGACGAGATGTAATGAACGGAGTAAATAAAAGAAAAATCACCGGCTAAGCAACCATGAAGCTGTGCAGAGCTGCGCTAGACGCGCCAAGCCTGAGTCTATCTGCGCGCGTCACGTGGCGATAAGCAAAGGTGGAATGGGTGGCGTCGCCTCTGATTGGCGCGCCATCGCCCAAGTGACTTGCATGCATGTCGTAACTCGGCCGTCGCAACAGGTTACGTAGAGCCCCATCGTCCCAGCGGGTTTCATTCATCTTCCGTTCTGCATCCCGAACGGCTCGTCTTTGGCCATCTTTGTTGCTCGCAAGCGCTAGAATCGCATCGCATTTCGTCGGCTTCTATCCTTCTGCGGCGCTTATACACTATACACCAGCAATACGGACCATATTCCCCTATTCGCGTTTCCCGTTCCGTTTCTACTCCGCCCTGTGAACCGTTGCGACCATGGCATACGACCGACTCAACAGCCTCGAGGCCGGCCAGGGCGGCGCCGGCTACACCGATGATCCTGCGTTCCAAGACCTTCAGTACGAGCTGAAAAACAAACTGCAGTCCCTGCTGAGCAATAACCGCAAGCTTGCCAACGATGTCAACGTCTTGGGGACCAAGAAAGATACCCCTCGCTTGCGGGAGCGGGTTCACAATACAATGGAGAAGTCCCGGGAGATTTGCAAGGACATTGGCGATGGCGTGAAGAAGCTGCAGACATGGGAGGACCTTACTGTACGTCTGCGCTTGCATCTTGCTATGCGAAATGATGATGAACTGACTCACGTTGCTAGAAACAACAAAAGTACGAACAGACAAAGGTCTCGAGCGATTTTCAGACGGCCCTCCAGGAGTTCCAGGGTCTGCAGAGGAAGGCTCTGGAAAAAGAGCGCGCATCCATTACAGCAGCCCGAGAGGCGCAGGCATCAGAAATATCTGGCGCCGGCGGAGAGGAACAGCTACAACTGCAACAGCAGCAGCAACTATCGCAACTGGCCCCACAGGACGAGGTGGATTTCCAGGAAGCCTTGATTATCGAGCGAGAAGAGGAAATCCGAAACATCGAGCAGGGCGTTGGCGACTTGAATGTGCTATTCAAGCAAGTGGCACAGATTGTTACTGAGCAGGGCCAACAGCTCATTACCATCTCCGATACCGTTGAGAATATCCACGAAAGCACCCGCGGTGCTGACGTAGAGACTCGTCAAGCCGCTCGATACCAAAAGGCGGCGCGCAACAAGGGCTGCTGCTTGCTACTTATCATGGCTGTCATTTTGACCATTGTTCTTCTAGCCATCTTTATTGGCTGAATGCGAGTTGCGCGAGACGATACACCAGGCTAATTAGTGATTTTTGTTTCTACACGGAGTTTCCTCTTCTTTCCCTTTCCTTATTCTTTTCTTTTGTCCAGGCGTGTTTATGGCTGGTTTATACAATGTCCTGACCTCGTTTTTTCGAAGATGTATATAGGTAGGATTCGGATCACTTTGGGCAATATTGGAATTTTACCTTGAGCGCGTTGAAATCAAAATTTTATTATCTATTCGGACCTGGCTGTTCCTTGGAATCTACCACTCCTCGTAGATATGGCAGTACTGCCGCCGGCTTCGGTGTAGGCTTTGAAGCTGCCTGTGATTTTTGTGGAAATAGTCGCCCTAGGATGGCCTCGTTGACATCGTTGAGGGCAAACGTCGATGCCCAGTACAAGAAGATTGCGCTGGGCAGGTCGGCAAAGAGGATGGGGAAGAGAGGGACTAAAAGAAGTGTTCGGCCTACCGCTGTCCGAATCCTGGTAGCAGGTGTTTGTGGCATCTGAGGCGGACTGACACTCAGCAAGGCCCGAAGCTGGTCCTTTGACAGCCTCCCCCATGACGTCCGGGCAAGCAGTGCCGAGCAGATGATGGGAAGCGCATAGTAAGGGTCCATGGCGGTAAGATCTGTGAACCAGAGACAACCGCCGTCCACCAGGGATTCATCAAGATAGCGGCGAGACATCTCTACGGCTGATGAAACAGCCTGGATATCTACCAGTCCGAATGAATGGCTGAGCCATCCTGTGGGGGCACCACAAAGGCGTCTCAGAGCCTCTGAGACGATAATGAAGGGAGCCATGCTCAGGAAAGGGGCAAATGATTTCCATCTCTGGACACCCCAGCTTTTATATATCCGTGCACGAGACCGCTCTGTCAAACCAGCCACCCGCAACCGCCAAAGTCGGGCTGCATCTTCACCTTGACCCTGCGGCACAGTCGCCGCATGTCGGGAGCTCCAGGCCGTGACTAGAGGCGTCAATTTGTTTCTGGTAACCACGAGGCGTCTGGTGTAATACTGAATTGGGAGTCGAAATGAAAAGTTGACGCCGACAGCTACGAGGGGAATAGAGATGAACCAGGGCAGCCCGGCATGGTGGATGAAGGTGATACTGTCAGCTGTCCACAGGACGGCATCTCCTACGGCGCTCAGGTGAAAGCTGCGATGTCCTGGGATTGAACTGGTTCTGCTTCGGATTGCGGGAAAGGGTGTTTGAGTTAGATGTGAAGGTGAAGGCGAAAGAGAAGCCCTGCTACCACGGGCGGCGATGCCCTTGACTGATTTGCTGAAGAAAGCCATGGCCGGTCATAGCTTTGAAGCCGATGGGAGTGAGAATGTGACCCGAACTGCCCAGAACCAGGTCAGTTCAAGGCTGTGCACAATACCATTGATTGATTAATAAGTGTTGATCCAGCACATGGACAATTGCAATATAGTATAATAAAGAGTCGTCATGAGAACAAAGACCGAAGCGTGATAAAGTCCCGTGAGTGGGTCTCGAAGAAATCCATTCAGCGCTCAAGCCACAGTTGCCTGAAGCTGGCGCCACAGGATTGCTCGACAGTGGCTTCATAGTGGTCCCAAACTGGAGCCAGTGCCTGGGACAAGCTGTCATAATGTACCTAGCAAGTCATACAGGCAGATTCCCCCACATGCTTGCTTCCCTTCTGCACCTCTCACTCTCACTCCCATTTCTCTCCTTCATTGTCTCTGTCTCTGGCAATGCCACCTGCTGTCGCGTCAAGGCGTGTGGCATTGCGGACATTTAAATAACCAGAAATCAGCAGCTCGACCGGAAACCCCCCCAAACCAGGCATCGCCAATATCAAAGCGAGAACGAGTTTCCCGGCCTGCCCATGGCGGACAAGTGCTCGGCAGAGGCGGCGACATGCAGCCAGCCGTCTTCTGCTCTTGGGCTGAATCCCTCCTCAATGGCCATCTTTGTGACTTTTGTGGCAACCTCGCCGTTGATTCTGCTCTTCGTTCTTCCCCTCATCGCCTCTGGCATCGGATGGATATTGCGAGTCAAGACGGATGGCACGCGGAAGCACCTGGTCAGCTTGATGGATGAAGAACACAAGAAATACCTGCAACAACGCCCAGAGTCAGGCAGCACAACTAATGATTCACTGGATGCAAACGGCAACCTCAAGGCCTCCAAAGACTGGGACGGAGTAGTTGGCTTCTTCCACCCCTTCTGGTATGATTCTCTCCAAGTGGCCGCGGCCCTTCCCTTGCTGCCGTCCCTCCGACGACTCCCCATTGCATTTCATTAACACCGCGTCAGCAATGCTGGAGGTGGCGGAGAGCGAGTTCTGTGGGCTGCCATTCGTGCGACACAAGATCGATGGCCGAGAGCCAAGTGCTTTGTGTATACCGGAGATCGCACCCTAACCAAAGGTGCGGTTCTAAACCGAATCAAGGTGAGAATCTAATATCAAGAGCAGACATGGAGAGCCAATCTTATTAAACTGAAATAGACCCGATTCAATATCGAGCTCCACGCCCCGACTGTCCAATTCCTCGACCTCTCCAAGACACGCTGGGTTCTTGCGTCAAGGTGGCCAGTGTTTACGCTCCTGGGACAGTCTCTGGGTTCGATAGTTCTCGCCTGGGACGCCTTCTCCCTGCTAGTGCCCGATGTCTTTATTGATACCATGGGTTACGCATTTGCGCTCAGCCTCTCGAAGCTCTTATTCCGGAGCGTACCAACTGGTGCCTATGTACACTATCCGACAATCTCTACCGATATGCTGGAATCTCTAGATCCTACATCTGCTGTGGGCTCCCAGGGAGTCAATGCTGGTCGGGGCACCGGAGCCAAGGGGGCCGTGAAGAAGGCATATTGGCATTTGTTTGCTCTTCTCTACTCGATTGTTGGATCTTCCATCGACGTCGTCATGACGAATTCTACTTGGACCCAGGGTCATGTAAAGAGCTTGTGGGGCCCATACCGTCGGGGGAAAGACCGAGAGAACCCAATTGCTGTTGTATATCCCCCGGTAGCCGTCAGCGAGTTTGAGAAGGAGGTCGACGTTTCCGCAGAGAGCGAAAAGAAACGAGAGCCGATTCTCATCTACATTGCGCAGTTTCGTCCTGAAAAGAACCACCCGCTTGTTCTCCAGTCTTTTGCTGATTTTGTCAAGACGAAGACGGAAACTGCAGAAAAAGCAAAACTGGTTCTGATTGGAAGCGTTCGAGATGACTCGGATTCCAAGAGGGTCTATAAGCTGCGGCTAATGGCGAATGAGCTCGGTATCAAGGACCGTGTCCTGTTTCATATCAACGCTTCTTGGGCAGAGATTCTTGACTGGTCGAGGAAAGCTTCTGTGGGCGTCAATGGAATGTGGAACGAACACTTTGGAATCGGTGTCGTGGAGTACCAGGCCGCTGGGCTGATTTCCGTGGTCCATGATAGTGGTGGCCCCAAGCTGGACATTGTCACTGAAGTTGATGGTCAGCCAACGGGTAAGTCTAGAGAATAATGAATCTATGCACGGAGAACAGTTAACTAACGGGACAATTCTAGGCTTCCACGGATCAACGGCAGCCGAGTTTGCAGCAGGATACGAAGCAGCCCTTTCGCTTCCCGATCCCCTGGCAATGCGCCTACGCGCGAGGAAGTCAGCAAAGAGATTCTCCGAGGAAGTGTTTGAAGCCAAATGGCTGGCGCAGATGGACCGGCTGGTGGCACTTTGCAGAAGAAGGTGAAGAATAATGGTTTGGTTTCGTGTTTATTGCAGAATGCTAGGTATATAGAACTAGGAGATACCCCCTTTTCTTTTATTGATAGACTGGTTAGCGGAGGGTACATTTATAGATATTGCTTGCTTTTGGGGGGGCAGATATTACTGAGATGGTAATGCCCTATGTGTAGAACTCGATAATAGAATAAAAAAGCGGCAAGACGAGCATATTCAAGAAGAAAACCAAATGTTTGCGCTATAATGCTAATGGTATCACTGCAATGTCTAACCTCTATTCATTGACCCATACCCATACGCTTCCCTTTCATAAAACTCCATGCCCTCTTTCTACAGCGTGTATCCCGCGCTGTTCTTCTGTCTCGGCTCGCCCGCCGCCTCAAACACACCGTCGGTGAATCTCCTTACGGCCTGTACGGAGCTCAAGCCCGGCCGAGCCCAAGTAACATTGTGGCCTCTCTTCTCCAATCCCAAAGCCACTTCATCGTCGAACATTTCTTCCAGCAGGACGGTATTCGGCATGAGTTGATCGTGAAGACGGGGTCGCAGCAGAGCGCCTGCTAGAGTGGCGTCGTGGTCATCGAGGACGTGCCAGAGGACTTGGGCCGTGGCGGAGATGATTCGGGAGCCGCCGGCGGCGCCGATGGCTGCGTAGAGGGTGCCGTTGGGGAAGGCGGCGATGATGGGGGTGATGGAGGAGAGGGGGCGTTTGCCGGGGCGGATGTAGTTTGCTACGGAGGGGGCGAAGCCGAATTCGTTGCTGACTCCCGGGATGGAGAAGTCGTTCATTTCATTGTTTCTAGGGTTGACATGTTAGTTGCGAAATCGTAGATGTTGATTCACGGGAAAGGGGGAGACTTACAGGATGATGCCGGTTTCAGGCTCGACGATTTGAGCTCCGAAAAGGAGGTTGACAGTAGTAGTCAAGGAGACGGCCATGCCCGACTTGTCAGCAGCCACAATGTGCGAAGTGCCATGGTTCTCAGGTACGTAAAAGTCCTCCGGGTTGTAGTACTTTGTAGGATGTGTCTGATTATCCCAGATCCTCTCATGAATGGCATCAATATTCTTCGGGTCGAGCATCTCCTTTTCAAAGCCCTCCACATCGGCATCTACAAACTCTGGATCGCCGAGGCTGATTCGGGCGGCGTACGCGAAGCGCATGGCTTCGGTGAGGCGATGGCGGGACAGGTCTTGGTCAGACCAGTCTCCCGAGTCATAACGCTCCATGATTTTGAGGATCTGGAGACTGACGGCGCCGCCGGCGGGGGAACCGATGCCGTGGAGAGTGAGGCCTCGATAAGTGACATTGTGGACGGGACGGATGACGACTTTGTAATTCGCCATGTCGTCGAGGGTCATTGTCCCGCCGGTGCGCCGAACATAGTCGACAATGGTCTCGGCTATGCGTGATGGATTAGTTATTAGAAGCTTTACAGCGGCACATGTCAGCTTGAGGCTTACCTAGTTCTCCGGAATAAAATATTTCAGAGCCATGCTTGGAAACCTTCTCAAGGGTGCTAGAAGATGGGTAAGCATTCTATCCGAAGCTTAACGGTTCAAGGGGAAGTAAGTGGCTTCTTACTCTGCGTAGCGTTTCCGCGTCATCCAGGCACCTTCTTTGACCAAATCCCCTAGAACAAGTTAGTTAGGCTTTAGATCATCTCATCAAAAGACTAATCGAGATTTCTAAACGCACCATCAGGGGCAAAGTCTGCAGCCCAGTTGGGGTCCTTTGTGAGAAAAGTCCCTCCATCCGCCTTGAACGTGCTACTCATGTACCGTACAAGATCGCTCGAAACTAATCGCCACTCAAATCAACACAACGTTAAAAATTTTTCAGGGGAGCAGAACTTCATACCTCGGAATCCATTGCGAGCCACATGGATGGCGCCCTGCATGACCGTCTTCCAGGGGAGGACGCCGTACTTTGTGTGCATGTACTCGAGCCCCTTGATCTCGCTGGGGACGCCGACAGCAAGTCCGCCGCGGATGCTTGCGCTTGCGTTGTTCTTGTACATGTCCTCAAAGGCCGCGGCTGGCGCAGCTTCTCTGAAGTCGATGGCTTCATACTCGCCGTTGGCATCGCGGACCACGGCGAAGCCTCCGCCACCGATGCCTGAGTGATACATGCCAATAACGCCAACACAAAACGTCGTGCCAACCAAGGCATCGATGGCATTACCCTAAATGAGGAAACAAAAAGGTCAGTTTGCTGATGGTGATGATGATGATGATTTGGGTGAGACATCTCTGCAAATCATAGTCTTAGCACGCGACATACCCCTCTAGCCAGCAAGTCTCTGCCTATGGCGCTGCATTCTCTGCTCTCACTGGCGACGCCGCCGACATGTCCTGGTGTGTCTTTTTGGAAGATAATCTCCTGCTGTATGGCAGCTGCCTGGACGGTGATGGCATGAGGAAGAGTGGTGGCCAGGAGCAGCGATCCCAGAAGCTGAGGGCCGCGAGCAGCCGGTGATTCTATCCACATCGTAGGTTAATAGGCGGCAAAGAGATGAGAGCAGATAAATGTAGTATAATAACGCAAAGGAAGAAAGTAAGTTGTCTTATTATTACAGACGGTATTGTAAAGAGGGAGGGAAGAAGATGAAGGAAAGATAAGAAGAGGATCGGGAATGTTACTCACTCATGTTGGGAGTTGCACAAAGGAAAAGGATGGGTGGTCGGCGTCTACTCCGGGACGTCGGCGTGCGCGTTTGCTAACAGTATGTACTAGTACCGTTTATTAATTATTAATGGAGAAACCGGCCGGACAAGTGATTCCAAGGATGATATTCAGGAGACCCGGGGTATGTACATAATCGCCGGCAGGGCGTCTGTTATCTCCAGCAACAGATTCGTCGGATTGATTCGGACCACTTAATAAGCGCGGTGCGACTCACTCACTTACAAGAAACTGACTGGCGTTGTTGGTGCAACACGACGAGGCACGAGGCACAAAACCGGTGATACAAATGACTAAACACGATCCTGTGGTTGAAGACAGGAGTAACAGTAACCCGAGCCTCAGCTTACTATGTAAAAGAAAGCAGACACAACCATAGTATTATCGGATTCTCATTCCCGCAGAATCGGCCTCATCACCTCAACCGGCCCCAGAAGCACGAACTCCCTCCCTTTTTTCCCCAAAAAATCGTTGGCTGCCACATGTGGACCGTCCGGCTCCGCATCTGCCAGTCAGCTGGATCCAATGCCATGTTTCCCGCTGAGATGGCTTTGCCAGTGCCCTCGTGACGCCCAAAAAGGCCCAGAAGTTAGTGCCAAAATAGGCTCGGAGTCCCCTGTGACCGCCTATCAGCCATGCCGCATGTCTTATCGCGGCGGCGGCCAATCAGAGGCAGTGGATTGCAGCTCGTCTACCGTGTACGGAGCGCAGGGACTTCCATATCAAGTAACTTTTTTGGTTGCATGTTTTTTTTTCTTCGTGGATGCGAGGCAAAACTGTCTACAGAATTTCGACGCAGTAGATGAAGCCATCGGTAGCGCATTGAAACGATACAAGGCAATTTTATAGCTCTGGGTCCATCCGAGCGCCTTGTGCTATCCGCCAGTCTTCAATTGCTACGGGGTTTCGGCATCGTCTATGAGGAACCTGATACGGCCCTTCTCATCGTATCCCACCATCGCCAGCCTCGTCCTCCAGCCTTGCCGACTAAGACCACCACCCATCCGCTTTCTTCGTCCGTCGGCATTCATGGCGACAGCTCAAGCTTCTGCGGCTCCTTCAGCCCCTTCAGCTGCGCCCCAGACGAGCAGCAATGGCGCCAATGGCAACAGGCCGAAGCGGCCCAATCCCGGCGGCAACAATCGCAGCTGGAAGCAGAAGAAGACAAAGAGAGAAAAGAACATCACCGAAGGGTCTTCAGAAGAGGTTTTGCGATACGATATCGAAGCGCTGCTAGAGTCACGGAAATCCGAAGCCGATACCCCCGCCGACGGCGAAGCCACCGAGACGCAAGAAGACCTGCCTGCTGAAGGAACCGAGACCGAAGTCGAAGTCCTGGAGCTCTCCTCCACTGGCGATGGCCTCGCCATGAGGGCCGGATCCAACCAGGTATACGTCGTACCATTTACCGTGCCCGGCGACATCGCCAAAGTCAAGGTGTTCCGCCATCTGCGGCGCGAGAACCAGACCGTCGCCGACTTCATCTCCATCGTCAAGCCCTCCCCGCTGCGCGACGACTCCCGCATCCAGTGCAAGTACTTTGGCACCTGCGGCGGCTGCCAGTTCCAGATGCTCGACTACGCCGAGCAGCTCCGCCGCAAGCGCAGGATCGTCGACAAGGCCTTTCAGAACTTCGCCAACCTTCCCGCAGAGCTGGTGCCGTCCATCCTCGACACCATCGGCAGTCCGCTGCAGTACGGCTACCGCACGAAGCTGACGCCTCACTTTGACGGGCCGCCGGGGTTCCGCCCGCACAAGAGGAACAAGGGCGGCCCCAAGCCTCAGTTTGAGAGCTGTCCCGACATTGGCTTCATGAAAAAGGGCCAGCGCAAGGTCATGGACATTGAGGACTGTCCTATCGGCACCGACGTCGTCCGGCTGGGCATGAAGCGCGAGCGGGAGAGGATGCAAAAGGAGTTTGGCGAGTACCAGCGAGGCGCAACGATTCTCCTACGAGAAAACACCCAGCGCCATCCCGTCGACGCTTCTGGCGATGAAGCTGCCCCGGCCGCGGACAGTCTGCCCCCTTTCACCGTCCGCAACGACAGCGAGTTTGGCATCGACATCAAGACATGTGAGACAGACTCCAAGGCCACCACGCACGAATACATCCGAGACCACCACTTCACGAACCCAGCGGGCTCCTTCTTCCAAAACAACAACTCCATCCTGCCCATCTTCACAGACTACATCAAGCAGCACGTCCTGCCCCCGTCCTCATCCTCCTCCTCCTCCTCCGACATCAAGTACCTCATCGACGCCTACTCCGGCTCGGGCCTCTTCACAATCACCCTCGCCTCCGTCTTCCAGCACTCCACCGGCATCGACATCGCCGCCGACTCCATCGCCTCCGCGCGCCAAAACGCCGCCCTCAACGGCCTCGGCGAGGACCGCTGCAAGTTCATCGCCGCCGACGCCGGCGAGCTCTTCAAGAGCGTGACTTACAACCCCGAAGAGACGACTGTTATCCTCGATCCTCCGCGCAAAGGGTGCGACGCGGATTTCCTCGGCCAGCTGCGCCGCTTCGGGCCCAGGAGGGTTGTGTACGTTAGTTGTAACGTGCATACTCAGGCGCGGGACGTGGGCGTCTTGGTTAGGGGCGAGGGCGAGGGTAAGAGGTATGAGATTGAGAGTTTGAGGGGGTTTGATTTCTTTCCCCAGACGGGTCATGTTGAGGGCGTTGCTGTTTTGAACAGGATAGACAATTAGGGAGTTTTATAGAAAGGATATGACAAAAGTTTTCTCATTCAACTCCTTTATTCCACTCACATCGGTGATGCATTTTGTTTTGGTATGAATATAGATATGGCCATAGTGAATGTACATATAAGAGAAAGAGAGAGAACCCGAGGGTCTCTCAATGCCCAACTTGATTCAAATAATAATGCCTATAAAAGCTATCAAATGCAATTCCACTAACAGGAGGAAAAAAACACAGAACAACGAGAGATACGAAAGACGCTCCCCTATTCATACTACTCCTGTCCCAAAAGCGCCTTCAAAGTCTCAACCGTAAGCTGCAGAACCTCCGGCCTCCTAGTCAACTTGAGAGATTCCTTCAGCGCCTCGATTCCATCCGCCTCCTTGACCTTTTCCCGCGCGAGCTGGCAAACTTCCACATCCCCCGCGACCATGTTGTAGAGCGTAACCACGCCTCTATGCCGCAACCCTTCGTCCTCGTCTGTGCACATCCCTAGAATGACCTTGATGCCTCCTTCTCTTTGCAATACTAGCTTCGCCACGCTCTCGTAGCCTGTCAAGGAAGCCAGAGCACCACCTGCTGCGCTGCGCGTGCCTGCATCTTCGGCGTCTGCTAATGCTAAGAGAATGTGGATTCGGTTCTTGGCTTGTGGGTTGCCATCTGCGTATAGCGCTATACCTTCTGGTGCTTGCATCAGGTTACAAACCAGCTCAACTGCTGCTTGAGACACGCGGTCGTTGGAAGACAACATCTGCTCCTCGATTTGGCCCCACGCGATACTAATAATGGAACGAGGAATCTCTTCATCTTCCATTGAAGCCAGGTTGGTAAGTGCCATGAGCCCCTCAAAGGTTGGAAGCAAGTCTCGTCTGTCAGCCGCGGGATCAGGGGGAAGAATAGAGGCCAGGGGTCGGATAGCAGCAATGGCTGAGCTGGAGCGATTGCCACCGAATACAAGAGTAGGATTGGTGCTAATGAGGATGCGAGCAATTGCCTGGGCAGCCATACGACGACCAGTCGCTTCGGTTTCTGGAAGAGCCGTCCATGCGGCCAATAGCATGCTAAGGGCTCCCTGCTGAGCCAAGGGGCCACGAAGCGCCTTTGTCATTGCGAATGAGTGAATGATGGATATGATAATGGTTATTGATGCTGGAGATCCGTTCTTGCTGTGTGTAACGAGGACAGGTGTGAGGCCGACGTCAAAGACGGCCTTGCATCTCTTGGAGACGTGATCATCGTCATCTAGAGCGTCTGGAGGAGCCAACTTGCCGGCCGCGTCTGCGTAAGCCTTGAGTTGAGACATCTTCTTCTCCTCTTCCGTTAGAGAAGGACGATATCGAGTTAGGTTGAGAAATATGCTAAGAGCTCCATAAGTCATTGGGGATCGAGGTGGTGCGTCCTTGAGCGTTTTGACGAGTTTCTTTAGTAGTTCGGGGTTGTTAATGATAGACTCCTTAATCTTTGGTTGAAGAGATGCATAGGCAAGGCCCTCTATAGAATGCTGTCTTCCGTGATCCTCATCACGCAAAATCATCTTGGTAAACATGCCGGATAAATCTTCAATGCTCGTTACCGCTGTCTCGATCCTAGGTTGATTTGGATCCTTCGTCGCCGGGTTCGACGGCACGACCTTCATTCTGAGTCAGTCAGCCATACACAATCACAAGCTTTTGTTGTGCCAAAGGTGTAAAGATTGGATCAGTTTCTTACCCTGAGCTTGGCCAAAATGACGGCAGCCAGATGCTGAACCTGCTCGGAATGCTTCCTCATGTTAATGGAGCCGCCCTCGCTATGGACGTTGGGGTCCGCATTCATACTGCGAACCTCTCCATCCAGATCCTGGTCAACCACCTCCTCGAGCCACTCGACGCAGTATTTTTGAATGGCCTCTCGGCACGCAGAGTTCATGCAAGAAGCGTTGAGCATTTCCAAGCACGCAGTCTCCACCTTTCTGCTCTTCCACTTCCTCCTCATCAGGGGGCCCAGTGAGACGAGAAATCCTTCATTGAGAAACAGCTCGGCGGAGAGATCCGGAACAATGGGGAAGATGGCCGCCGCAACGCAAAAGGCCACGATGTAGTCATCGTATGTACCTCTCTTGACTCGATCAAAGAAAAAAGCAGACAAATTCTTGGAGCCCTGCTCGTCGGCAGCCCTCAGGTAGGCCGATGTCGTCAGAGTAGCGTGGCCGCGGACAATCTCGGGCTGGCGCATGTCCAGATAGCACAGAATGGTGTCGACGCAATCGCTATCGATGAGCTTGCAGATAGACTTGTGCTCTTTGTTCTTCTGCTGAGCGTTGGCATCATCGTTGAGCAGCTTGGTCAGCGCATCCAGATCTCTAACGGTCTCTTCATCCTCCTGGCCGCCTTCCATGAGACGCGCAAAGATGAGCAGCGTCTGGTCCTCCAAGGATGCGGCCGGGCCCGAGCTTTGAAGCGTCTGAGCCACAGTCGCCATGTTTGAGATGATCTGTTTCAAGCTGTGTCTGTGTCTGGGATAGGAAAATAGGATCAATCAAAGCCAGGCTCCGGCTTGGGCATGCATGTATCGTCTAATGTCAATGCTCCTTGGAGTGGGATGTATGGATGAAGGTCAACTAGAAGTTGGAATAAGGAAGAAACAAGTTGGAGAATGGCGAATGGATCGACTCTATCGAAACGTCACAGGCCACACAAGCTGTTCCCCCCGGAGAAAAAGATAAGATACGCAGGTTTAGCTGATAAAAATGAAGCTCCAAGGGCTCTGTGTCTGTCCCACTCCCGATAGTCGATGCTTCAACCCCACCTACTGGCGTCACCGTTTGTGTTAGCGACCTGGTTCTGGTTGGCGCAATATTCTCCCGCCATGCAGCCAGTGATGTCGCCGGAAATGCCACGTTGGCGCACGTTAATTTTTGGGTTCCAGCGCTGCAATTGGCCTATTATCGAGCATCTTCTACGAGAGGACGGAGCACAGGGAACTCGATTCGTCACTAATTCAATCGAGCTCAGGGTCCCTCATGGCCTGGAACTTGTAGTCTAGGTGCAGCCTTCGTCATTCTTCGACCTCGAGCATTCCATCCAAATTCCAGTACCTCTTCTTCTGGCTCTTCGATTTCTTTATTACTTTTTTAGTGTCCTATGAACTATGAGTACTGGATCTACTTACCTATCCATGTATTTAGTAGATATATTTGCATCTACCAGATATATCTGCATCTACTATAGATTTCTTTATTACTTTTTCTTCTTTTCGCCGTTAATCTTCCAACACTTCTTCATCCCTCAGCACTTCATCTAATATATACTGGCCCCAAGCAACCACGGCACTTATTCCCTTGGGCAGCGTCAGCGTAAAGTCGCCTTTGCGAGCCCAAACGGGCACATCCGGCCCAAGCTCCGATTCCCAGTAGAACTCGACTTGTTCACAGGCGTTAAAATGAATCACCCGATCCCTGTCGTTATCCGGGATAATGGAATAAAAAGACGGCTTCTTGAGATGCTTAAAGACCTCTTTAGGGATGTGCAGGCTTATAGCGGATTTCACCTAAATACCAGCCAAGTACCTAAGCTTTAGCACATCTCCACACTGCATCATCACTGTCGTATTATAAGCTCACCAGTCTGGTAATTGGATCTCCGTCTCCTGCTTCGGCCATTTCCACCACTTTAACAATTTCAAGAGATTGCAAGACAAGACTGCCAACTGTCTAATGTATGTAAAGTGTCTGTGTACATTGAAACAACATATTGCCATGGATACCCTGCGAGAAGCACCTTGATTAATATGCAGTCGTCCAGTCACGTGCCTTGGCGTTGTCTCTCGCCAAAAGCCGTGCCATCCCGGTCTAGGTCATTCTTTTTTGGTCTCAAAGTCAGCCTTGTCAATGACGGAGCTGCGTCTTGCAGCTGCTAGTTTCTAGCCTCACCCGAACATGCCATGAACATCTTTGTTGGCTCTGCTTGTTGAGCTCCAACCATTCCATCAAATTGCAATTCTCGTGTATCAGCTCCAGAGACGACAACCGCGTCTCTACCTTCGCATCTTCTTTTGCATATCTTTAGATCTCTTTCTATTCTATCTATTTAGCCTTGGCCCAACGATTCCAACGACACCATTCTTCCATTCACGAACCAAATTCGACATCCAAACGAGCTGAACCATTTCCTCCTCTCCCCCTCATCTTAAACAGACCTCGTAGCTGTCTCCGTTAGCCTACGTCCAGCTCATCCACCCGTCATCATGGATGCCGTCGACGTCTCGGAGCACTACGAGGTCACCGCGGCCGACAATTCTCCCTCCCTCCTCTCCATCGTCCTCGACACAAACCCACGCGCCTGGGCCGCTCTCGATTCATCCCTCTCCCTCGCCCAGGCCATCTCCAACATCCTCGTCTTCGTCAATGCCCATCTGGCCTTTAGCAACACCAACCAGGTCGCCGTCATCGCCGCACACGTGAACCGCGCTGTATGGCTGTATCCCACTCCTCAGAGCCCATCAACTACCACGGCAACAAAGGACCATTCAGGGGATATTCAAATGCAAGATGTGCCAGCCGAGACGAATGCCTTCTCAGCCTCGGCCAATAAGTACCCTCAGTTCGCGCAGATCGAGTCTTCCGTCTTCTCGTCCATCCAGACGCTCATGGCAGAGACCACCGTGCAAGACCTCGACCAGGTAACAACACAACTCTCTGGAGCCCTGACGCTCGCCCTCTGTCGCATCAACAAGGCCGCGCAAGCTCTAAGTTCATCAGACACAACGATCTCCAATGCCGCCCCCGTCAACTCCACCGCCCCTCCTCCCGTCAAAGGCCGAATCGTCGTCATCTCCGTCTCAGACTCCGAACCCTCCCAATACATTCCCACCATGAACGCCGTCTTTGCCGCCGCCCATAACCAGGTTGCCATTGACACCATTTCTCTCGCCGGAGACTCGACGTTCCTCCAGCAAGCTTGTTTCAACACAAACGGCATCTTCCTTAAAGCTTCCAATCCCAAGGGCTTGCTGACCTACCTCATGTTTGGTCTGATCCCCGATACCGAGGCCCGTGGGGATCTCATCACACCGACTCACGACACTGTCGACTTCCGCACTGCTTGCTTTTGCCACGGCAAGGTCGTCGACACCGGCTTTGTCTGCTCAGTGTGTCTGAGCATATTCTGCGAACCACCAGAGAACGCCGAGTGTCTCACATGCGGAACTGTGCTTGCTCTAGGTAATTACGGAGCGAAGCCTGCCGTTATGCCTCGGAAAAAGAAGAAGAAGAAGAAGATTACCAACGGTAGCGGGCGTGAGGAGACAGGCAGTGCCACAGGGACGCCGAAACCATGAGCAATTCATTTGAGGAGAGACGAACAGGACATATTTTGTGATTACATAAAAAATGGCTGTCTGCGAGTTTGAGCTGTAATGCAGGATGGAAGTTTCAGACAGTCTTGTATTGATGCTCGAACTGGTGTAACAGTGAGTATCAGCCGAGGGCAGCTTGCAATAATAGCTTTGGGTAAAAAGACATGGGAGTTCTGGAAACAAAAAGATGTCTATATAGGAATAGAGGAGGATAATCACTATACGAATATCATACAAAGAGAGTACCAGGTACAAATATCAGGAGAGAAATGAAGTACATGAAGATGAAGAGACAGACGGAGCATAACGCCATTCTACTCTTGCAGTTCCCTCCTCCAGCCTGGTAGAACCTGACATGCCAAGTAATGCCAAGTAATGGAACCAATCTCTTCCTTTGCTGGCTCCTTAGTCCAGTCGAACTTTGCGCCCACCTTTTGCAATCTTAGCACCGTCGGGGAGTCGTGACATGACGCATCGCGGCTCTCTTTCCAGCCCACCCATGGATGCCAGGGCAAAGGAGTCTGTATTGTGGGCAAAGTATAGATAATAGCCGTTCCTGTTCTTCTTGACGGCCATGATTCCGATGGCACCCGCGGAATGACAGTTTTTCACCCCGGGGTGATCCATAAAGTCCTTAGCTATGAAAGATTCCATAATGGCATCTTCGTCGTCGTCCTGAACGTCGATGCCGGCAGGACCGCGACGGGTCCCATGATAAAGACGCTCAGCACACCTCTGAGAAGCCATTGTGGTGGCCATATGTTCGCCCGTGCCACTTGTTACGGCCGCAACGGTGAGATTATCGTTGTCATCTTCGGCGCAAGGCACAACGGCCGTCCCAATGCCGACTAAGGCGGCTGGTCCTAGGCGGCCCCGATGCTTCATTCCAATGCCGCCAGATGAGGATCCTGCTGCAATGTGGCCTCTATCATCAATTGCAATAGCACCAATAGTGTCCGTGACCGAATCCTCTTCAGAGCTACCAGACTGGAACTGGCGCTTTGCTGTTTGCGTGATTGAATCCTCGTTTTCATTTGATACGCTAAGCGGACGCTTAAGACCGCGAATACTTACGCCAGCTTCATCCTCTTGGGGCAATTGATCCTCATCAAGGTTGTTTGAAACCTCATGGAGGTTGTCGATATTCTTAGGGGGCTTCAAGCCATCGAAAGTCGCTCCTCCAGACTTTTGCGTCTGTTTGGCCTCATCTCGAGGGGAGACAGTGCTCACACCGTTCCCATGGCCACCTTGGTTGGTGTTTCTATGGTATCGTTTTGGGCGGTTGGGTGAAAGCATTGGGCTCATATCGCCCGTTAGAGCGGCAGATGTCGTCTGCAGCAGCACACTCGACGTTGGTCGCATGAGGTTTCTCGGAGAATTCGTTGGAGTTGAAGCCAGAGCCCGAGCATATGTTGTCGGGTACGTTGGAGGTTCAGAGATGCTACTAGCATCGGGATTAGGCGTGCCAACACAAGGAGAATCCGGTTGTCCTTCGTTCCACGTGCCGGCCAGGATTGCTGCGGTATGATCCCGAGGAAAGGTTTTATGAGGGTCTGTTACTGCCATTGTCTCGTATTGACACGGAGCGCAGCTCATGTTGATCGGGCTAGCAGCAAAACCGCCTTTTGCACCTTTCGGCTTGACATCAGCTCTCTTCAGGTCCTCTTGCCATCGTAGAAAGCGGTCCCTGGAGTTTTTTGATACGAGATACTCGTTGGTAAAGGTCGCCATGCCGTGTTCCTCAGCAAAGAGTCTTGCTCCTTCACCAACAAGAGCGTTGGGGGGAACCCGGCGGAGGCTCAGGGGTTTGTTGCTCGTGTCCAAGATGAGCTTCGCCAATGAAATAGGGTTTCGGATGTCTATTAGAAGCAGCCTTGTTAGTTGGACACGATGGGCGTCGTTTGTGCTGGGCTATGTAGATGGTACAATTGACTGACTTGGAACAGCTCCACAGGCACCGCTGCGTCCTAGATGATCAACGATTGTTGCATCGCACTCGACGACGCCATCAATGGATAAATTGGAGCCGTAGCCTGCATTCGTTATCTCTTTGTCCTCAAGGATGCGAAGAGCAACTTCGACGGCCTCGGTGGCAGTGGCGCCAGCTTTTAAGAATTTCATGCCCATCTCGCAGGCCCTATCGGATGATGCATCGAGTTAGCACATTAGAGTGGAAGGCAAAGGGGGGAATTCGAGAGAATGGTCGGAGAGAAACTCAACCGAAGAAGGGGATGCCTTACGCCACGCAAGCCTCAAGATGAACATGTTCGTTTTGGTGACTATGAAAACCCGCTCCAGCATGGATAAAGATTGCCGGAACACTCTTGAGCTGTTTCTGACCGAAGCCGAGAACGCGATCCAGTGCACCATCAGTTCCGTATGTGTTGTCAGCCATCATGGAGGAAACTTCATGGTCACAGTCGCTGCTCATGCTTTGGATGTGAGGTCCCGTATAGAAAGTATACGAAAGAGCTGTCCAGAAAGCTGTGAAAACAAGAGACAGTATTGATAATTGGGGAAAAGGAACGGAAGAAGACGGGCTAGGACGATCAGATCGGCCCCTCTGAGAGGGAACGGAGAGAGTAAGAGAGTAAAAGGAATAAAATCTAGGAAGTGTTGAAGTTTTGGACTTTTTAGGTGTGTGCAGAGGAATTTCTCTCAGCACGAGACAATGCCACCGCCTTTTGTTCTGCCAGTCTACAGAGTGCAGTCGCTTTTCAACAGAGATAGCCGAGAAATTTTGCACCGAGCACGCACGCGGCAGGCGAAGAAAGTCTGGGGCCGCGAGCGTTCTGAACCCTCAAAAGCTGGGGCTTTCTAAGTATCCGGATACACCGTGGATATGGCAGGCGGATTCAAGAAAGAGCGTCGATATCGGGTCAAAGCAGTTAGGCTGTCAGGAGGCCGCAATGGGAGGCAGTGGCTTGAGGGCGCATTATGTGGTTGAGATTTCTGTAGGCGACGCCTTCCTTGATCAATCAGGAGGAAGCTTGTTGCGTGTGTTTTTTCCACCTGGCTTGTGTTGCTTCTTTGTAGATCCTCATGGCATGGTTTGGGTCTATCTATTTCGTGATCAGAAACTGCATCTCAGCAAAGAGTCCCGATATATATGAGTGTCAGTCCGTATCATGCATAAAACAGCAATAATTCGCTAATGCAGAATATAACAAACAGACAAACAACTAGGGAATCAAGCAGAGACTGCAGCTTTTCAGATTGCGTGACCGAAACCAAAACTCCCAAGTCGCAATGTGTACAGAGTGCCCAAGATGCGTATGTATCATAGTCCCAAAAAGCGAAGCTATTCGCAGCATGACGTCGGAACCTTTGAATGGCAGCTCCCCACAAAACCCCCCTTAAGCACATAAACCCCGGCCGCGCGGTAGCTGGCGGGGCTGGTGAGATTCGTCAGAGCAACTGGAGCTGCTGTGGTTTAGCGGTCTCACTCACTAACAGCGTGCCTAGAATTAGCTGAGCATTGATCCTATGGAAGCTAAGGCACGTTACGTACGTGCCACTCCCATTCATCTCTCCCCACTTGTCCCTAGAGTCCAGCTGTCGACGCTCCATTGCTTCGCTCTCCCGACTGCAACTATCTCGACGCCTCACCGTCACGAGTCTGGGAGTTTCTGCCTGTGCTGCCAGCACCTTTTGCAATCATGGCGAACCAAACTCCCGCCGTTGTCATGGACAAGTAAGTCATGCTCCTCCCTCCTCCTCTCTCCTCTCCCCCCCTCTCCTCTCCTCTCCCTAGACTGTTCCACCGATTGTCTTCCGTGACAACAGCCTGGTTCAAGGTGCTAACTCGAGACTCTCACAGCGGCACGGGCTTCTCCAAGCTAGGTACCATCTCGCCGTTCTTCGTATCCCGCCTCCTGAATTGAACTCGACTGACATGTGCTCGTTCGCCTGCCAGGTTTTGCCGGAAATGATTCCCCTTCGTTCGTCTTCCCTACCGCCATTGCGACCAAGGCCGGACCTGGTGGGGGTGCCGGAGGATCAGGATCGGGTCGTCCCTCCGTTGCCAACAAGCCCTCGTTCCTCACCGGAGGAGCTGGTCCCAGCGGCCACCTGAATTCAAAGCGCGGAACCGAGGACTTGGATTACTACATTGGCGATGAGGCCATTAGCGCCGCGGCCGGGCCCGGATATGGCCTCCACTATCCCATCCGCCACGGTCAGATTGAGAACTGGGTATGCGTTTGAGGAACACGAGATTACAAGGAGAACATGGTCTAATGGGTATCTAGGATCACATGGAGCGCTTTTGGTCAAACTCCATCTTCAAGTATCTGCGAGTCGAGCCTGAAGATCACTACTTCCTTCTCACTGAGCCTGTACGTTTTCCACATACGACACACCCTCCGGCTGGAACGGAAGACCAAGAACCGAATTGCTAACGTTACGGTAGCCGCTGAACCCTCCCGAGAACCGAGAAAACACGGCCGAGATCTTCTTTGAGTCTTTCAACTGTGCCGGCATGTACATTGCCGTGCAGGCCGTCCTTGCCCTCGCGGCCTCGTGGACCTCGTCCAAGGTCTCGGATCGATCGCTGACCGGTACCGTCATCGACTCTGGTGATGGTGTCACCCACGTCATCCCCGTGGCTGAAGGATATGTCATTGGGTCTTCGATCAAGTCGATTCCCGTTGCCGGTCGAGACATTACGTACTTTGTCCAGTCTCTTCTCCGAGACCGTGGCGAGCCCGATTCGTCCCTCAAGACCGCCCAGGAGATCAAGGAAGAGTACTGCTACGTCTGCCCCGATATTGTCAAGGAATTCTCCCGATACGACCGCGACCGCAGCCGCTTTGCCAAGCACGTAGTGACTCAGCCCGGTGGCCGCCAGGTTACTGTCGACGTCGGTTACGAACGTTTCCTGGCACCCGAGATCTTCTTCAACCCCGAGATCTACACGTCCGACTTCCTGACCCCGCTGCCCGTGGTTGTGGATGGCGTCATTCAGCAGTCCCCAATTGACGTTCGACGAGGTCTATACAAGAACATTGTGCTCTCTGGTGGAAGCACCCTCTACAAGGACTTTGGAAGACGATTGCAGCGAGACATTAAGCTGCTCGTGGATACCAGAATCCAGGCTAGCGAGCAGCGCAGCGGTGGTGCCCGCAGCGGTGGACTCGACGTCCAGGTTATTACACACAAGAGACAGCGACACGGCCCCTGGTTTGGCGGCAGTCTGCTCGGTCAGACTCCCGAGTTCCGATCTTACTGCCACACCAAGGCGGAGGTACGTGACACATATACATTGTCTAAATATTTTAGTGGCATCATGGCTAACATTTGTCTTAGTACCAAGAATACGGACCCAGCATTGTGCGAAGATTTGCTCTTCTTGGTGGCCCTGGCGGTTCATAGAGGGGTGTGTTATAAGCGGATTACGATATGGCGCGGGGTAGATACTAGGCAGATGATTTTTGTACTTGACAAAATATATACATTATATACACCTTGTGTTATGTATTATGGTGATGAAATTGCGTGTTATTTATGTCGCTTTCTATCATTTGGTGATTCATTGTAGGTTGTCGAGACTCTGTCATGAGGGTTGAGTGACAAGTTACAAGCCAATTAGGAGAGTGGTTGCAGAAGACGTTGCTAGCAGGTACTCAGGGACTAACAGTTAGTTATTCGCAGATCTATTGGCCACACAATTCAAGATGATTTTCTCTCACACAAATGTCAAATATCGTATCATATCTCATCAATTAACTGAAAAAGAAACTCATCATAATCATACTTTACATCCCACAACGCTCCGCCGCCATGTATATCGAAACAACCCATGCACCCGCCCATACTCGCACTAACCCAACCGCCCGCCTATATTCGCCCAGAATGATATCTAAACCAATCACTTTTGTTTTGCTTTTTTCTTCATATTTAAAGTTATGAATGGAGAAGAGTGTATTATCGTGTACTCCTTGCTTTTCTCCATTTATTTCGTAGGGTCAACGACAATACGGCCGGCAATCTTGCCATCGTGCATCAAAGTGTACACCTCCTGCAGCTGGCTCAGACCAATAGTCTTGAAGGGCACGGTGATGAGACCACGGCGGAAGAAGTCGAGCGCCTCAGCAGTATCAGCGCGGTTGCCGACGTAGCTGCCCTTGATGGTGATCATGCGGATGACGGTGTCGAAGACTGGGGCGCTGAGCTGAGCACCCGCAGGGAGACCGATGCAGACGAGGACGCCCTTGGAGCGGAGGTACTGGGTGGCCTGCTGGAAGGGCTTCTCCTGGGCGGCGACGAGGAGGGCGGCGTGGGGGCCCTCGCCGTCTCGTGTGGCGGCGCGGACGTCGGCGACGAGGTCCTTTGTCTTTGTGAAGTCGACAAAGGCGGAGGCGCCGAGCTTCATGCACAGGTCGCGCTTCTCGTCGCCGCCGTCGATGGCGATGGTGTGCAGGCCCATGGCCTTTGCGTACTGCAGGGCGATACTGCCCAGACCGCCACCGGCGCCGACGACGGCAACGGTTTGGCCGGGCCGGGTGTTGGACTCCTTGAGGCCCTTGTAGACGGTGATGCCAGCACAGAGGATGGGGGCGACGGCCTCGAGGTCGCACTCCTTGGGGATGCGGGCGACGTGGGCGGCCTTTGCGATGGCGTACTCCTGGAAGGTTCCGTCGACGGTGTAGCCGGAGAGCAGGGCCTGGTGGCAGAGCGACTCGTCGCTGTTCTGGCAGTAGGAGCAGCTCAGGCACGAGCCGTTGAGCCACTTGATGCCGGCGTAGTCGCCAATCTCAATGTCCTTGACGAGCTCGCCGCGGGCAACGACGACGCCGGCGCCCTCGTGGCCGCCGACGAGGGGTAGCTTGGTGTCGAGGGGCCAGTCGCCCATCATGGCGTGGAGATCGGTGTGGCAGACGCCAGAGTACTTGATGTTGACGAGGACCTCATCGGGACCAGGCTTCTGGACGGGGATCCTCTTGTAGACGACAGCTGGAGAGAGAGAATGTTAGCAATGAATGAATGGATGAGGAGGAGGGATTGGAAGTTTGGAGGGGTGAAAGCGTACGTCCACCGGTCTTTTCGACGACCTGCGCCCACTGCTCAGAGGGGATATCGATGCTGCCCATGATGGATGTTGGGAGTTGAAGTTGTAGATTGAATAGATGGATAATAGGAATTGAGTCGAGATTGAAACTGTTTTCAAGAAGAAATGTGATGCTGAGAGGAGAGTCTGGAGAGACAAGCTATAGAGAAACGGTTCAATCCAGGAGACGAACCGGCTCCTTTATACTCGTTTCTCCTTGAAGCTCCTCAGCTACATCCCACGTACGGCAGTGATATCATGGCCGATAGGACGCATCCATCTCGTTCGTCGTTCGGCTGGACGGACCGAAGCCATGATTGGTGTGACTTTCGCCTGCACACAGTGGCAATCCCATCAAAGCCCAGTGAAAATACCAAATCAACCAATGCTAGATTGCAGAACCAGAGCCGGCGTCGCACGCGTAGTCC
The DNA here is from genome assembly GCA_002022785.1 of Trichoderma guizhouense. Taxonomy (NCBI): domain Eukaryota; kingdom Fungi; phylum Ascomycota; class Sordariomycetes; order Hypocreales; family Hypocreaceae; genus Trichoderma; species Trichoderma guizhouense. The sequence goes on from LVVK01000008.1 coordinate 340,686, forward strand.
GTTCGAGGCTGGTGATTGATTTGAGCGCGGCGTCGGAGAAACTGAAAGGCTACAGGGGGGGGCCGAACAAGCTGCATACGCTGGCCCCGCCGGCGCAGCAAAGTCATGCCATGGCGCATCATGCCATCAAACCATATCAGATGCATGCGGCATGCCACCTCGCGAAAAGCAAGCCACATCCTCATGTCCGCGCAGTCGAATTGGCCGTGATTTGCGCCGTTGATCCTTTTTTTTTCGATTGTTTCTTTCGTCGAGCGGTGCCCCCGCAGAACGCCCGGTCTCGTTTACGGGCAGATCCTTGTTGTCGAAGAGTCACAGAAAACCCGTGTTCAATTGTTTGGTAGTCTGTTGTTTCGTCACACTGTCCCGGTTCCTCTTTTATCCTCTTTTGTAATCGAGTTTTCAATTAATCTCTTTATTCAAATTGATAGAGTAAAAATTGTTATTTTACACAGTATCTCCAATTCTTACTGCATTGGGAAAGTACCGCATAGCCGTATAAGTCAGTATGATGCATTCACAGTCCTGGTTTACAATCATGCATCTATACGACTTTTACAATGTCACTCTGTACTAAAGTGGGCAGCAGTATACAATGTACCTCATGTAAGTTGACTCAGGTCAATGTTGTATTCTCACAACAAACTCTTCAACTCCGACGCAGATCCCCATGCAATGAGCAACCAACAAAAGATACAGAATGAAGCAGAAAAAGAAAGGTGTGCAGCGCTAGGTGCAACGGAATTCTTCAACAAAAGAAACCAAAGCGTTGGTCCTATCATTTCCCATTCTTCCTGCATACCCGGCGTCTCAAGCCGCTTCATCATACACAGCTAGCCAATGATGCCTAGATAGCTCTACAAGGGGAAGCTATTCGTTGCTAAAGCTTTTGACTTTACGCCAACCCCAAGCTGTATTCTTTCTTCCCACTGTGAACAGCCACCGATGCATCCAACATCTAGTTACGTACAAACTACAGCCAGATAGAATGCTGAGCGGCACTCACGGGCAAAAGTGGGCTCCACGCCACGATGTTTCGAAGGGCGGAAGGGAGGGGGGAATCTATCTAGATGCAGAGTAGCGTCGTGGAATCCGGGGATGGTTAGGAAGAGGAGGAGGAGAGTAAGGCCTCGAATCTCCGAGTGTCACGATAGGCGTGGGGTTGACGGCTTACGTTGCAGATATGGGGTTTGACGAGAGTCAGTGCCTCATTTGCTTACCATGCAGCTTCGATGCTTGTCCTTGTGACCGGTTTCTGGGGATGGGAGTTGTGATGCTGGCAAGATGCTCAGATGAAGACTATATGTGATACAACTAACAAACAAGCATACCAACAGAGACAGTTCATCAGTGAGAATAGGATAATCAATACTAAACTACCAATGAGTAGTATCAAGCTACAATTCTAATCAAAGATACCTGCTGAAGCTACTCTCCTAAACATAGATCCGAGGCTTGCTTCATTTCACCAGCTCCAAGCCCCAGATCAGATCCCATGACAAGCCAGCCAGCTCGGTATAACTCTCCCGAAGCCGTCGTACAAACCCCCCACAAACACCCTCCTCTTCCCCAGAAAAACCAACCTATCCAGATCAAAAAAAGAACAGCTGCCTAGCCACCAAGATCCTTCCAATCCCATTCCCAGCAATACATCCCAGCAAACAAGCCCGTCAATGCCTCAGGTCTCCCCGTTCCGCCGATGGATGCGGGACCTGATAAGCTCTTCGCTCGAACGGATCTCTGTCTAATCCAGTCTACTTGCACTTCCCGGGAGGGCTTTCCCGGGGACACTATGCCCCTCTTGTTGTTAGCTTCTATTTCCCTATTCTTCTATCCTTCCCTTGTGTATGGACGAGGGGGGCTTGTTTCGTCCCTTTCCCTCCAGCTTTTTCTTTCCCTAGTAGAAATAATCCGGGGTGCATGGTGCGGGTTGGGGCGCAAGTCCGACGGATTATTGGAACTACTACCCTGGACTTTGTAGTTTATGCACTGGGCTGGGGGAAACGAAGCGTCTAGGTTTTTGGCCGTCGACGGTCCGGCTCTGCGGAGGGCAGATTTACGGAATGCGGGGGAGATGGGCCTAGAATTTGGTGCCTTGTGGTCTAGATAGAGGATCTTCCATCTTCAGCTGGCGGGCGTTGGGGATGTTGGGGATGCGATTATTGGTTGGCATGGGCGGGCAGCGGGAAGAGATGGAGATGGTATACGAGTGCGTTGCCAGGTACATGGCCAAGAGCCCTCTCTAGTAGATCTACAAATCATCAATTTCCCCTTCTCAGCGAGATGAATGAGTATGCGGGCTTCGTGCTTGCATGGAGCTGCCATAGGATATACTCGCCCTGTTCCTGCTTCTTCTTCTGTTCTTGCTCCTTGTCCTGTTTCTCCTGTTCTTGTTCCCTACTATATGTGTATGCCCCTTACATCTGACTCTATCAACCGAACAGAATTGTTTTCCTCGGTCAATATCTGGGCGTGCTACTCCAGCAAATCCGAAAGAGAGACACATGGACAAACACGCATCACAACGCACTCGAACATCACCTCGGCGAACCTCGCATTCTCTTGACAGAATACGAAGCCTTCAAACTCCATAACGGGACTCGTGATTTCATTTCATTAATAAAAAAGAGACAAAGCGCTCAAATCTTTGACATATAATAGCAGCAAAAAAAGCTGTCTTCCCCCCCGCCTTTCTCTCTCTCCTGTTCTACCACCCCATCAGGTCTTAGGCTCTTCTCTCCCTCTACGCAGCAGCGGGAATCTCAATCGACTTCTCAATACCATCGGCCGTCGCAGAGTTAATCTTCTTGCCAGTCTTGGCAATCTTCGTCAGGACCGTCTCGTAAGGCAGCGCAGTGACGACCTTTGCGCTCTGGTTCTCGAGGGAAACCTCGTAGCTCTCGACGCCTGCAAACACAACACACACACACACGTCAGTCCCCGACAGAAAGAAGAATAGAAGGTTAGAAGAGAAAAAGCAACATACCGTCAAGCTTCTTGAGCACGCGGTCGATGGCGCCGGAGCAGCCGCCGCAGGTCATGGTGACGTTGAACTCGTAGGTGTGCGTGTCGGCCATTTTTGCTGTCTTGTTGTGGTGGTTTGTAATCTGGATAAAAAAAGGCAAATGCTTTTTGCGACGAATGCAAAAGAAGAAGATGTAAATAGGTAGCTTGTGGTTTGGAGTGATGCAGAAGAAGAAGAAGAGGTGCGAGCGAGTCTTTATGAAGGGGCTGACAGATGACACAAAGGTCCGATTAATAATTGCTCTTCTAAGATGGATATCAGAGAAAGCGCATCGCCAAAGAACCAAAAAAAGGCTGCTCGTCACTGAAGCGGGAATTGCGCCACACCAAATAGAAGGGTCTCTATTGCTGTAACTCTGTCCGTCCCAAGGGGGGGTTTAGAATACGAGTACTGTATACTTGCTAGTCTAAGTGTTTGGCGCCCTTGGTTGAGTGTAGTGAGGGAGATTTGCGTAGGTACAGGATACCGCGTTGGGAAACAAGCGCCCCGCTAGACGGAGCTTTGGGGGGGCGGGATGTGAAACTTGCTCACGGCGTTGGATTGAAAGTATTTGGTGAGAACATGAATAGGAGAAGATACTGGAAAGGGGGCAGATGAATTACGAATGCGTTGGTTTGTACAAGTACGGATATGTAATTGCCCCCTTAGTTCGGATTTGATTCACGTCGTTTTGAGGCCGTTTCGCCGGATTGCGTCATTTGTGCCTGGTCCCGTTGACGTACCGTCACTGTCTCAAGTCTCAGCTCTTACACGGAGACATACAATGGATCAAATATGTGTTGGTCATCACCATATCTATCCGGTGATAATTCAGGATTTGCCATGAAGAATCAGAAACCATTCATTACTCATAAGACTAGATGCTCGTCATACATACAATTCACACACTAATACATAGCACACAGTCACAGTTCACATATACATCGTCTCCTCCACGCAAGAGAGAACACTGAAGATATCAAGAAACAGACAGCATCAAAGCCTAGAACCGCGACTCAACTTTTTGCAGCGTATCCTGCAGCGCCCAATCATTCCTCGCCTTCTTGCTCATCACCGCCTCCGCCTGCGTCTTCGTAAACCCCCTCGCCTCCACCGCCGGATTGTATCCCAGCCCATTCACCTCCCCAACGGCCTTCGAATCCAACTTCGGCGCAAATCCCCCATCCGCACGTCTATACACCGTCACCACCACAGCACCTCCCAAGCCAAGGTTATGCTGCAGGCAGTATCGCGTGTTGGCAACGTTCCGGTTGTTCGCCCACCCGCGCAGGTGCCAGACCAGCTCGGCGCACTGCGCGATGCCCGTGGCGCCCAGCGGGTGGCCCTTTGAGATGAGCCCTCCGGACGGGTTGACGAGATACTTTCCGCCGTACGTGATGTCGCCCTTGCGCACCAGCTCGTGCGCCTTGCCCTTGTCGCTCAGCCCGAGGGCGTCAATGGCCACCATCTCGTTTGCGCTGAAGCAGTCGTGCAGCTCCACGACCTGCACGTCCCGCGGCGAGATGCCCGCCTCGCCCGTCGCTGTCTTGACCGCGTGCTGCGTCATCTCGTAGCCCATCAGATCGATGGCGCTGCGGGAGAAGACGCTCGCACCATCCGTAGCGAGACACTGCCCGGCAATCTCCACGGCCTGCGCCTTGAGATGCGGCCGCTGGTCGAGAAACTCCTGCGACACCAGGATCGCCGCCGCACCGCCGTCCGAAGTCGGGCAGCACTGCAGCTTGGTCAGCGGATCGTGGATGGTGGGCGACTTGAGCACCTCCTCCAGTGTGTACACCTGCTGGAACTGCGAGTACGGGTTATTCGGCGAGTGAGCATGATTGACCCTCGCAATCTCCGCGAAATCCTCCGCCTTAGCACCGTACTTCTCCATGTACTCCCTCCCAGCATTGCCAAACATCTGCGCCGCACCCGGAGCATTCGTGACGCCCCTCGTCTCGGCCATCATCTTGACCGTCGTGCCCGTCGGGTTCTCGCGGTCCTTCCAGAAGCTCTGCAGGCTGCCCGGGTTCATCTTCTCGAAGCCCACCACCATGACGCAGTCGGCCGCGCCGTTGGCGATGAGCGTGCGGCCCATGGCCAAGCCCGTCGAGCCCGTCGAGCAGTTGTTGTTGACGTTGTACACGGGGATCTTGGTGAGGCCGAACTGGTAAAAGACGCGCTGCCCGCAGGTGCTGTCGCCGTAGCAGTAGCACGCGATGCCCTGGTCCACGTCGTCGTAGCTGATGTGCGCGTCCAGCAGCGCCTTGACGCCGGCCTCGTAGCCCAGCTCCGTGTAGTCGACCTTGCCCCGGGGCTTGATGAACTTGGTCATGCCCACGCCGAGGACGTAGACGGGCGACTTTTGCTTGGGAGCCATGGTTTTTGGTTTTGTGTGATATATATATCCTCTGTCTTGTGTTGTATGTTGCGGTGTGTCTTTCAACCCATCAGAGCCTCGTAAAACTACTACCAAGGGCAGCACATATATATATCTCCCCTTTTTATATCGGCGTATACGGAGTGATAAGGAGTATCGGCAGTTTATATGCACGTGAATGTATGCATCGTGGCAGAATGCGGGGGAAACACCGTTGATCGTACCTTGGGATCCGGGGCAACGATGCCGAGGTACTGCGGGCCGTCCAGCCCGTATTACCCGTTTCTGTTTCGAGGTGTTGGTGGAGCGATCAAACTGCCTGCTTCGTTTCCAATGGGTTTTAGCTTCGGGGCCCGCCACAATCTTAATCCGAGAGTATCCCGTAAGTTACGGGAAAGGCAAAGGCTAAAAAGGGGAATTCATGACAGAGACGTCGATTGATTTTTAATGAGCCTTGGTGTTACGCACGTGAGACGGAATGGATCAGAGGATTACAAATTGGGCTCCGAGGGGACTCGGCCGAGCATTGTCAGTGCGGCGGTGCAGAAGTGGACTGGAAGGAATTTACACCGGCTCACCGGCCGAGAGTCACGGATCCGATCAAAGTATATCGGCCGAGTGGACAGATTGATTCAAAGATGCCCGAATGGCAGAAGGATGGAAACACATATTTAAAGGGCATTTCCAGACTGCGTAGAATTTTTATAAAAGCTCAGAACCATCTTTATCCTTCTATTCAGACAGACAAATTCAAACCAAAAGTTTACCTGTGTCAATTGCCGTCTTGGTTTCACTTACACGCACCGCACGACCCTCTCATCTCAATCACATACAGTACATGCTCCCACTCTACATAACAACAACAATAATATCTCATACATACCATATTATTACAACATGCACATCTTCATCTCTGGAGCCACCGGCCGCAACGGCCGTATCGCCCTCGATACCGCCCTCTCCCGCAGCCACACCGTCACCGTCCTAACCCGCAACCCATCCTCCCTCCCCTCCAACCCAAACCTCACCATCATACAAGGTACGTCCTCGCAATCCCACACCCACCCCAAGTATAACAACACCACAAACTAACCCCTCATACAATACAGGCTCCCCCTCCTCCCAACAAGACGTCCAAACCGCCCTCTCAACACCATCCCTCCCCTCCACCATCATCATAACCCTCAACCAGCGCCGCACCTCCGACAACCCCTTCGCCCCCTTATCCCCAGACTCTCCCCCCGACCTCCTCGCCTCCACAACAAGCGTCCTTCTCGCCGCAATCGCCGCAACATCATTCACACATCCTCCCAAGATCGTATTAAACTCCATCTTCGGCGCTCGTGAGTCATGGAAGAATCTCAGCTGGGCTTTTCGCGTGGTGCTGGACCACAGCACTATGAAGTACGCTGTTAAAGACCACAATAACACGGATATCTTGATAAGGGAGAGTGGTGTGCCGTTTGTACTTGCGAGAGCGCCGAGATTGACTGAGGGACCGGCTGCCAAGGTCAAGATTTGGCCTGAAAATGGTCAGGGATGTGGCTGGAACGTGACCTTGAGCAGGGAAAGCTTGGGAGCGTGGCTGATCACGGCAGCAGAGTCCAATGAGTGGGATAGCAAGTCGCCGGTGTTGACCAACTAAAACGGCCATTGTATTATAGAACTTTTTACCTTTATGGAGATTAGAGCAGCAACAACAGTATAATAGCAGTATATTAATCAGAATCCCGCCATTCATTTCATGGTACGGGTTGGCCATACTTTTTGCCTATAAATATCCACCCTCCCTTTATTGTACATATACAGCCAAAAGAAGAAAAGGACAACAACAGAAGAAAGAAGAGGAAAAGCCTCTTCGCCTTGCTCCAAACACTAACGCGCGTAGGGTATCTCCTTCTCTCTCTCACTTTCCTATGAGAAACCAACCAGAATGTGACCGACCATGTTACTCAGAGCCAATACTCGCCAATCAGTAGCCTCTATATATGAGGAGGAACCCAATGACCATAACGTTCGTCGCTCGTTCAAGCCGTAGAAGAAGACGAAATAAAAAAAAGCCATAATTAAGAGAGGACAAACATAGACAAAAGATACAAGTAGACAGATAAACAAGAAAAAAAGACAAGATTAAGTAGACGAACATAACCACAAAGGGCGGACTAGAATAGTCGGAATCAATCCCAGCCATCCCACATTATCCAGCCGCCCAGTTCTGTGGTAGGATCCGAAAGGCCTCCCATGCTGTAGCCTTGCTGCACGTAAGGCATCCTTCCATGTGAGTACGCGTCATTCGCGCTGCCGAGGTATAAACTGCGCAGCTTATCTGCCGTCACGTTGGTGGCCCTCAAGCAAGCATCCAGCAGGCCAAACAAATTGTTGGTAATCTCTTCGCTTCGAACATCAGCCTTTCTTACGCTCTCCAGCACAACAGCAATACACAAAACGTCTTTGACATCACTGCCGCGGATAAGCCCAACAAGGAGATCGATTGTCTTCTGCACGGTGCCAATTAGCCGCGCAGGCGTCCACAGCATCAGGTCGTCCGGTATGTACCCCGGGAAATCATCTACAGGGGCCGGCGAAGACCGTATCCCGTGCTGATCGAGCATGACGGTATCAGCAGAAGGCCGAACGGCCGGCCTGATAAAGTAGCAAACGCTCAGGGACGCCTGGACAATGTCTCGCCGCAGCATCTGCACGTACATTTCAGCAACGTCCTGAAAGTGAGGCAGATTGGGATCGACCTCGTCAATGTATTTCAAAATGACCATGCAAGACCGCAGGTAGGCCCTTGAGATTTGTGTTGGAGCTTCAGGGGCTGCCATGGCAAAGGGTCGATACAAGGCCAGCAAAGGCCGCCGCACGTGCATATCAAGTATGACGCGATTTCTCCAGAGCCTGCTCTTCTGCGCATCGCTGAGGGCCGCATGCCGCGGGAAGATGTAGTTGATGTCCTCGAGGAAGCGGTCGAGCTTTCCACCCACATCTAGCACCTCTTGATAGTCGCGAATGGTGTCGATGCGGTTAATCATGTGCGCCACTCTCATCCGCGTGGGGAGAGTCATGACTGTATAGACCTGAATCTGACTATCTGTTGCTTGGTCAAGGGGCCGAGACGGCGGCAGCTCAGTCATTTCTGGGTAGAGGTCGACATCGTTAAGATTTCGCGGCGGCCGGCAGGAATAGTCGCCATCTCGAGTGAGACAGGGCATGTTGGCAGCAATCGACATGTACAAGTCCATGTCCAGGACCGTGAACCACAGCCGTCTTCGGATCTCGCCGTGGAACACCGTCATCCGCGGTTCAAACTCTGAGGGATCTCTGTGGAGCCCCATGGACATTGCCATGCGTACGACGAAGCCCAGATGATTCCACGAGTCTTGTGCCCGCGGAATAATCATTCTCTTGGCCAGTAGCAACAGCACCTCGACTTGCAGCGTGGCAAGCTCCACGAGTTGCTTGCCTTTGAGGCTGTCCAGCCATATTCGAATCAACGCGCAAGCAGTCGGGATGTGCACGCCTTCTACGCGTTCTTGGTGGACCAATCCTCTTGATTTGGTATCGAACCGAGATGCCACTGCTAGGACCGACAGCATCTGTGGCAGGAAATGCTCAGCCTGCGGGTTGCCTTGCCAGTATTGGTTATACTGTTCCACGAATGTTGGAGTGTGAAGGATTCTGAACTGTGTCTCCGAGGTGTCGAGATAGGCAGCCAGCAGGCGATCACAGACCGCCCTCTTGGGCAAGATGTCTGTCATTCGCTTGTGTATGGGCATCATGGAATCCACAAAGACGGTGATGGGGGTCAGCGACTTTGTCAATTCGCCTCGTAGATGCTTATGCAGGGCTTCAAAGCTGGTAAAGGGTTCCCGCTGGAAGTTGTGTGCCACATATGCCTTTGCATCGTCAAACTAGAACACAGGGGAACGTTGAGAGTCAGCTTCTTGTTGGCCCAATATCAAAAGAATCGAAAGCAAAACTTGCCCCTCCGACACACGACTGATCCCGACTTACCAGATTCAACAGCACCCGGGGGTCGTTCTGCCCGAAATACCGGGTTCGCAAGGCCCCGCGCTTCACTGTCAGTCCCCGTATTGTCTCTGGTGGTGCGGCGACGATCCTACCGCCGCCGAGCTCGGCCCTGCTGGGGCTTCGCACGAGGACCTGCTTCTCCAGCCGCTCCATGCGTATGGACAGCTCCTCGAGCAACGGCAGGCTGGTAGAATCGCCCGCCTTATTCGGTCTGGCGGCGCCAGCATCGCTGTACGTGCTGCCCAGCCCGGGCAGAGTGCTGTGCGAGTAGTTGCGCTTGGCTGGCCGGCCCGGCTCAGCTGCCTCTGCGTCCGAGCCTTCGGACAGGTTGGCCGAGTCCTGGTCGGGCGCGTACTTGCAGGGACGGCTCGACTTTTGGCACTGCGAGCAAGGACAGAGGCGATCGCATCGCAGCTTGCGCTTCCGACACTCGGTACACGACTTGACGGGCCTTGGCCGCTTGACGCTGCGCTGTGGTTGCTGCTGCGGTTGTTGATGCTGAGGTTGTTGCGACTGCTGTGACTGCGCCTGCGACTGCGACTGCAGCTGTGACTGCGAATGTGACGCGCCCAAGTGATGCTGGTGCGGCGAAGGCTGCTGAGACATTGAGGAAGTGTCGTAGGGACTTGCCCCTTCGCTGGGGTTGGAGGCATCGACGCCCATGGCTGGCGACTGAGCCACTCCCGGCTCGGTGATGGAAGGATACGTATGCATTGAGGCCATCCGATGGGCAAGATGGGGCAAGAGATGGGATATGCGAGATGGCTGGGCGGCCGAGTGATTCGGCCGATCGGAGAAGGGGGAGAGAGGGTCGACTTTTGAAATAGTATGTGCTTTTGTGATGTCAAGGAGACGGCACGCATACAAGTCGCTTATCTAACGGCAGCACGCCAACGCCAAGCATAACGGACAGGAAACGGCAACACAAGGAGGCAGGAGACGCAAAGGACTGCAGAGGAGTGGGATAGGGATTGGAGGAAAGACGAGGACGACGGAGAAGGGGGGGTGTGATTGTAGGAAGTGGCTTGAAGAGAGAGCTTTTGGTCTGTGACTGTTGTCTCTTGTGACGGTTCGTCTTTGGTTGAGCCTTTCTCTCTCTCTCGCTCATACACCAATCTCTCTCACAGCATAGACAGCTCTCCGGTTCTTCCTATCTCTGCTTTGTCGTCAGACGGAGAAAAAGAGATGCAAGTCCAGCTTCAGCCATGCAGCGGAAAGCTCCGAAGCTGATGATGCGTCGTCGTCACAGCTTCGAGTTTGACTCGCAAAGTAAAGTCTAGTCTCGCCGTCCTTGCGTCGGCGATGGTGAGGTAGTGATCGGCGGTTGCTTGGCTCGAAACTGGGCCCCCATGCCAGGACGCCGGAGTACTCCGTGGCTTGCTTAAATTTTCTCTTAATTTTCCCTCTATTTTTTCCCGGCCCAGACGCCAGCACCAGCACATGCCAGCAGAGCTGGGAAACTAGTTTGAAGCCTAGTTTGCGGAAGTGTGAATGGACCTTTAGCGAGGCTTTTGGCTCGGCCGAACCATGTCCCTGCAGCGCTGTCGAAAGGTGGGGGCCCCCCCAGCCCGCGAAAAGGCAGAATAGTTTGACCGGGCACAAAGTTAAGGTAGCAGTAGGTAGCAGTGGCTGTAAGTAAGGAGTCGGACGTTGGTTGAATCTGGATTGGACTTGGGACAAGACCCGATCATCAGACGGTGGCCCAGGATCAGCATCAGTCAGTCAGGATCCCCGGAGCTGGCCGCCACGTGACGGGACACGGGTTTGCGATTCAACGACGTCGTTTGTACTCGTACAGCAGACGGACAGACAATTCACTTTGCATCCTCACGCGGAGGGATGTTTGTTTGATCTGGCTCTTCTGTATCAAGGCAACTCACAAACCATGGAACCTCATTTGTCCTTCTTGAAACATCAGGCCTCCGGGCTCCAGCTCTGATCCCCCAGAGGCTCCAGCTCCGTACGGGCTAAACAATTTGGTCAACTCCGTAGCTGCAGCTGCAACTGCTCGGTGGTGCTCCATTGCTTGCAAAAAAAAGCGGCAAGGTACATTACATTGCACATGCAGCTAACGCGCAGGCTCCAGGTAGACGGGACATTTCTGCTGCTCCCCCAGCAATCAAGCCCGTTCCGTTTGGCGTACTGGTAGCGTATCACCCGCTAGCATCAAAGCGGCAGCGACAAGCTGAAACTCTACTCTATAATTATCTCCAACGCATCATCCCCCGTCAGCACCGCTTCCACTGGCCCCAAAGCATCGCATCAATCATACGTGATATTGTCCAGATCGAGTCAATGCCGTCAGTCAAACAGGCAATTAGCGCGCTCCGGCCATCTTCCATCCTCCCCCCTGGCATGCATTTTCTTCAGCGCCTCTGCAGCCGCACTCCTACAAGCCATGGATGGTCATGTCACATCGTGGGACCGACCTCCGGTGGTGGAATTGGGCAACGCGCCCCGTGCCTGCACCGTGCAGGACCGGAGCATTGCGCCAGACTGGGCATGATGGAAGAAGGAAAAAAGAATCAAAAGAAAAAAAGGGCCCCATGTTCGCAACTCATTCTCCATCACGTCTCGTCTCCCCCCACAGGCGTCAAACTGCTTCCAGGGACCCTTTCAGCACTGGACGCTATTTCGGCCGTATACACGGGCGAAAGCTCCGGTTCTGGGCGGCCAACCACCCAATAAACGTCCCCTGCGTTGGCCCCGAACCCCCTAGCCGGAGCAGCACCTCGAATGGAGTTTTCCGTCTTTTTCGTTTTGGCTCCTCCCATCGCTTTTTAGTGCTGCCTTTAGCCCATCCCTCAGCAGTAGTTCGCTCGTCCCGGCCGAGAGCTGCGACCCCCGGGGCCGGACAAATCGCATCTCCTGTTACCGCTATTGGCCGCTCCGTAAATGTATGCAAGGCCCTGCACCAGTAGCCTTGGGATCGTCGATGCCACTAACGTCCAGCGACGGGCACAGTACATGCCCGATGCCCGCCTGCACTGTGCAGTTTCAATGGATCGAATCAAATGGATCAAATCCATGGATGGATCAAATGCCCTTTTTCGTTGACATTTTGCCAGGCCACTCGTATAACAGCCCAATTCCGTCGTGCTGTTTTTACGCGTATATGCCCGTTCGTTGCTCCGTGCTTGCAAAAGAGGGCCCGAATGCACAAGAACGCAGCCACGGGAATTTTCTCTCTTTTCTTCTCTCGCTCCTCGCTGTTTGCTCTCTAACAGCGAGTCAACAACCCGTCCATTGGACATTGGATCAAAAGTCCCCCCCGTCCACCTCCCTCCTGTGCCGCGGCAATGGTTTCCCCCTTTGTTCACACACACAGCCCACCCCCTCCCCTTCATCTTTTTTTTTTGCTTGTCTTGCAGCCCGCCTTGGCCTTGAGCCCTCAAGATGGCGGTTTAGCCGTGCAGCCTCCTCCTTCAATGGCAAATGGCCCGGTGACGGCTGAGTGAGGGACGCGGCACGTTTCAAGCCACGGTAAGCATCATTTTATTATGTGCCCTTTTGGCTGGCGTGCGTCGTTGCTCCGGTGCTTGTTAGTCTCTTTTTGTCTCTTTTCTGTCCCCTTCCCCCTGTTCGCTAAAGATGGCATGCCGCACGGGATACACTCGCATTGCCGACTCTTCGGAGTTGCAGGCATCTGTTTTACAAGAAGAGTGAAAAACGGGCAATCGGCCGAGATACTTGCCCAAACCCTGTTTAGGACAAACCCGTGTTGTTTTTTCTCTTTTCCTTTTCCCTTTTTAGATTCTACCCTCCTTCGTTTCTGTGTGTACAGTAGCCATCCATCATTCAACTTCTGCCCCCATCTTCAAGTTTCGAGGCAACAACCAGCTCTCTCGCTCTTTGGCCTTCCCTCCCCCCGGGAACTCACAGTGCCTCTTTTTTTTTCGGCCGGAATGTATAAATAGATTCCGGATTCAAAGTGATGACGGTGGATCCCGCCTCCCGAGCCACTCAGCCTTTGTCTTGCCGCCTCGAAACGGCTTCGCCCTATGGCAAGGCCATGCCATGGCCACCCCCAACACACACACGAAAATATCGCAGCCCATCACCCCGTTGTAGTATGTAATGTGTGCTTACTGTCATCTCTCTGCCCTGGTGCGCGGAACCAAATTCCGTCCTTTTTTTTCTCCGAGTTCCGATAAAGCGAGTTAGACTCTGATCCCTATCTATCTCTCTGATGCCATCCAACCCCCCCTTGTCAACAAGCAACATGGCACTTCAGCATAGCCTAAATAAGCACAGGTGAAGATACGCACACAAGGACGCCAATTGTTGCGGAACTCCGAAGAGATATAGAGGCTCTTCCCGAACAAGTAAAACGCTGATTAGGAATTAATCTCTCCGAAGAAAAATGTCTAGTACATTAGTAGTTGTCCAAGACTACGTGCGCTTTGTAATCCTTCTGTCACCGATGATATGACAGAAACCCTTGAACGAGTTGCAGATGCGAGTGCTTACAAGTCCACGTCCTGCCCCTGACCTGGCCCTTCCGTTCCGCCATTGTTCGCATTTAGTAGCCAGATGTGTTGCTAGGAAGACGGGCTTACATACATAGTACATACATAGACCATATGTTGCTAGGAGGACAGGCTTACATACATAGACCTGCATTAAACTTGATAGTCGCCATTTCTATAATTACTCCTACCTTGCCTGAACGGCGACCACAAATCCTGCTAGTGCCATGCCCGGGTTCTCTGCAGTGACATTCTAGACACGTGTATGGCATGATAATGACTTGCTTGAGTGAGGCAGACATGGACACGGACACGGGATACCGCACAAGAAGGCAACGGAATCCCATCGGCAGTTACTGTTATCCAACATGCCATTTCTCAACCCCTGTCAATCTGGGCCTATTCTTCCATACAAACGAGATAGTAGACGCAGTAATCGCGGGCCGCTCAGCGATACATACATATGCACATACCGCCTATGAATTACACCGAATGCCCATCAAGGGCCTCATTTCGCCGCCCATTATTCCCGCCGACCTTCTTCGGCTGGCCACGACCCTGGAAGGTCTGTAGTCCCCGAGCCACCGTCTTCATCAGGATGCACATCGTCGTCGTTATCTCTAGATGCCTCCTCGCCTTCCCTCGTGTCTGCACCAGCCTCCCTGGCACCCCCAAATCCGAGCATCTGGATGAGCGCGGCCACCATCCCCCGATCCTCGCTGCTCACCGGCACCTCGGCTACGTCATCGCCGTCCTCAGCCTCGCCATCCGCACCAAAAAACGCTCCGTCGCGAAGCTGCTCCATCAGAGCATCCTCGTCTTCTTGAGGCGGAGGCCCCCGCCGCGCGAGAAGCTCTTCCATCTGGGCAATGATGCCGCCGAGGCGCGCTGGGTTCTGCCGCTGCTCGCGCCAAGGGAGCCTGCATCCTTCTCCAGTGAAGATGTTGTCTTTCTCTGCCGGCGGCAGGGGATCGAATTCGTAGTTGGGTTGTTGCTCTAGCATGCCCCGCGGTACCAGCGCTAGGAGAGATGTCTGCCCGTCAATGTAGGCCATTCGAGCCACACCCAGATCAATCGGATGGTCGTCCTTTGGTAGAGACTTTGCGTCCACCCGGTCGATGCTCTTGGCCACATCCAGTAAAAGTCGTGTTGCCTGTGGATTGTTCCACAAATCTTTGGATTGGTACAAGTATAATTTCACCCAGAACTCGGTGGCCTCTGTCTCGCAAGAGATGCCCCAGACAGACGGTGGGGTGTCGACATTCAGAGCTTGGAACAGCGCGCAGTATAACCATGGCACCCGCTGCATCCCTTCGATGAGATACTGCCTTGCCTGCTGTTCGTCGCCTATTTGTAGCATCGCCAATATTCGGCTCTGCAAGATATACACCGTGTCGTCTCGGCCGCCTTCCGTGTCCAGCTGATTTAAGAAGTCGAGAAGCCACTTCGATTCGTGCGCTCTGATGGCTAGAAAATGAATCAAGTGCCTCATCGCATAAGGATCACTACGGTCTAGAGAGTAGAAAAGCTTCGCCCACTCCAGTGCCGTCCTATAGGTGCCTTTCCTTACAAGGCTCTTGATGTAGTGGTACCCTGCTAGCCAAAACTGACGGTTCTCTGGCCTCCTAAAGTCCATGCGAGCCATTCCTAGTTCCAGACTCTGCTTAAAGGACGAAGGGGCTACTCGGCCGAAGCTAAATAGGGCGCGCTCACACAGCTCTGCAGCAAGTGCCATGTTCTGATCTTGCTTTGCGACACTGCTCACTTGCAGTAGCGTTGAGACGTGGTAGGCTGTCCATATATGTGAGCATGGTTCTCCAAACAATGGGGGTTATTGCGCTTCTTACGAAATTGGGTGAGAAGATGCACCATTCTCATAGGATCTCCCATCTGCACCTGTGCAAAAAATAGAGCCTGGATTTCATCATACTCCGGGGCGTGGGCATAAGTGTACTCGACTCCATCGGCCGTCTTGCCGAGCTCTTTCAAGGTCAAACCGCCGGTGGTACTCATTGGCCAGTGCTCTCTCCCCTGAATGAAGATGTTGCGTCTTCTAGACACTTCAGGGAGCTTGCGAGCATTTGGCGGTCCTCTCAGGAACGTCTCCAAGTCCACCTGTCGCTGCATGATTCCATGGCGTGCCCCACGACGTTGCTCCTCTTCTTCTGCGTTGGCCGATTCAATCGTGTCTCTACCAAATAGGTTTCGCATCTCATTAATGGCCTTGAGATTGTAGAGGTTAATCTTGAAAAGTCCTTGGGTTGTGGGAGCATTGCTGGAGACAGATCCTGCCTGGGGATTCTGCTCAATCTTCAATTCCTTGATGGCTCTGTCGATTTCATCATCCTCGCTTTGCTCAGCTTCCTGGGCCGGAGCAGCTTTCTTGGTCTTGCCCTTCTTCTTCTTCTTTTTATTTTTCCGGCCAGTAGCTGCAGCCACAGGTTCTTCCACGGGAGCTTCTAGTGCTGATGTTTGCTCAGGGTCCTCGTGAGCATTATCATCGCCTTCATCCTCATCTTCATCCTCTCCCCCAAGTGCAGCAAACAGATTCGCCCGAGGTTTTGCCACTACGGGAGCAATCTCGTCATCGTCTGCATCATCATCACTGCCTTCGGGTTCTTGGACAGTCTTTGCTTCCAGTTCCCTCTGCTTCTGCAGCTTCCGAAGCTGTCTTGTCGACATTTCTGAATTGTGCTCTGGGGAGAATGGGATAACGTAAATCCAAAATAAGAGGAAAAAGAAAATACGATAAAAAAAAAAGTGAAATGAGAGGTATTTATTTGTAATACAAAATCCAGAAAGGCTCTTGAAATTTATACTTTTCCAAATGCTGTGATGGCTTCCGTATCGTTTAACCAAACGTCAGAGGATATTGAAATGGTTCAGGTTAGTTGCGCAGACAACTGGACGTAGGGTTCGTTGATATGCGTCACGCCGCCTTGAACCTAGCGGGGCTGAGCGGCAGAACCCACTTGCTCCGTTTGGCTCTATTTTCACAAACTCCAATTTTCGGTATGACAGCTGTTGTTGAGTTTGCCACTCATTTCAACGTGGGTTTATCCGAGCCTTGTTGCTTTCAAATGGGTCACCACATCTACTTTATAATTCTCGTCTTGACACTTGAGCATGGGGAATTAATCCTCTTTCATTTTCTTGGTAGCGGGCTAGAAAATTGCTTGCCCACTACGAGGTACTAACTCAATAAACTTCATTTGTCTGGCTATCCTTAACCAGACCCCCGTGCTTCATATAGAAGGTAATACAGGTTCATTATATATTCGCATGCTTATCCCCAGCCTCATTGTTCAGTGAAAGACTCCGGCTTATTCCTAAGCGCCCCCCTACTCCTGGTCGAAAAGATTTTTTTTTCATTCATCATGTCCCCTCATGATTCATGGAATGCAATGCCTGTGCCCCCCTTGAAACGCAAACCGAACTCCGGCATCGTCGTCGAGTTCCGTGACCAGTGCAAATCGTAGCTCCTATCCTGAGCTGAAAGCAAATCAAACATGAATAGTATAAGTCTTCGCGGCTACTGTAAAGTAGCTTAGAAGAGGCAAACATTGAAGAATTTTGGTACATTGGTGCAAGTGAATTAAGAGGAATATTGGGAGAATGCGAGCTCAAAGTCGCACCATGAGCTCATTCGTAGTTGACGTCGTTATGTAGTCTCATTCCAGAGACTTGTATGGTGAATTGTTCTCGGGGTTGTAGCCTTTGAACCTATTCGGAATTGCCATACTACTGGCCAGCGGCAGTTGACTGATACTGGGGACGAGGACCTCCTCGTCCACCACGGCTGAAGCCGCGACCGCCTCCTCTAGTTCCGCGTCCGCGACCACGACCACGGTAGTTTCGGTATCCACCGTCGACGCTTCCTTGGCCAAACGTCTCAATGTTTCTGCGCTGCTCCTCGCCGCGCCACTCGCGTCCGCCAGGTTTTTGGCCATTGTTTTCGGCTCTCTCCTTCGCTTCGCTGGAGATGTTGTCGAAAAACGACGTCGACTTGTTGTATGCCACAGGAGTGGTGCCATCTTGGGTCTCTGAGCCTTCTGTTGCAGACGCGGCAGGAGCCTCGTTCGACGGAGAGCCCCCAACAGCTTCCTTAACAAAGTCTTCCTTGTTAAACTTGGCGTTTGACTGAGCAAAATCGAAGTCTGCGTCAGGAACCTCCACCTTGGCTGGGCGGCCACCTCGTCCACGGCCACGATTTGCGCTGCCGCCTCTAATGGCGTTAACTCGCATCTCTTGGACCTTGGTAGTCAGGTTATCCATAGCATTCCCGCCAGTGTTGCTCAGTTGTGCCATCGCCAGCGCCACAGCTGCTCTAGCTGCACTCGTGGCATCTTGTACACTGCTTGGCCCAGCAGCTGCAGACTGAGGAGCTGCCTGGGAAGCTTTTTCTGCCGCAAAGGGGGGGTTGAAAGGCTTGGATGCAGGTCCGGTGAGAGGCAAAACTGGCTGGACACGGTTCGATTTGGGACCAGTCGGGATAGCCTTGGACGCATCGGTTGCCTTTGCAGCTCCGTTCGATGCCAGTGTTGTAGCAACTGCCTTTACCTCTTCCACCGACGGCTTAGACTCGACTGGAGGAGCAGGCGCGTTGGAGGACTGTCTCGCCGCTTGAGCGTGAGATTTGGGTTCTGATTGGGGAGCTCCCTTCGACTTGTCTGCACCGGGTCCAGCAGGAGGCTTTGACTCTTGGGCGGCGGAGAGCTCAGGTGCAGCCCGCTGACCTTGAGGAGCTTCAGAGCCCGGGGGACCACCGGGTCCCGGAGGAAACGGTGCGTTGCCCCATGGACCTGGACCACCAGGTCCAGGCGGGAAGCCTTGGCCTGGAGGAGGGTACCAGCCTGGGGGTGGAGGTCCCGGAGGGAATGGTGCGTTGCCAAAACCTGGTCCAGCCATAGGGCCAGGTCCACCTCGTCCCCAAGAGCCCGGAGGCGGAGGGCCACCGTAGAACTGGCTGGGAGGATATTGGTGTTGTGGAAAGCCGGGGGCACCGGGAGGAGCTCCAGTAGGAGCGTTTTGGTTTGGTCCTTGCGCTCCAGGACGAGCTCGGGCCTTTGCATCGACTTGTTAGCACAAAGCTCTCAAAGTACGGAAATAAAAAAAAACAGTGAATATGATCCTTTACAATCAGAAGGAAGGCAACGGAAATCTCGACATGGTTTTGCGCTTTCCGACGTGACAAAAAGTTTACATCCGCAATAATTCATCATGAAAGGGTATAAAGATCTTGGCAGAAATAGAAAGAGACATCACTTACTCCGACAATAGCAGGGTCGTCAGGCATGACAGGAGGCTTATTCTCCTTGATAGCGGGGTGCTCCTCAATTCGCAAATCCTTGACATCGCTTCCGCGGAAAACGATGTACTCATAGACTTGGTCTGATGGCGCTATCTCCTCTTCAGGCCTGCCCCTGCGACCCTCTGTGCCGAATGAGCGGACATTCTCGAGAGACACTGTCGACTCGTCCGAATTGATCTCGTGCAAAGTCCCCACGTAGCTCCACTAGAGGTCAGTGACCGTCTTGGTGAATCAGGAGCATAGATTCTCACCGAATATCGCTCTTGGAGATGAGGGAGATACGGGATCTGGAAGCTCGCTTGTTAGACTGAGGACACGGTACGTGAGTTGAGGCCATTCGCGCATACCCAAGGAATTCAGACATGGTGGGCCGTGAGGCCACGTCGACCACGTAGCGAGCTTTAAATAGAGGGGTTCAAAGAAGAGAGATCAAGTGCATATATGCACTGTGAATAGAGAAGAGAAAAATTGAAGAATAGAAGAAGAAAGGGAAGAGAGTGTTGGGAGGTAAGGAAGGTGGAGGATGCGGAGAGGTTGGAGTGGTTTGTGCGAGGAAGAAAGTTTTGTGAGGCTAATAAAAACGGTTGGACAAAGTCTGAGCTCTCGTGAGGAACCCTCGCGTAAGCGTCTGGGTCAACATCGGGATTTTATTGGAAGAAACTCGGCCATAGAGTTGAGACACTGAATTACCCCACACCCCGTTGCCCAACCACCCGTAAAACTGTATCTATGTACTCCGCACTGCTGCTGTGGTAGGAGGTACATTTACATTCCCGAGGCCTCTCTTATTGTCACCCGAGTTTTGTTATTGATAAAGGAAACACTCTGGCTGCTCAATACACTTCTATTTTGCTTGTATGAGATAAAGAAAAGGTAAACACAATAGCTGTAAACAGTGCACTCTACTAGTGCATGCTTTCAAAGGGGCCTTCAACACTATTACTTTCTCTATTCGAGCTGCTGCTATTATGGCCCCTGCTGTCTGTGCCAAGGTTCATATATATGTGCAAGTCTGTATGTTACGAAAGAAAGAAGAAGAAAAGAAGCACGCAAAAAGTCCAGTTGAATTAACTCCGAATCGCCGACATAACTCCAAGCAAAACCCTGGCTTTCATCGAAACTTGCTGAAAATCACAGCAATGATCAAAAGCACCAGGATAGTGATGATGGAAATTGTAATCACTCGGTTCGTAGCCATGCTGTTCATCATCAATATTCTGTGCTTCGACACTGCTGGTGTTGGATTACATTACCTCCGAGCCATCCCCCTCAAGGTCTTGACACTGCGGTCGACATAACCCTCGCTGTCCAAAAGAGTGTCGTGCGTATGGCGAATAGTCTCGCCCTGCCTGTGCAAATCGGCCAACGTTTCAGCTCCGATAGCCTCTGTCTCGCTGGCGAGCCGCTGGCTGCTAAGAAGTCGTTGTGTGCTTCGGTCGAGTCTTTCAGTTCCTGACAGCAACTGCTGTCGCTGTTCCAAGTTGATATCCGTTGATCCGGATGGTTCGTCGGTGTAGCGTGAACCGAACATGGCCGCTCGGTTAGTGGCGAGGCCCGTAAGCTTTCGGCGGTTTGAATCGATGTCGGATTCGTAGTTGCGGAAGCGCTGGTTGACTTTGGCTCGTGCAGACGTAGGGATGTTTTGCTTTTCAAGGCGCATTTGACCAAGCTATGATGGCGATTAAATGTTAGACCTGTCTCTGCGTATATGCAACGGGTTACAGTACCAGTTCATCTGCCTCTTCCAGGGCGCGTTCAGCCTGGCTGACGGCAGCCTTGCGCGGTTCACCACTCAGTTCGGGTATCTGGTCCAGCTTTTGCGCCAGATCGGCCTGTACGAGCTTGAGCTCCGCCTCATACGAGCTGAAAAGTTCGGAGCCAGCATCGGTATCGAGAGGGTTCGCCATCTTGCTTGTTGGGTTCAGGAGTAAGCGGAGAAAAAAAGGGAGACAACGCAGTAAGCTGTTGCGATAAAATCGACTCGCTGGAGGTGTCCAGAAATGGGAGACTGATGACGGCTTCTATGCTTGCGATGTGCGCTCGGCTGAGTTCCTCTGGTGATGTTGAAAATGGCCGCCTGAGAACAGCAGCGCCGTCATCGTACGTACGCATTCAAGGCTAAGACAGGCTGGTTGGGCAATCAGAAGGGGTACCGATTTGCTGGGGGCAGCTAGGTACTTTGCCTGCATTATGCGCGTGACAGGGTACCTTGTCTCTACCCATGGCCAAGTACCGACCTGTACTTTATCCGGGCTGGGCATTGTACTGCACAACACGTGCAATATGAGGCCACGGCTAAAATATGGCAAGTGACTAAGCTCAGGGTGGTCCGTGCTTTTTGGTCGATATTATCTCACAACTGCCCGCAGAATTTGAAAATTTCTTCTCTTTTTTCATTAAGTTGATTCCACCCGGCTACGAAGAATTTAAGGCTAAGCGTCTAGACTTTGTCAATGGCGCACAGTTGAGATGCCGGGGAGATTGATGTAGGTTTTCCTACACGGCGCTTTCAAGAATTGGAGATTCGATTCCCACGTTTCCCGATCCCGTTGAGTGCTCGACATGCCAGCTAAAAGGCCAGGCCTGGGCTGTCCGTCTCTAGCATGAGATACGAGGTACTGGTACTGCTACCAGGCATTACCAACTGCTCAAAAAGAACTCGGCCAGTAAGGCGGTCAAGCGGTGACGGGTCCATGCCGGTGAAACGACAGGCATTCGTCTTATGACTTGCACCGGGCTGCAAAGCATGTGATAATGGAGGCGAAACGGAAAAAAACCATTCATGCTCCACTGATGCATCTCCACGTAGAAGCATGAATTGCATCAGACCACAGTTCTAGGCCGAGTTTGGTGCTGGGCGGATGCGTTATCGCAACAAATCCTGGCCAAAAGTACAGAGTACCTGACTCTCGTAACATCGCCTTGCTGTTAACCGCCCGCCATGCTAAGACAGCTCCGTAAAGTAATAGCTTATTTTCAGCTGCCGTCTGGCTGCCAGCCACGTCTTTATTTGCCTTGGCAGGATGTGCCGAATCCGTTGGCTTACGTTGTTCGATGCAGGAACTAATGCATCAATTACAAACGTGCCTGTACGTGGCATTTCGAGAAATGAGGCGAGAGAGTCTTTGTTCTGTAGCATCCCAACACTTGATGAAAGCAATTGCATCGACGTTGATCGGAACCGTCACTCTAAAGTCAGCCACCTGTGGCGCTACTAGGTAGCTCAGCCGCTTTCATCCTTGAAAACACACCTAGACAATTTACAAGACCCTGGCAGCAATTAGGAGTACATAAACCAAAGGGTTCTCCTACTAAATCCCCGAAGTGTTCCTGTGGTGATCCGATCCCTTGCTTTGTCTTCCGCACATCAGCACAGACGCAAGTACTGTACTCCGTACTCGTACATATACATAAGGCGCAGGTACCTGCTGGAGATCGCTGCATGTACAAGTGACTATGCCCCTGCGAGCAGAACCGCGGCATGTGTGAGTTGTTTGATTCTCCTGCATGTTATCTCTTGCCCGTCATCGAATCAGGGCCGCGACACTTATGCACAGTTCCATGGGTGGCGCCGGCAGCTTTGCCCCCCTTGTCCCGGCCGCTGCTGGACGTCGAGGTCTCTGACATGTGCAAGTCGTCTCCCGTGTATTTTTTGGGCAGCTGAAGCCGTTCCCAACTCCCAAGTCCCTTCCCATGCCCTTCACCATCCGTCGCCCCCAAGCAAGATACCATCGCGCCTATGAGCCACTCTGTTGACAGGTTTGCCAGGAAGAAAGTGGCCATTGTCGGCAGTGGCTGCTCGGGCATTGCTGCGCTTTGGGCTCTGAATAGAACGTATCACGATGTCTATCTTTACGAGGCCGCAGACCGCTTGGGCGGACACACCAACACTGTGCAATGGAAGGCCGGCAAGTATACGACGGCCGTTGACGCCGGGTTTATTGCGATGAATTCAGCGACATACCGTGAGTTGACTTGGGACTGTCCATTGCCATCTTCCGAGTACTGACCCCTTGGCTAGCCAATTTCTTGAATTTCCTCAGCAGAATCGGAGTCCCGACTGAGCCTACGGAGGTGACCTTTAGCGTATCGCGAGACCAGGGCCTGTTTGAATGGGCGAGCACGAATCTAAGCACGATATTCTGCCAAAAGAGAAATATCTTCTCTCCGAGGATGTGGAGGACACTATTTGACATTATTCGCTTTAGCCAGTTTGCGCTGGACTTGCTCATAGATGATGAGGAATATGAGCCTCGCTATGGAGGAGAGAACATGATGAATCACGTTCACAAGACGCTGACCATTGGAGAGTACCTGCAGCGTGAGGGTTACTCGGACGGCTTCCGGGACGATTATTTGATTCCTCTGACGGCTGCCATCTGGAGCACAAGTCCTGATAAATGCGCGTTGGAGTTTCCTGCAACAATGCTGGTCCGCTTCCTGTGAGTCGAGACTGCTGCCACATCTCTTCAGCTCTTTTTCTGACAATTCAATCAGATGGAATCATCACCTGCTATCCACCCTCGCCCTACGCCCGCAGTGGTTGACGCTCAAGAATGGTGCTCGCTCATATATCGACACTGTCATGAAGGGCTTCCCCCCCAATCACATGTTCCTCAATACTCCAGTCAGAAATGTGTCCAACGACAATCAAGGACGAGTGCTATTGCACCTTGAAAATGGCAAGACGGAGGTATTCGATCACGTTATCCTTGCCACTCACGGCGACCAGGCACTCTCCATTCTCGGCCCCTCCGCCACGGAGCAGGAGCGTTCGATTCTAGCCTGCTTTCAGACGTCACAGAACGAAGCGGTGCTACATTCAGATCTGTCTCTGATGCCACGGAATAAAAGAGCATGGTCCAGCTGGAACTTCTTGACATTGTCATCTCCCTCAACACAGAAAGCCAACATGGACAAAGTCTCCATAACTTACAACATGAACATTATGCAGCGCATTCCCAGAAATCCATTTGGCGACGTTTTGGTCACTCTGAATCCAATCCATCGCCCCAGCCCATCCAAGATACAGGGGAAGTATTACTACACTCATCCTCTGCACACTCCCTCATCTGTACGCGCTCAAAGGATGTTGCGCTATATACAGAACAGGAGAGGAATCAGCTATGTTGGGGCCTGGACTGGATATGGATTCCACGAAGACGGATTCACCAGTGGATTGCAGGTGGCTCAGGATCACCTAGGCGCTAAGCTCCCCTTTGAGTTCCGAGACTCCACCTATAGCAGAGGAAGAGTCCCAAGGCTGGGTCTGTTGGATCACTTATTCCGACTCATTATTCTGGCAGTTCAAGTGTTTGTCATCCAGGTCCTGGAGAGGCTGGCGCAATCTGGAAGGCAGAGAGTGGTGAAGCCGCTCCTCAATGGCTTCCAGAAGAAGCAACCCCGCAAAAAATTGGCATAAACATCCCAGGTGTTGATCAAAAATGCTTCTTGTTTTATTCTTTTTATTCTTTTATCATTGTTATGGGATTATTACCACAGCGTATGGAGCTACTTGAGAATTCACGACGATATGATGGGGAGGGCATGCTGCGATACAAGACTGATAGCACATTTTAACAGACATTAGACTTTCAGTACTCGGCCAAGGCCAGTATATGACAGAAATTAAAAATCACTTTTATGACAGCATATTCTACTGAATACTATTTGATTTCCATAATTGGAGATATATCATCAAAACGTAGCTACTGCTAAGATATCTCGCTTTGTGTAAATAAAGTAGAGGCAGTCGGGGGTACTTCAATTCGCCCCGAACCGCTGCCCCACCAAATTCAAGATGTCATGCCACTGAGCATCGGATATACAGATGCTTGGCGCTAGCTTCAAATCCAAGCTTGCTTCCTCCAGCCTTCCACAAGGCAAATCTCGCAAACAAACAGCCAAAGATGAGCAACGCACTGCGCCTGGCGCGCAACGGTCCTTCGCGGACGACGAGCTCTTCATCGCAGTGGGCTTGCTTCTTCTGCCAGCATGCGCGGCCACAGAGCAGCAGCCGGCCCAACTTTGCAGACTTTCGGCGCAAATTCTCAAACTCACGGCCTCGGCGAGAACAGCAGATACCACACCAGCCGCGACAGAATGCTACATATGCGCCGTCTATGGACAGGGTGCGGGAGCAGTATAGTCAGAGGAACAAGACAATAGCGTATGGAGACCATTTCTCGGCAGCAATTCGTGGAATACCGGGCTCATATCTTTCTGCAGCTTCTATACCATGAGCGTGATCATGGGCACGCTCGCTCTGGCATATGGCTCGGTGCCTTTCTACAAAATGGTTCGCAAAATCTTCCCTGGATGGCATTGATCAATGGACTAAATAGGCTGCAGATTTGCGCAACCACCGGTTGGGGTGGCCAGCCCATCCGAGCCCACGGCACGTCCGGCGAAGAGAACCAAGACCTCTCCAGTCGTCTGGTTCCCGTTACTTCTGCGAATCGAATCAAAGTCACGTTCAATGCAGCCGTGTCCGACATCCTGCCCTGGAAGTTTGTCCCTCAACAGCGAGAGGTCCGAGTTCTTCCCGGAGAGACCGCCCTAGCATTCTACAAGGCGACGAATCTGGGCGACCAAGACATCATTGGCGTGGCGACGTATAGCGTGACGCCTGCCCAGTGTGCACCATACTTTAGCAAGATTCAGTGCTTTTGTTTTGAGGAACAGAGGTTAAACGCTGGCGAGACAGTGGACATGCCCGTGTTCTTTTACCTGGACCCTGATCTGTTGAACGATATCAACATGAAGGGCGTTGAGACTGTAACTCTCAATTATACATTCTTCAGTAAGATTCCATTGATTTGACGACCGTTGAGTGTCTATTTCCTTGATCAACTACTAACCGAAAGCAGAAGCGAGATATGACAACAACGGCAGATTCATGCCTCCTGCCTCAAAATAATAGGCATTGAAGATTCACATAGCCTCTATGTTGCTCCTCAAAAATGTGCTGCAGTCTCTGTACGATATTTTATAGATAGACGACCAGGAGTTCTCGGATGGCCTCTGTACATTACAACCAATGGAGCTCTTTCGTCCTTTTGGAAGGGAGATTTTTGTATGTATAAATAGTTTGCACACTAAAGATACGCATTCCGCTCACCAAAGATGAAATTGGAGAGCAAATCAAGGATTCATCTCTTCAAATCATTGCCCAATTTTCCTAACCTTCCTTGAGCTCTCTTTTGTTTTTACTTTTCTCTCAAACGATCAGAATCCCTCATTGAAAACCCAGCGCGCTGCTTACCTAACCCCACCAGCTGCTGCTGCATCCACCAGGAGCAAGCTAACTTGCGCTCAATGACTAATCACATTAAGCTCGCAGCCCTCTTTCCAGAAACGGAACCAAGAAGTAGGGCAGCAAAAGTCACGTGGCAACCCACCGCTCGCCAAAAATTTCGCCCACAGCGGCCCAGACAACGACAATTTTCTGGCTGGACTACTTTTTTTTCCCTCTTCCTTCTCTCCTCATCACCCAACGCTCAACCGACAAAACAGGATCTCCTCGTCGTCCAAATCCAACCGTCAAGATGGTCAAGGTTAACAAGAGTAAGCTTTTCATATTAATGATCTGTGCATCAATTGAATATGTTTTGTGTTAACATCTTGGAACAGACACTCACTCCTCCAGGAGCAAGAGCCGTGCCGCTCACTTCAAGGCCGGCTCTGGCCAGCGCCGTGTCATCATGAGCGCTCCCCTTAGCAAGGAGCTGCGCGAGAAGTACAACGTTCGTAATCCCCGCAAACAACCGCTCTTCTCTGCTCTTGATGTCGAAAAACTAACATTTTTCTCGCCAATAGGTCCGCAGCATCCCCATCCGCAAGGACGACGAGGTCACCATTGTCCGTGGCTCCAACAAGGGCCGTGAGGGCAAGGTCACCTCCGTTTACCGTCTCAAGTACGTGATCCACGTCGAGCGTGTCACCCGCGACAAGGCCAGCGGCCAGAGCGTCCCCCTGGGCATCCACCCCTCCAACGTCGTCATCACCAAGCTCAAGCTCGACAAGGACCGTGAGAGCATCCTGTCCCGCTCCAAGGTCGGCCGTGAGCTCCGTGTCCCCAACAAGATCTCTGCTTAAATTCATAAGCAAAAATCTTAAAATTGGGTGAGACGAGGAGATGAATTCTTTTATTTTTTTTTTCAAACTTAACAGTTTTTCCATGTGATGCATCCATGGCACAATGATGGGCAAGGAATGGGCATATATACTCCGGCGTTTTAGCGATACCCGAGACCCCTGCAGGTCCGGCTTTCTCAGCAGGGTAGATGAATCGAGAATTTTACAATTCTCAATGGCCGTTTCACCAACTTGTTGTGTGAAATGCTCCATGGGAGGTGTTTCCCGAAGCTTTTTTGGCTCTTGTTCCACTTTTGCTGTCTCAGTGAGACTTGTCATACTCGATTCATTTGTCGAGGGGCTGCCATTGCACAGCCTTCGTAGACTGCCTCAAGTCTTTAATTCTGAACAAAGAAAAGGCATATGCAGGTAGGTCATGTCTCCATTCTTCGTAGTTTGTGAATCCCCGCTAGATAATCTCCGCGTCAACCAACAAAATTCATGGTTTTCGAGGTATACGACTGGCGAAGAGTGAACCCCGACTGAGATTCATACCACGAAACTCTGCGCTCGCCCGAAGATTTTCATCTTGCCTTTTCTGTAACGAAGCTGGAAATTTGATGGTGAGGGACATACACCTACCTAGAAGTCCCTTGGCTTCAATCAGGCTCTGTATCTACGTAGACGACTAGTACTACGCGAATGACTTCGCCGATGCGTAGGCGACGGCTCAAATCATTCTCTTTAGCACGCGGTATGCCTGTGTCAAGAGGCTATTCACACATCCTTTCACCATTATCAAATGAACCAGTGGAGCAAAAAGTTTAGCAAAAAAAGCAAAGCAATATATTCGTTGGTTAGCGAGTAATTTTCCTCCAAAGTCCAAACCTTCTGTAAGGCAACAGGAAGCAGGCTCCAAAGGAGACGCCGTTCGTAGCAAGTGTTTCTTTTTCTGTACAAAATAATCCCACAATAATCAACACCTTCTACACACATCCCCTTTTTTTGGTTGTTTCTCTTTTTCCGAAATTTCTGCAAATGGTACATGATACAGCCAAACTCTAACAATAAGTGACGCGCCCTGAGTCTGTTAGAAAGCACTGATTGGCCGCCCTTTGACACCACGGAGAAATGGTGAGGTTGACATGATGCTATTCTCAGATTGTTCGTCGCAAACAAAGTGATAACCGAGTTGAAAGGAAAATAATGTCGAAATCAAGTAACAGTCGTAATAAGTACTCATACAATCCATAAATGTGCTTGCAATAAGAGATGATTCGATTGAATCTTGGACTGGGCTCCTCTTGTTGCAAAATAGAGCCCGACTTGTCCTTGGTTCAAAGCATTGAGGTTCGCTTCTTCGACCCCTGAACACCAGAATAAGCATTGTGCTTGCCATCTCCTAGGGGCCTGTTTTCGATCTGTCTCTCGCCAGCAAGGTTGGCCGGTTCACCCTCATTGGCATTTCCCGACTTGATTGTCTGCTCACGAGATGAGCTGATGTTGGTTGCTGTGGGAGTGAGAGACG
>LVVK01000008.1:369588-428467 GCA_002022785.1 Trichoderma guizhouense
CAGTCGCATGGCCACTGTAGTGAGGTAGAACGCCCTGAACTGTTGTAGAGGAAACTGTTCCTGGAACTGCGCCGCTGCTCGATGTACCGCGTTTCATCATATCGTGCCATATGCCGCTGCGAGGCCTTGGTCTATAAAGGGTTTGTGTTAGCATGAGAAATTGTAGATGAAAAGGAATAACTTACCGAGTTTGGCGCAAAGAGTTGCGCCCTTTGAACACGATGCTCTTCTCGTCATTCTCGTCGGGACTGTCGCTCTCTGAGCGAGCGTTGGGATTGCCAGTCATAGCCATTTGATGACGACTTCCTCTAGGGGCCTTTTTTCCGGTCTCTTGGCGAGAACGATCGCCACCGTTGGTGGACATTCCAGAATGCTGAGATGAACTCGACTCAGTGGTGATTCCCACTCCACCCCGCTCGTATTGACGTGAATCATGTCGAGAAGATTGAAAGGGGTCAGTGCTGACATTCCCATCACCATTGTCAACTTGGGATGCCTTGGTATGAAGAGATCCTTGTCCACGACTGACTTCCGGCTCATGCTCTCCACACTGGCTTCCGTCTGGTGAAGGTGGATAGAAATTCTTACCATCAAACTTGGGAAGACCGCTTTGAAGGTGGTGAGGGGCTTTACCCCAGTACATGTGACGAGCTCGGAGTTCATCTTCAGTAAGCTGTCGTGGGTAAATGTAATCAGTATCCCTGGCGTGCTCGACTCTCATACCGGGTGGGAGCAGTCCAACGAGATAAGGCTTAGTAGAGTCATCATCTCCAGACATGGGCTTGGGATGACCAGAGCTAGGCAACACGTCCCTGGTATCCTGGCCGCCCACAGCACGAGGTTGGAATGGAGGAGCCAGCGCTGCCGTGACAGGCAAAGTTGAAGATCTCTTGTTGGCACCGATCTCATCAGAAAGCCTCAGAATTTGGGCAGTCGGGGCAACCTGAACTGTTGCTTCCTCATGACTGAAAGTGAAAGCCTTCCGCTGAGCTGTCGGCATCGCCTTGTCAGCACGTTCCATGGAGGACTCCTCTGGCAGGCTAGTAAAGCTTTCAGCGCCGCTATTTTCAGGTTTGACGCTGCTAGTCACTGGAGACTTTGATCGTTCCTCATCTGCAGAGGCGAAGTCACTCATGTCGTCCTTTGCCTGGTCTTTTGGTTGGCTCCGTTTTTCATTTGCTGCCTGCTCATCTTGAACCTTCTCGAAGTGTCCAATAGAATAGCGCAACGACTCTGCATGAAGCTCCATGGTTCGTTCATCAATCTGGTGCTTGTTGTACTGGAGCTGGTCTTCTGCCCACTTGAGGGACGCACGAAGAACTGAAAGCTGTTTTTTGGTTATTTGGCTTGCTCGGATGGAGGACTGATGCTGTCCATTGGAGGGGGTAGGGGTTGGTACCGAGGGGACTTGAAGAGGAGGTGGCAAGGCCACTGCCTGTGGTGATATCTGCGGCGCCTGTCCATTGCTCTGGGCCATAGGAGCCATGATACGGTTGGGAATGAGCCTGTGGCCAGCCACCATGGGTACCATTGAGGGAGCCATGAATGCGGGATGTACTGGATGAGGTCCCATAGCAAAGTGAGCAGTAGGAGGGAACACCCATTGTCCATTGTGCACGTAAGGTCGAGCTACCTCGCCACTCTCAGGGGGAGGAGGCCGAGTTGGGGTTGCATTCTCTGAAGCTCCCGTCTCAGCCTGCCTATCACCAGTGGCTGGGTTTGGTGGCATTGGCATAAGACCTGAGGCGTGGCCCATGAGAGAAGGTTGAGCCGCTCCTCCTGGCCCTGAGATATTGAATCCCAATGGCCACGGCACAATGGGATATGGGTTTGCTCCTGCTGGTACGCCTGGCGCGGCTGACGCCGATGGCATTGCTTGGATAGCATGCATCGCGGACATCGCAGGCATCGGTGGCATTGGAGACATCGCAGAAATTGCGGCCATACCAGGCACTACAGGCATGCCAGGTATGCCAGGCATTGCAGGCACCATTCCAGGCGCAAAGCCTGGGATCATGGCGTGGTGGGGAAAGAATCCCATGGGGTGCTGAGGCACAAGAAATTGACTTTGCTGGAGAATATCTCGGTATGGTGGGCGGTTGGGGTTGTTTTCAGCTCCTTCCACCGCAGATTTGTCTTTGGGCCACCTAGTTGTGGGCGATGGAGAGCCGCGTGTGTTGGGCACGATGCGGCCGCCAGCAGTAACTCGAACGTGAGTTGGTGACACGACTGCTCGGTAGAATCGTTGGAAGCCTTCATCCTTCTGGGCACTCAGGCCAGTCGGAGCGGAGATGGGCTGGCCCCCAATGGCTTCCGAGTCGCTGCGGCCACGATATCTCCATTCGGATTCAGTACCATCCAACTGTCTAGCAGATTCGCCACGGCGGGGAGAAGCGCTCTCCGAGCCTGCAGGCACATTGGCAGGTTCCTCCATGATGCGAGCAAGTGAGCTCTCAAGAGGCATGCGAAGAACTTCACCTAGAGCAGCTGGTTAGCAATTAAGTAGCGTAGCAGACTAGGCAGAAGTTCATCCATACCTAGCTCTTGATCTTGGCGAAGCTTTTCTTGGAGCTGATTGTAAAGCTCTCTGTTCATAGGGGTATTCTTAAGTCGAAGGAGTTCGCTGGGCGTGTAGATTTTCCCGGCCATTGCGGACTCGTCGACAGCAGCAATGATTGCCATCAGTTGTTTCTTCCTAGAGGAAGGAATGAAGTGAAACAGTCGAAGAACAGCGTGAATCACTGAATGAAGCAGCTGTGTGTGGATAAGCGTCGAGACAAGCGCGATTGCAACTGGAACCTGTTATTGTCAGTACGCTATGAAGACCGATGGCGAGTGAAACATAATGAAGTCTGGAGATACTGGGTTTGAAGACATTCTCTCATGAACAGAAGATGTTTGGGTAAGGGATAGCAGACTGCTTCACTGGGAATTTTGTTGCCAAGTAGTGCAGCAAAGAACTCAAGGGGGGTAAACAATCGGTTGATATGAAAAGAAACAATGAAGGAAGAGGTTTTCGTTCGATATCAAACAGTTACTCTGAGCCTTAGAACAGCAAGGTAAAATGGGAGTAGCGGATGCTTCTCACCAGGAGGTATGAAATCGGACTTACCAAACAGCTGCCAAGTGAGCAGGAAAAGGTCTGTATGCATACAAAGCCTTGATCAGGCTTCCAACGGGGAACTATTGAAGACAGCAGACGCAAGAGGGAACGGATAGGGCAGTGTTGAGGTTGATTGGTGGTCGAAAGAGTGTGTTTGAAGATGGACAAAAAGTGAAGAGACTGCGAAGGAGCAAATCCAGCACAAAGAGCACTGATGAGCTGCTTACCTACTCTTACTGGTAGGTACTTTCTGTAGAAATTGTTAGCAGATGCCTGAGGTTGGAAGAACGAAGAGGAAGTTACTTGTGAGCTTCAGAAGGGGAAGCTGCGATGGCTTGTCTTGGAAGGTAAGAGGGCTAGACGAGCTTTCTAGCGAATTTCAGGGGACGTTGTCGCCTGAAACTTTTCAGCTTTAGTTGAGGAGAGCAAGAGTGAGAAACGACTCTTCGCCTCCCAGAATAGCAGTTCGGGTCCTTGCCCGATTCTCAGTGATACGATGCTGAAGTCGTGGCCTCCAGGGGAAGGAGGCTGCGACTGCAGGCAAGAGCCGGCGAGAAGGAAAGATGGCGATGTCAAACACCAAGAAGAGACAAGAAGAGAAATAAAACAAGGATATAGAGTAAGGCTTGAGGCCTCGACCAAATACCAAAGATCTCAGTATGCAGATGCAGATAGGGAGTTGGTTTTCGATCAAAAGTTGTAGAGCGTTGGAGATTGGTGGGTTGCGGTGGTGAAAAGGTTGGCGTGAAAGGTTGCACTCGAGGAGGCTTTTGTAGTAGGGGGGCCTGCAGCTGATCTGGCCAATTGGCTCTCTAAAATTGGGAAACCAAAACACCAAGAAGCGTGAATCTCGTCGTTGCCGTGGCACTGCGCGTCGTAGAGGCTCGAAGACGGGGCAGCTCGTTTCATATTACAAGCAAAGCCGACTTACTTGGCGAGGAGGCGTGTCAAAAGGCTGCCGGACGTGTGCCGGCCCTGCGGATCCGTAAGCCCCGGCAACACAATAGCAACGTGAATTAGATGCGTAGCGAGAGCTGCTGAGGGATACTGAGAATGAATTGACAAAAGTCGAGACAATTGAGTCGGATGAAATCAATTTTGTCAAGTGAATTGATCCTGCCGCGTCCGTGTTAGTCTGATTCCGTCTCGTTATACCATTTTGCATGTATCAAGACAACTAAGTACGGCTGGCTTGAATATGTACTGAGTGATTACTGACTGCAGCATGCAAAAGAAATGAATGGGTGCTATACCACATCTTTTCAGCCAGAAAGACAGGCCGTACAGGTGCCAAGTCCCTATTGTCCTTGGGTGGCCATGGTTGAGCAAATTAAGAAGCTTCGTAAAGTGAGATGGGATATCGTGCTCGCCTAGAGTAAGCTACGTCTGAATAAGTATGTTAGCAACTGGATGCTAAGTAGAGGTTTCTCATGAGGATATGAATAGATATACGCTCATCTATTCTTCTTTCCCTACGGCAGTAAACACCAGAGCAAGGGGACTCTCGCTTCTAGTACTACTGCAGCAGACGGCCTGGCACCAATTGTAGGTAGCCCGGGTACGTGTAGTGATCGCAATCCCCAAGAGCTAGAATCCAGAAGGCATCCTAAACCGGGAATGCGGAAGACAGCAGAATGGAGAGTGGCTCAGGCCGGCTCGCTTTTTGCAGCCTTGGTGCCCAAATAATGTGCCACAATGAATCTCATTACGAGATCATTCATTATTGGTCAATCATTCGTAGAAACGATGGCGTTTAGATCCGTTACAGGATGAGTTCAGTAGTCCTGGAAAATCCTCGTGATATTTTGTTAGCAGTGGACTAGACTAGACAGGTAATCCGAGTATTCTAGGGAAGATGCTGGTTGACCATGGTTAGAATTGGAGTAGATGGCAAACCTATGTAGTTCGGATAGTTTCAGATTGCGTCTAAACGCCACAGAGGATGGGACAACAGACCAAGTATCTTTTCAGATACTTGGCTTGTTCGTCATCAATACCATCTGAGTCAACAAGGGCTATACTATACTTCCATAAAATCTAGTTTCTGATACCCGACATGATAAGTCTTCAGGAGATTCTCCAAGTCTATCAAGCGTTATGCAAAAAAGCCAAAAAAAAAATACGATGACAACCAACTGCTACCTATCACACCCTGTTAACAGACGAAAGCGACAGATGATTACCCGTTGCAACGTGAGCTTCCACCACATTTTGCATGCAATTTGGAGCGCCATGATGATGGCGTTAAGAGAGAAAAAATATTGAAGAAGCAGGTCGTGAGTTTGCGATGCAAGATGCAGAGAGCAGAAGAAGTTGAGGGAGGAGAGAAATGGGAGGAGAATTTGAGGGAGGAGAGAAGTAGGTGAAGAAGTTG
Source organism: Trichoderma guizhouense (assembly GCA_002022785.1). Lineage (NCBI taxonomy): Eukaryota > Fungi > Ascomycota > Sordariomycetes > Hypocreales > Hypocreaceae > Trichoderma > Trichoderma guizhouense. The sequence continues at coordinate 375,066 of LVVK01000008.1, forward strand.
AGGGAGGAGAGAGGTAAGTGAAGATGTTGAGGGAGAGAAGTGCGAGAAGAAGTGGGCACAGAGAATATTTTATAAAAGCAAAATTTTTATTCGTGGGTACATGCTCAAGTACTTTCCATCGAGGTGAGAAGCCCTTATTTGAAAGAAAGTGTGTGCCAGTTGGGCATTGTTTCGCGAGGTGGCCGGCAGCTGGCTCAGGTAACGCTCATGTTGGCATCTAGGCCATCCAATCATAGCCAGTAAAGAGGCGGAAGAATGACTGCCGAATAACTCTGAATAACTATTGTCGAAGCTGAAAGATTTATAGCCCTCTTTTCTCTCGATTCCGTGGTATTCGTGGCCACACTACAGGGAGGAAACACTTGAGGGACGAGTCAACGTCACAAATATCTACAAGCGTCAGACGTTATCATGCGGTGAACAAATACATCGCCGCCTGTCGCATACAGATTTATAGCAGTGCCCGAGGGTGTTTCTTGTCCCCTACCTGGTTGCACAAACACGCTCTTCTTAGGTAACTATCAGTAAGCTTCTTTTTCTCCTTTATTCTTAAGTCAAAGGTCTCCGAACCATGGATTGAAATCATCGAAAAGACCAATCACGAAAAGCTTCCATAGCTGAGGAGGTTATAATTTCCTTAATTGAGAGTTTCACCTCTGGGAGAAGCACCAGCTGCTCTTCTTCGACTTGATTGGTTATATTAATGACAGCAATTCACTCCATATACGACCTCAATACTTCAGAGACCGATATCATTTTACAAGATTCAAGTCAAGGTGAATTACTAGTGAAGCCGCCCATACCCTAGACCACAACACATAATGAATACCACAAGGTAGACTGATAATCTGCTGTTACGGCTCCTTTCATTGGAAGGTTTCACATGTCAAGAAATCGTTTATGCGCTAATTAGCATCACGACGGCCAATGCCAATTGTGGGTTTTTGCTCTCCAGTAAAGAACACAGGGCTTAAATAACAGTTTGACAAGGGCCCCAAAACAACCAGAACACCGCTAGTGCCTGCTAACCACCTCAGCCTCACCCTGAAGCGTCCATTCATTCTCTCAAACGTAAACGTTACGTCTAGCAGCTACAAAGCCCGTCACCTCCGCTCCCACAGCAGCCAGTCGGCCCAAAGGATCCCAAAGGAACAAGGCCATACATTGGCTACAGCCTAAAGGGATATGGAGGGAGCAGCTTCAACCTCGAAAACACGCGCCTTTTGCTTTACCAGTTTAGGTTACGGACTAGCATCTGATAGGCTCTAGTCGATCATGCCAGCAAAGGAGAAATGGATCGCAAGCAAACCCGTCAAAATCCTACCCCGCCGCCGCCTGTCACGAGCTATTTGCCCTAGTAGTGTACTGTATATCCAATGGGCTGGTGAAGATATAGAGCGGGACTTCCGCGTGGAGCCCGCTGACATGGTCCCTCGGTAATCAGAGAGAGGGAACAGAATCGACTGTCAACGGCCCGCGGCAGATGGGCGGCTTCGGCGGCTTGAAACTGACGTGTTGCTAAAGACCGGAGAAGGCTTGGGGCTGGGGAAATGGTGTATAGAAGGTCTATGGTTTATAAATAGCTCGTGGATGGCCCGGGATTCTGGACACAAATTGAGTTTGACCACATCACGTACTGTGCTTGATAGCTTAGTAGTTCATACCTAGTATCACCAAGCGGTAATCCCCTCACTTCCGACTCTTCCTCAGAACAGTCATTTTATCAGACCGAATCCGTCATTGTCATTAACCGCTCTTCTCTACTTTCACCTCATCTAAACCTCATACGCACTCGCAATGGCCCCCCTCAAACCCTCCTGGAAGCAGCCCTCCCACCCCGACGTCCAAGACGTCGTCGTCAGCGGTGCCGACTTCATGACCAAGAGTCTGTCCAAAGTGACCGTGCCGCCCTTTGGCCTATTCGTCAAATTGGAGTTCCCTCCTTGCACCTTGGCCAGCGAGCCTACCTATGCTACCGTTCAGATGGGCAAAGACCAGCATCTGAACCTCAACAGCGACTTGCTCTACATCAACCACTCGTGCGAGCCCTCTCTTGTAAGTAGAACCGCCGAAGTCGAATCACTTTGGAAACTTTGACAGCTAAATGAGTGCTGCTAGCATTTTGACATGCGAAACATGAAGATTGTGGCAGGACCTAAGGGTCTTCAGCCTGGAGATGAACTCACCGTTAGTGGAACTTCTACCCAGTCTTAGTTAGGCGTATAGCTGATCATTCACACAGTTCTTCTATCCCTCTACCGAATGGAACATGGCCCAGCCATTCGAATGCTTTTGCGGTAAGCCCACTTGCAGGAAGGTCATTACTGGCGCCAAAGACATGCCCTCTCAGCTGCTTGACGGCCTCTGGCTCAATGACCACATCCACGAGCTTCTTGAGGAGCAGGCATTGCTTCACGACAATCAACATCATGGCTCTGGATTGCTGCGCCGTGGAATTACATCGCGCGAACTGAGCGGAGAGATGGGCGGCGATACTGTTAAGGCCTAATGCTGGAGGCCTCTGTATTCAATCGTGATTGCGCTATTGAAAAGGAGGTCTGGTAGCTCATAAGGATTCAACATCCAAAAGGCTGCCACAAATGTGGTGAAGAAAAAAGAAGAAAATGAGAAAAAAATCATTGGGATTGCTCGCCACATATTTAGAAAATGATTAAAATTATATGTACATGAAGGCTGCCTGTGCGAATGCAAATGCAAAACAGGCAGCGGGGGGAAAGAGGGTGTACAAGAAGATAAAACATAAGAATTTCAACATCTTTAACTCACGTTACCTTTATATCATCAACGCTCCTGCTCTCAGTTGTGGGCTCTGAGACTGCTTTCGATTCCGGACGTTGACAATGTCTCCCTTTGCCACTCTTCACGCTCCAAGAAGCGTCGTGCGTTAAAGGCTCTTGTAAAACGCCATGCTTCTGTGTCGGCCATATTCCAGGCCTCGAGCGAGGCTTGTAATTTGGTCCCGTTATTCAATGACTTGTTGTTCATCATGATGACGCTCTTGGCTCTGTCAAGTATAGCTCGTTCACGGGCGACCTCTTCGTCCGAAGCGACAGGTCCATTGAGCACGTCTGATTCCTCATCTTCTTTCGGCAAGCGATCAGCGGGAACGGGACTCCGAGATTTCCCATCACTCATGGACTTTTCAGGCAACGTGAATCCAAAGTACCAGTCCATATCACTGGGAACCTCATTCTCTGCCGAAAGCCACAGGGAATGAACAGAGTCAGCCTCGTCAGCCACAAGCTCTTTGAATCGCACAACTCTGCGATTCGAAGACACTCCAGAACCGAGATACGCTAGGGTGACGGCACTCAGCCACGAATCCCGGGGCGAATCTAGGATCCAGGTGACGTTGATAGACTCCCGAAGATTATCTACCAATGCAAAGGACCATGGGTGGGGGACAACGCCGATTGTAAAGATTTGAGGAGACTTGCGAAGGCGAGAAGGGGTAGAAACAGCCATGGGAGACGCTACGCATGGAAAGCAATGGGGTAGATTAGGAGGGCATGTTGATGGCATTGGAGATGAAGGACAAGAGGATAGAGATTTGGCAAGCTTCAAGGCGCCGGCCAGCATAGCTGTTGCATGCTGCGGGTGTGGCTTGACAACTTCGATGCCATCGGGAAAGGTATTCTGCCAGGCAACTAGAAGATGATAGTTGATGAGCTTGTTCAGATTGCGCAGAGTTTCCGCCTTGTTTCCTTTGCTGATGACTTGGGCATACTTGCTGTCGATGACCTTGGAGCTGTAGTAAGCAAGCGGTGTTTTTGTGTTGTCTACTGTGATGGCATCATCTGAAAGAGCCGCAGTAACGCTTGTCACTTCGTCTATACCTTCTTTCATCAGAATGGACTGGATTGCCGATCGAATATCGGTTCCTTGTCCAACGAGAAATGCGTCGTCTAAATCCGCCCATTTCGTCAAATTGGCGTATTCTCCCTGTCGTAGGAGCAGCAGCAGTGGATCCTGTCGAGGAACCGTGGGGAGGACTATCAATTCCGATAAGATGCCTCCCTTGACAGTGTCCCAAGCGAGCCATCTCATGAGATCTTCTCTCAGCTCAGATGATACTGCCATTCCCCGCACTTGCTCGTAAATAGGATTGCTTTTGGCCTCAGCAGCACCCAGAATAACAGGACGGAACCCTTGTGCCCACCAAGCACGGCGCCATGTCAGTAGCAGCTCTTTTTCGGCATCTCTTTCGTCTTTTCTTTTCTTTATGGTCTTATCATAGTAACAATAAATTGGCCGTCGGGCCTTTAGCGGAGGAAGCAGTACCCGCTCATTATCAAGCGTGATAGCGCTAGAATAGGGAGTCGAGAGCCCTCTCTCGTCAGCCAACCAATACGAGCCATTGTATTCGCGGCTCTCTTGATGCAGTGGTGACTGTGGCGACTGTGCTGGCCGGGAGACTTCAGGTTCCTTGGGAGGCGCGTCACTAGGGCGAGGGCGAGGGCGAGAGATGTTGTGCTCGTATGCAGAAAGGCCTGGTGAGGCTGGAACGGCCCATGTCAGGCTGCCAATCAGGAGGAGCGCAAAAAGAGACAGCAAGATTAACAGCGCGGGCAGGCGACGAGGGGAAAGCCGAGAGAGCGGCCAGCCCCAAAGCGTACGAGTAGACGGCTTGAGCATATCGGTGGCTTGCACAAAACGTCCCGTGCATCTGGTCTAGAAGAGGGCCATGCAATGCAGGCAGAGGCGAGATCGGCAAGCTGTGGCGAAGGTGGCTGAGTCTTGGGACGTGTTAACGGGAGTTTGAGACTGTTTTGACTGGCTGGACGGCATAGCATCGCCGGTTACTGCGAGTACCGACGGCTCGTGGAGGCCATTGTGCGAAGCTGTCGTCGTCGTTGGCTTGAGGATGTCACTGTAAATGCGCGAATCTGGGAGTCAAAGTGGCGCATCGGCGCGCTCGGGTCTAGGTACGCTGAAGTTAAGGCTCGTGCTAAAATAAATTCCGCTGAGCCTCCCCACCGCCTAGCGGGGTTACAGTGGTGTCCGTGTACCTCCCGCGTTAGCATCAGTGACAGAGTCTTGGGTTTCAATTGATTGTGAGACATCCATCCATAGGCAAACAGCCGAAGCCACACGAAAGTGTATTGAGCCTAGAACCCTGAGATGCGCTACTGGATATAGAATGAATCGTCCGGGCAGCCTTATTTCTGTCTTAGTGCCCAAACACCAAACTTCACATGTCCATGTTGACTTTGACCACATGCAACCAACACATTGCTCAAGTACTGTACCATTGAAGTTGCTGCTGCCAAAAGTACCAGGTCTGCGTGACTTGGATGTGCCGAATCACAGGCTGCCAGAGATCCATTCATCACATCAGCCATGTCCATCGCAGGCAACAGCCCCAGACACCCCACCAAGGCTGAGTGAGTCCTTGTTTCTGCTGTGGCGACGGGAGTTCGTATTTCCATCTTTCTCCAATTGATGATTCGTTGACCCAACCTTGGCAGCCTCGAAATTGAAGCTTTTGGGTGCTTGGAGGCACTTCGGTGGTACTTTAACATCTGCGTGTCGTCAAACACTTATAAATCACCTGCGGCTCTCTCATTTATCCTGTCGTGACTCTGCAAGCCGGCCAGCAAAGCCAGCGGCATTCATTCATTCCTCGTCGGCCTCTGGATAGATTAAACGCAACAGTGAAGGATCCTGCATGCAGTTGGGCAGCATACCTACTAGCACACGTCCAAGGCTGCTCAATGGGCACCTCTGCGCCAGAGAAGGCCTTGAAGTTAATGATATTATAGCTGAGGTCATTGGGTGCACGTAAGTACCTGACTCCGGTGCTACTTATACCTCTGCTGCTGCGCTGAGCTGTGCTGTGGTCACTTTGCCCTCAACTGTCTTTCTAATGGAATGGTGCCGCCTAATTTGATTGAATGTATTGATGTCGGGTGGTCTTTGCTTCTCGCTCCGTCAAATGTCATGCCAGTACTGATCTATCAAGCCAGAGCAAGGTTTTCCGCCTCGTCCAGTTTCCATCTCTCATTGGGCTCGAAAAAGTGCTAATGTAAGGCCAAATGCAGTTGCTCAAGCAGGTGACTGGCTGCTACACTTTTGTGATTCTCTGACGCTCTTCGACGCTTTTGTTCTTCTTCTTCTTTCTCTCTTTTCTCACTTTTGCTCCCAACCGTCGGAATATAAAAGGCCCCAAGAGTCGCCCGGCACAACCTTCCAATTTTCTGCCGCCACTTGCCGCCAGCCCGGCGACAAATCTCCTGAAAACGCAAACTCAACACACGCAGAACCAGACGGCATTCAATCCTTTTTTTCTCTTTCTTCTACTTCTCCGCCCTCTACATCTCCACCTCTACATTTCTTTATCTTTTTATTAATACAGATTTACAACGGCATCGCCAGCGTGGCCTCTCTTCGCCATTGTATCGCATCGCATCGCATCGACGACGCTCCGATCGCCAGAAGTGGAGCGCACCTCTTATGGCTGCATGTCGTCAGACGTCGTGCCTTTGAGAAGCTCGTCGATCATGGGCCTAAAACAGTTCAACCAGGATATATCCGCATCTAAAGCGATTGAGATCAATGGAGTATCCGACATCCGAAAAGGAGACTCAGATGGCGAGGTTGTCTTTACCTGGTCTCTCAATGACGATACACCATCCCTGGTTATCCAAATCCTGGTCCTTGGTAAGTGCCAATATTCCCAACCACCACCTTGGAACTTTGGGTGTTAAAGCTAGCCAGATGTCGATTCCTATCCAAAAAGTTCAAGCGTCATGATATTCACAGAATCCGAACATTCCATGGTCGATGTCTCTTCTCTTCTTGAACGTCTGTCGGCGTCTCTTGCAAATAAGGATGTTCAGACCATCATAAAAGCTGTTGCAGAGAAGCTTCTTCTCAAGGTAGAGGCCGGCGCCGAAGATGATGAAAGTCCCGAATCGGATGCCGACTCGGATGATGTGTTAGACTCATTTGATGAGGAAGAGCTAGAATCACTATACGAGGACCATATGAACGAGTACTCTCTCTCCACGACTTCAGTCAGGCAACGTTTGGACCAACCTAGCGGCACTCCACTTTCGTTCGCTCGTCTAAAGAAAGATTTAAACATTGCTCGATCAGCAGGCATTTCAGTGGGAATTTATCCCAGAGGGCCAATTCGCGAGGCTGAGTTTTTCTCCCTCTCTCTCCGAGCAAACAAACTTGGTATCCCCGAGCATGCTCTAGAAGCATGGGGCCTTGAACCTCGCGATTATGTAGTTCTTTTGTGTAAATTTTCATCACACTATCCGACTATTTCAGAATTGTTAAACGACGACGACTGGAAGCCCCAGTTCCGGTTTGGCAAGTGTTCAAAGCCTAAGCCATCCACGGACACTGCTCGCTTGGCCTTGAAGACAGTGTCTGATGCTGTTTTTGATAACCAGAATACCTCAAACAACAAGGCTAAAGATACCAGTGGAAGCTTTGTGCCTCTTTATATGTCCAACTCAATCAACATGCTTATGAACAATGAATTTTTAGCATTGTTAAAGTTAAGACGGAGCGAGGGCTTATCCTGGGACACGGCTGTGGATCGCCTCAGATCGCTCGCCAGGGGTGAGTTCTCTCGGAATGCAGTCGCTTGCGAAAATGGTACATCAGACACTCTTGTTTCAGAAAACGCAATACCGTCATTTAGCCATGACTATGCTTTGGATCAAGATGAGAACTTCAGCCTTCCTGTGACCGCCATGCAACTTGCACTTCGCCGCTTCGCCCGCTGTACAAAATATTGTATGGTGTGTCACAAAAGGCTAGAAGATGAGTTCGAGGCTCTCAAACCTTACGTCTGCCATGAAACTTTGTGCATTTACCAGTTTACGACTCTTGGATTGGGCGCAAGCATTGAGCACGAGATCGTCAGCAACCCATATGTCGTTGACATTCTGATTAGCTTCTTCGCTGCGGCCCTTGGTAGCCCTAGAAGTCTACGAAACTTCCCCGTCGGTCTAGGTCTAAAGAGCGTCCCCACTGGAGATGGTAGTGAAGCGGCAGTGCAGACCGTTGCCGAAGCCTGCTTTTACAACAAGACGATCCGCTTCGACCCAAATGTTCATGCAAGGATGTGCCCAAAGATTAAAGTCGGTGATTTGCTCATGGTAGTCATCGGGGAGGAAGCCGACATTCCAGTGGCATCGCTAGTCAACGGACGTAAGTAATTGACCATTTTCTGCTGCCCAAGCATCACTTGCCCTTTCACAATCTGTTGAATCCAACACCTCGGTTCTAATGCTCTTACTTAGATCACGAAAGACACGTTTGCAAAGTGACACACATTGCGGACTATTTGTACACATTTGAGGTCCTCTCGACACTTTCGTCACCGTTGGGAGTGTTGCCTCTACCGGAAAACGAACGGCCTACAGAGGTTTCGAATACTAAAGTGGAATGGAAAGAGGTCACGATTCTTCAGTACACCGGTGATACTGATAATCTTAATGAAACTGACCGATCCGTCGCTCTGGCTATGATATTACGCAGAGTCCCATCCGTTTTAGACATGAGGACATATCTGTTAGATAATCCAAGCCAGCGCCTTCCTTCGTGGGGTCGTCTTGATAAGGACTCACTTACCCTTCTGCAGTGGATCATATCCTCGAATAGGTCTCTAATTCTTCAGGACGACGCAGTACCGAATCTATTCAAGCCAGAAAAACAGCCCGGTGATCCTCAATCTCAAGTCACGGCGCCTCCCAACCCTCCCGACCCTCCCAATCCTTCCAATCCTCACAAGGTGAATGGGTTGCAGCCTCAATGGATGCAGTTTCGATTCTTACAGGGGACTCCAGAACGGGAACGTCTTTTTATGAAAGAGATCATGGCCGTATCACAGTCTCAAGGAGAACAGAAAAAATTCCCTACCATCTTTGCATGGCATGGTAGCAGCCTTCAGAATTGGCATAGCATTATACGAACTGGTCTCGACTTCAACACTGTCCAGAATGGGCGCTCCCTTGGAGATGGGGTGTATATGAGCAGTGATTTTTTAGTGAGCCAGGGTTACTGCAGGAAACAGCCATATGCTGTAGTAAGTCCATGTCCACACTTTGGCAACCATACAGAAGCTTTGACTGACTTCTGCTATGCAATAGGAAACCAACTGGCCAAATTCCCTACTCAAGCCTTTTTCTGCCATCAGCATATGCGAGGTCGTTAATCGATGCGATGAGTTTGTGAGAACAGCACCTCACTACGTGGTCAATCAAATCGAATGGATCCAGTGCAGATACCTATTCGTCTCTGTAGATCCGACAGTGGAAGCGATCCAAGAGCCATTTCCCACCAAGCCCACAGAAACATGCACGGGATACGTGCCCCAGCAGCCCACGAGGGCGCTCTGTGCTTCAAGCCATGTCAAAGTTCAGATCCCCTTATCAGCACTACCATCTAACCGTCGGCACCTTGGCCAAAGCAAAAACACGGCCAGCGACCGTGAACCAGGTGGATCATTGAAAACGCCGGAGATAATTTATGACAGCGACCATGGCGACACGGATCACGAATTTCTTCTAGATTCTGAAGAGAATCATGCCGACGATGTTGTAAGGCGTTCAATTAAGCGCCGAAGTTCATCGATTGCTTCAACAGATAGGAGAAGTCACAAACTCAATACGACAGCATATGCTCATAGACTGCCTGATGAGAATTCAGTCGCGCGATTCACGACTGACTTTGTGCCTGGCAGCCTAGATCTGGAGTCTCTCCCCAAGCTCCCGGCTCCGAGCTGGGCTTCAACTTCTCCAACGGCACTCAAAACGCTAAACCGCGCCATCAAGGAAATGCATGAGATTCAACGTCGCGAAGACCTCGCATCTCTCGGGTGGTATATTGACTTTGACAAGATAAGCAACATCTTTCATTGGACAGTTGAGTTGCACAGCTTCGAAGTCGACCTTCCACTCGCGAAAGACATGAAAGAGAAGGGGTGCACCAGCATCGTGCTTGAATTTCGTTTTGGTGCCAATTTTCCCTTCTCCCCGCCTTTTGTTCGCGTTGTACGGCCAAGATTCCTGCCATTCTCCCGGGGAGGAGGAGGGCATGTCACGATGGGGGGAGCGATTTGTTCCGAGATGCTCACAAACTCAGGCTGGTCGGCTGCGATGACGATAGAAAAGGTCATTTTGCAGGTCCGCTTGGGATTGGTAGAACGGGACCGTCCAGCAAGATTGCATCCGGCAAAGGGGATCAATGATACCAATGACTACGGCATCGGCGAGGCAATCGATGCTTACCAACGAGCCGCAAGATTACATGGTTGGCAGATCCCTGAAGACCTTGCGACGATTGGAGGCAGCTGGATAACTGCGGCAACTGAAGGTGATGCGTAGCTTTGCTGCGCTCTGTCGTTTTTTTTTTACTGATTACGACTGTTGGAGGGGATAAGCGAAGGAAAGCGAGAGGTTTGGCAGATGGATATGATGTGATGAGGAATGATGAATCAGGAGGCAAACACATATAGATTGCGCTGAGACAGATGAATACACCTTAGATGACTTTCTCTTTTCTGCCACTTGTCTTGTCTTGCTCTGAACCAAGCTGTGTATACACGTGTTTGGCACGGAATAGTGTTCCATCTTACCAAAAGGCTGGAAGCAAAGGTCTTGGTAGAGGCTAAGAATGCTGTGAATATTGATTGGCGCCATCACGGAGGTGGGTTTACCCCAGAGTCGCTGTCTCGGGAGGAGTTAAGAATGCTGTGAAAAGATATGCTACTGGTCCATTCTCAAGAGGCAACCAGGAAGGCAACCAGGAGGCTACTATCAGACATCAAAGGGCGACGCAGCAACTCCAAGTAGTCAGCGTAGATAATATTACGCGTTACCACCAACATATCTGTGTGCAATAAGAGAAACTTTTGAAGCCGTAACAAGAACATACAATTAACATACTCAACCAGCTCAGGGTAATTATTTCTTTCTCCGTTTCAACTCCTTTAAGAAGACAGAGGACGAGCACTGGTGTCTGTTCAATCAGGGCGGCGTCAATAGCATCTCACTTTGCCGTCTACTTCAAAAAGCACAATCTCAATTACATGCAAACATGCCAGAATCAGCCTCACATACATACACGTACGCACAACACGACACGACATATAATAGAAATCAAAGAGATTATCTTTCAATTTATTCAATTCATTTTTTCTCATAAATATTTTTCTGACGGTTTTCCAAGTTGGCATTTACTCCCTACGGCCAATTAAATCCAAAATATTTACACGATATGTGTTTTCCTTCCTGTCGCCGATACACATGAAACTAGCACATGCGGCGCGCAAGCACACAAACGTTCCTGGAAATCCTCAAGTCTACGATGCCATTTTACTTTCTATATGGTTTTTTCTCAATAAATTTCCCAGCAAGGGGGGAAAATAAGCAGCCTCCCAGATATTTTTGAAGAGAGCTACAGGTACATACAGCACTCTAGCAGCTCCTTCGGTGACAGTATTGTCAATAATGTGTGTAGCAAAGAACAAAAGGAAGATACCATAGTGAAATGGTAGGTGACAGGGTCTACGCGCCTAGCTACGCGGCCCTGTCAAAATACCCAAAGCAAAGCTCATGCTGCAAATAAAACTCCCTTACTTCTCACACATAGATCCTCTCAGAGATATTGTGTGAGGCCAGTAGTCAGGCATTTCAAGGGGTTTCGTCTAGTACGGCCAATCGAGTAGACGCAAGGAGAGCTGAATACTTTTTGGCGATAAAAACAAGAGAACGGCCACACCTCTTCCATAAATAGCCCCAAGTGGCAGTGAAGGCTCAAGGTTAAAAGATGTGTTCTTAAAACCGAGTTCAAGAGCCACGGGGGTATTATCCATGGAGGAAGGGAGAAGGAGAAAGAGGGAGAGGGAGAAGAAGAAGCAAAGGCAAAACAAAAACAAAAGACAGCCCAGACCAAGTGACCCTCAGAAATCTCAACCGCTCCAGCAGATTAGCCCGTCTCCGTTTGCTCCCTCATCAGCACTGCAACGATAACATCGCGAGCTTCATGGCTGATCCATCAACACAAAATTAGCGGCTCTCCGTCCAGCCCAACTTAGGCAAGTTGGAAGAGTACGCTAATAGACTCGCCGTGGTGGACGCGGCGGATGGCCTCAGCAAAGACTGGCGAGATATCAAGCACTTCCAACTTCGGGCACAGACGACGATGCTCCTCCTGCGGGACCGAGTTGGTCACAACGACCTTGTCAATGGCGGAGGCATTGACGCGGGCAATGGAATCTCCACTGAAGACGCCGTGGGTGATGAGGGCGTAAACTCTAGTGGCGCCCTCTCGCTTCAGCAGCTTGGCAGCACGAGTGATTGTGTTGGCGGTATCGGCAAGATCGTCAACCAAGATACAGACCCGATTGGCAATGTCGCCAACAAGCATCATGCTGGCGTTGCGGTGGTCTGTAAACTTGATGGGACGACGTTCCTAGAGGGGGTAAAAAATGAGTCTCGAACAAGAAGATCATGGAGTCATATTACCTTGTGAATGAGCGCAAAGTCCATGTTGAGGCTGTCCGCGATAGCGGTAGCTCGCTTTGCACCACCTGCGTCGGGAGAGACGATGACTGCCTCCTTGTAATCGGGTATATGGGTTTGGATATAGTTTTGGAGGAGGAATTTGCCGTATAAGTTGTCGACGGGAATGTCGAAAAAGCCTTGGTATTGAGGGTCGTGGAGGTCCATGGTAATGATGTGATCAGCGCCAGCGCAAGTAAGAAGATCAGCAACAAGAGTGCCGGCCTGGGCCACCCATTGCTTATAGCCAGGCTTGGGCCGGAAGCCGTTGATGTTGGTCTGGTTCTCGTAATCGTGAGTCGTAAAGCTTCGTTTTGTGAGGTCGGGGTAGACTCCATTAGAGCCAACGCTGGAGAGGGTGTCTGATCGCTTTGGCAGCGAGTCGCCGTTAACTTCCCGATGACCATTCTCAGAGTTCTTGGAGAGCTTTTCGGTGAGGCCATTAACCCCATTTGAGAGGCCGGCGCTTCGCGGTCCGCCAGGCCGCGGTGTCGGGGGAACGCTCTCGAAAGTATAGTCCTTCTTGGAAGAAGACTCGGAGGACCTTGATAGAGGAGCGCCGGCTTTGTTATAGGGCCAGTCAGGCTGCCTCGAGTAAGGGAAGAGAGGCACAACGGCGGTGACGCGCTTGGCGGAGCCAATTTTGCAGGCCGAGATCATGATGCAGAGGTCGATGAGGTTGTCGTTGACATGGCCAGAGCCAGACTGGATGATGTAGACATCCTTGCCACGGACAGAGTCCTTGATCTCGCAGCGACTCTCGCCACCAGAGAACTTTGACAGGATGCGGTCGCAAGCCGGGATACCAAGGAAGTTGCAGACGTTTTCCGTCATCTGCGGGTGGGAGTTGCCTCCCAGGACGACAATGTTTCGAACCATGGCGACGGCGTCAAGCAGCACAGCAGTGATCAAGAGAAGATCCTTGACGACAAGACAAAGGTCTCCAATTGAGCAATTCCAGAGATATGGAGGGGTCGCGTGAGGGCTTGAGCGATGCTCGTTTTTTCAGCCAGACCCGCCGTCCGTGCGGGGAGCAGAGTTCCAGGCCGACGTCAGATGCAAAGCCGTGGTCCAGAGATCTTTGCCGATTGCGGCCGAAGTTGGAGATGCGGGAGGCGACGGAACGGAATCAAAGAGCAAAGACCAAGGCGGCGATGGCAGAGCCTCGAAGCAGCGGCAGCAGCAGCAGAACAGCGCAAAGATGCTACAGCAGCATGATGACCAAAATGAAAGGAGAGGGGAGATAGAAGAGGGAAAGGAGAAAAAGAAGAAAGAAAAAATGGAGGAGAGAGAGGAGTGAGAGGCTCTGAGTCAGGACGCCGATTCGACGGCTAGCAGGAAGGCGGAACTACAAAAAAAAAAATTACTGATGCGCATTGGGAAAAAAAATTGACCTACCGCATACCGGCCTGCGTCTGTTGCCGAGACGTGCATGAGTGGGGTCGGGGCAGGCTTCAGCGAGATGCAGTTCAATTTCAGGCCAACTGCAGCAGCCTGGCAAGCCTGGCACAGGGGCCAAACGCGCTGTAACTGCACCTGGGCAGGGCTTCTTCCCCGCTGCCGCCCCTCCACTTGGTGCTAGGCGGGGGAAGAGATGGTTGGTATATGTGTACTGTGCTAGACACTGTATATCCACTGAGACGAGAGAGTACCGGAGCTGTAGCTTCACAAGAACCCAGTTCAATCCCATGGAATCCTTCCATGTCATTTATCAGTACTTACTACGTGCATGTGCCCGTGATGGAAGGTGCATGTGTTCAATATCGGGCAAGGCATTTTCCCATACGGAGGACATCAGATGGTCCAAAGATGCTACAACTGGATGGGCGAGTGTGGTTGGCGCCACTGGCTGAGCCACGGACTCGAATGAATAGCGCTCACTGGAGGGTGACGACTATTTCTGAGGACCGGGCCTAGCGAGTTGTCAGCGTATTGTTTGGAGGAACGACGCTGGGAATTGCGCAATTGCTCTCTATTTTTATGATACCGAAAGCTGTTTTGCAGTCAGTTGGTCGGGAACCAGAGGCGTTGATCCAACTTGGAACCATGGCGTGCTTGACGTCAGGCAAACGAAACAGTACATATATCCATCATCACACCGACATTCACACATAATTCCTGGCAGACACCTGAAAACAAGTAAGTGACGGCGTGCCGTATTCTTTTTTTCCCTCCCTCCAACAAGGCCAGTTCGTGAGGCATTTGCTTGCCTTGCTTGATATCTTCCCAGGGTCTCAAGCTCGACTTAGATGCAAGGTTGCCATGTTTCAACACGGCTAGTGCAGCTTAGTGCAAGTACCAGTTTGACCTTGGTCCAAGTTCGGCATCCGTCAATGGCAAAATTCGCGAGCTTCAGCGTCTTTTTTTACTGAGACAATGTCTAGAGTTCTCTCTCGTAATACTGTTCGAGCTTTAGATACTACTAAAGCACTCTAAAATGCCCATCACGAGCCTCATCAACCTCTCCCTCTTCATCTCTACTGGGTTCCGTACCTGTAGTTCTGTTCCCTGCATGTGATATTCTAGGCTGCATGGTGGACGCTACATGGTGCAAATTCGACATCCCACACTGTACAAGGTCACTTCAGCATAGCACAAGCCACGCGAGGAAATTTTTAGCGGCCTTCTGTTTGGCGGTCTGCACCAAGATATTTAGGAGGGGCAATTGGCGCTGCTCTGATTGGGCCGCCGGATTGTCGCGAGAAAATGCTTGCGTCGTCCAATCTTTTCTTAGATCAAGTGTGTAGCAGCGATTTGGATGCGGAAGCTCAATAAGAGCTTTGTGTGTCTTATTTGATACTCAAAGGGGCATCATTTAATTCAAGACATTGTACTATTCGGAGTCGTACAGCTACAGTCACCTGTTGGAGGATTTATTGCTCTACTTTGCCGGAGAAGCAAGGCATATATCACCACCACCACCATGAAGGTCGTCGAAGCTCAGGCTGCCGTACTCTCCAATTATGAGGTACTGCAGCATCTCACTCAGCAAAAAGATCGATACAAGCAGAGGAAACGTCGTGGCCCTCCCAATCTAGAGACGGTTGTCAGAGAGGTTCGTCACCACTCGACATGAGATGACTGTTTTCAACAACTAACCATTCTTCCTCAGCTCATCCAATATCTGCAGTCATATCCCAATCCGCTGAGCCAAAAGCCCAGCACATACACCCCTGGCTGCATCTCCCAGCTGCTTGAGCGCCTAAGTCCTTATGAGCTCTCCAAGGGCGAGGTCGTCATGATCCTCAACCTTCGGCCGGCCTCGGTGGCAGCTCTCAACACCGTCATTGAAGAGATGTCAGAACGCTTCAGCGACGAGCAGCAAGAGGAGATGGTGAACATTATTCTGGAAGTTTTAGGCCAGTTTGAGGCGGCACAGCCTGATGCCAACGGCAACGCAGATGAAGCCGCAGAGTCATGAAATGTCACGAATACCACCATGATTACAGCCACCAAGCGTCAGGCCGGGTAAAGACGTGGTCCTCGCTTTTATTTTGGATGAATGAGCTGCCAGAAACAAAAACTCCATCTAAGATCCAAACAGGAATTCACCCTGGCTCACAGGACCGTGCAACCACCCTCGCTCTGTCCACCCTTCTCCGTCGTTGTCTTGACAGCCGTCTTGCAGATGTCCTCAAACGCAGGCTTCACCAGCTCTCCCGTCACCGCCGAGCATTCGACATAACGATCTGCTCTCAACTCTTGGGCCATTCGATAGGCATCTTGTGGGTATATGATGCCATTCGGGTCATTCTCAGACCGCAAGTCCCTCTTCAGCCCCATCACTACCACCGGCAGGGAATCCATGCGGGAAAAGGACTGTTTCACCTCATTGATCCACTAATGGCCATTATTATTAATTGTATATAACAGAGATTGCAGAGAGGAGGATAGATAGCAGACCGAGGGCAATACAAAGAAAATACTCACATATCTCTTCATGTTAATAAGACTCAGGCGCTGGCTGATATCGTAGCAGATGACAATGACGTCCGGGTCCAGCAGGCGCCAATTTTCAGGACTAGAAGTGTCGTAGAACTCAAAGCGAAGGCTCTTGGACGATACATTGACCGAGAATATGTACGGCTGGTCAATGTCACGGAGTAGCGGGATCGGATTGATGTCCTCGCCAGCGCTGACTCTCCTGCGATTACAGCCCATCCGTCAGTGAGTGTTTATTACTACCCTATAAAATGATGGGTCGCTACAAACGAGAGAAACGTTGTTTTGCCGCATTTTTCGTCTCCTACGAGAAGTATCGTGACGACTTCATCATCCATTTCTTCCCGGGGAAGATATGGTGTATTAGTTCGGAGAGAGGATGAGAAGAAGAGAGATCAATGGATGTCATTGGGTTGAGTCCACACTCGTAATAGCATTGACAGCTCGAGTGGCGTTACTTATCTCACCAGCCACACTTCACATGCCGCCAAGCCACACACATCTCAACTCAAAAAACTACCCATTAAGGCCATTTATAGAAAAATGAAAAAAATCCAAAGCAACTGAAGAAAACCCCCCAATGGCTGAGAAAATATCAAATATTCTACACAAACTCATTACATGCGACCTTTCCATCAGGGGAATCTAGGCCGCAAGATTTGTGGTGGTGCCATAACAAGCTGGCCTAGCAGGGCTAGAGAAGGATTTCAACTTCACTGCCGTTTATCAACCGTCAACAATTTGGATCTGGTCCGTGAGAGGAGGTTGAAGATGTCTGACCACGGGAAATACAACAACTGGACCAAAACCGGTCTCATTCAGAGAGTCAAGGAACTGGAGCAGCAGCTACATGTGGCCACATCTTTGGGGTCCAGTTCAACGCAGGATCAAACCTCTTTACAGCAAGAGAAGCATAAACAGCCGCGAAAAGAGGGAGATGTTGTGGCTCCGCCGGTCAAGAAGCCCAGGGCCAAGAAGAAGATGGACCCGTCCAAGTATTCCACCCGGTACATTGCCCTGAAGCTGGCGTACCTGGGCAAAAACTACGGCGGCTTCGAGTTCCAGGCCATGGGCAACCAGCCGTCCATCGAGGAGGAGCTGTGGAACGCCCTGACCAAGGCGTGCCTCATCTTCCCCGAGGATGAGAAGCTTGTCGATTTTGACTGCTGCGAATACTCGAAGTGCGGACGTACGGACCGCGGAGTCAGCGCCTTTGGGCAGGTCATTGGGCTGAGAGTGCGCAGCAACAGGCCGCTACCCAAAGAGCCGACCCAGGACGAGGACGCAGAAGGGGAGCTGTTACAAGAAGTACTCGGAGCAGATCAGAATCAACAGCAACAGGAGGTGGTGGAGGAGAAGCCTTTTGACGACATCCGCGACGAGATATCCTATCCCCACGTCCTCAACCGCCTGCTCCCCAAGGAGATCCGCATCCTCGCCTGGTGTCCCTCGCCGCCCCCCGACTTCTCGGCCCGCTTCTCCTGTAGGGAGCGTCAGTACCGGTACTTCTTCACCCAGCCCGCCTTTGCCCCCACGCCCTCTCACGTGGAAGGCGTCCCGATGAAGCAGAGGACCAGGAAGATTATGAAATCCGGCTGGCTAGATATCGAGGCCATGCGCGATGCAGCGAAGCGGTACGAGGGCGAGCACGACTTCCGCAATCTCTGCAAGATCGACCCGGCCAAGCAAATCACAAACTTTAAGCGCCGCATGTTCGAGTCGGACATTGTCGAGGTCAAAGATGCGGCCTCTGCCCTGCCGTACCTCAAGGCCGCTGGCTTCGCCCCTGAAGATTTGGCCTTGAACTCTGGCGAAGTGTATCCAAAGGTTTACTACTTTCATGTTCGCGGCTCTGCTTTCCTGTGGCACCAGATCCGCCACATGGTCGCCGTGCTCTTCCTCGTCGGCCAGGGCCTCGAGCAGCCGTCGCTGGTGAGCGAGCTGCTCGACGTGGAAAGGAACCCGCGCCGCCCAAACTACGTCATGGCCGACGAGGTGCCCCTGGTGCTCTGGGACTGCATCTTCCCGTCCGACCTGAGCCAGTCTACGGCAGCCCACCGCGAGGATGATGCGCTGCAGTGGGTGTACGTCGGCGACGACGGGCCGAGCGGGCGGTTTGGCCAGTTTGGCATCATGGACGACACGTGGCAGATGTGGCGTGAGCGGAAAATGGACGAGGTTCTCGCGGGCCAGCTATTGCAGCACGTCTCACAGCAGGGCAATAATGGCAGCACAGCAGCGAAAGCAGCGCCAGCTAGCAGCGCCAACAGCACCAAGGTCTTTGAGGGGGGTAATGGCGGGAGGCTGAGTGGCAAGTATCCCGGCGTCATGAAGATGAAGCTGCTGGAGTCTGCGGATGAGCAGAATGACAAGTATGCGAAGCGAAAGGGATACGCAGACGCAGAGGATATGAGGGTACAAAGGGGGTTTAGGTCCAACAAGGAGCGAGACGGCGATTACCCCATGGCCGATGAGTAAATCCAAGTAAACGAAGAAATGAATATATATAAAAATCAAGAGGGGTATATAGATTTCTAGTTCTGGAATACATGACTCTTGGAAATATGATGCCGAGTGCTCTCTATAAGCACCAGCATGTAAATAAAACGGCATTATCTCACGAGCACATCTACTTTTCAATTTCACTTGTCACTCGTCAACCCCCTATCCTCCCCTCTCCCCTCATACAAACACTCTCTTACCCCTCTCCACACCGTCTCGACAATCTTCCTCTTGGGCAACAACCCCGGAAACACAACCACGACATCCTCCTCCCCCTCCACCACCACCACAAGATAATACCTAACCTCAAACCCGCGAAACGCCTCATTCACAAGAATATCCTGAATCTTCTCCGTCGGAATAAATCGCGTCGCCGCCCCCGCCAAGTACGTCGCCGGGCTCTCACAAGTCTGCACGCCCAACCCCCTCAAAACCAACAGGCTCTCCTGCTTATGCACCCTCAAACTCAACGCGTAAAACACCGCCACAGCAACAGGTAACAACACCGGTAGAGACACCGTCGCCGCGATCTTCGCCAGTACCGCACCAGCAGGCGTTCCTTGAAAGGCATCGAGGGCAAAGATTATGCGGTCTAGAGAGAGCAGCGGCGGTGGTGAGGGCGAGGTTGTTGGCGGTGCGGCTTGTGCGCCGAAGCAGCTGCGGGTGCGCTCTTGGACCCAGCGCGCGTAGAGGATGAGCAGCATTGTGACGGAGAGGGAGATGCGCAGGAAGAGGAGGAGGAGCCAGAGGAGGCGTAGGGGCAGCGTCTGCGGCGGGAGCGTCGTGACGGTGAATTCTGCCGTCGTGGGAGAGGGGCGACGAATGCGCAGGTGAGGGGCCGTGGTGAGCATTGTGATTTGTTGTTTTTGGTTCTCTCTCTTTTGGCGTATATTAAAGGACTCGCTGGTTCATATATCGCCTCATATAGCAGAAGGTGTAGAGCAATTGGCTTTGTTATGCATTCGTCTCGTCCGTCCGTCTATCTCGGGAAAGCTGTCGGAGGTTGGGAATGGAGAGGGAAGGCGGACGGAGATTTTGCGCAATCAAGTGGCGCAGGCCATTCTATGAGATAACCAATTTGGCTGTGGTATATAACGAGAGGCGAGCCTGCGCATCAATTCGGCGGCAAAGGCTGTGAATGCGGTAACGTCGATGCCATTGTTCCGTGTTGAAGTTGGAAAGCAGTAGAGGTTGAAGCTGTCAGTAGCTCTAGCACATGCTCAAGCAGCTACAGCGCCTCCACGCCCACTGTAACAGCTCCAATTCCCCCCGGCCGGCTCAACAATCTCCCGTCCTTCGTCCCTACCCTTTATAAACCAAAATTCATACCCATGCTAACGGCTGTAATGGTCAAACGGTGAAGGCTCTCAACCCAACTCGCCTTTTCCAATCTCACCCCCGTCAGATCCCCTCCGTTCGACGCCCAGCCCGAACGCCGCGGTGGCCGATCGCTCGCACAGGAAACTTGCGACTGTCGATTTGGCCCTAAGCAATGGAGATGACACTTGAGGGAGGTTTCACTCTGCAGAGGACTCTCCCCCGTCGCGTGGCGGGCTGGATTACGATCGCGGAGGGCGTGGGATGGAATGGTGAGACGGAGAATGCCGACACTATTTTTTTGCATTTTCATTCTTTTTTGTTCCTTTTTACACTGCTGATATTGTTTTATGCTGTGAAAAAAATAGTAGAGGATTCTCAAGTCATTCAGGTATCCGTCTAGATGCCTAGCTGAGTGCAAAAATTGCTGCAGTGTGGTGTTATTGCGGCACTTGATCCCCTCCCTCCCGCATCAATCTGTCACATTCACCGCGTATGAAGCCATCGCCAACCACCAAAATGTACCAACATGAGCACCAACTACATCAACCCTTAGTACACAGACACCACAAGAACAAAACGCGTGCGCATGATAGAAGACGTCAATTTTTCATCAGCTACCTCAAGCCAAAATTTGCCGCGAGGCAGCATTTGTATAAAAAAGCTAAGTCTGCCCTGCATTCCTGCCTCTCTGCCTGCACCGCATGTCCATCCATACAATTCCCCTAGTCTTGCTGCCATGAGACGTCGCCGTCTTCCAGCTTCACTTGCTTGTTTGTTTTTTTGCCCAAGTCCGTCATCAATCGTAAAGAAGAGAAAAAGAAGCGAAAAAAGGGGGGCAAGTGCCAAGAAGAACATCTCCAATCCAGGATATACAATGCCCGTATGCGCGTGCATGTGATTCAGGCCGAATCCACAGGCCATCTATCCAACAACAACCCCCTAATGCATATATCACAAAATAAAACAAGTTTAAAGAAAAAAAAGGTTCTCCTCTAAAACTGCACAAGTGCAATGTAAAGACACCAGAAAGAATATAATTTTTTTGGTGCAAAAGGAAGAAAAAAAAATGCAAAATTGAAAGAAAGAAATCAAATATAGTCATGACATATCTCTGCCAGAAAATAAATCCCTCCAGAGAGAACCTCTTCAAAAACATCGACCCCATATTTTAAACTCACAAGATGATACGAACACATCATTCGCATCTTGGGGAATAATAAAAATCAAAACCAAACTGGAAGCAAAGAAAAGCATGGCAAGAACGCCAAATCGTCATGCGCAAAGATCTCACGCCACGCAAGGGGAGCCTTTGGTGTAGTTGTCGTTATCAAGATCAGAACATCCCGTTACCGTGCAGGCCAGCCGACGACAGTTTTCTTCCGTGCCCCTCGATTGGCGATCGAATGGCGTCTCGATCATAGAGAACAGGAGGGGGGATACCAGCTACAGGCGATCTGAGCTGGCTGAAGGAATTTCCACCGTCGCCGTACATCTCAAGCGGGGGTGATTTGATGCTGATGGATCCCTCCTTTCGGCTACGGCTGCCTGAACGGAGACGGTCGTTCTTCTTTGTCATGCGGCCAGAAAGGCTGCCCTCTCCGAGGCTGCGGCCGCGATTGTGGGCCTTGACAGGCGGCTCGGGAGGAGGAATCACCGGTACCATGCCGTCATTTGGAGCGGCCATCATGGGTTCCTCCGTATCAGTCTCATCCATGACAATCTCAATCATACCCGAGGCCAACGTTCCAGCAACGGGCGGCTGGCGTCGCACGTGTGGCAACGGGGGCGGAGGGGGAGGAGGAGGCATAGCTAGATGTTGCAGCTCCTTCAAGAAAGTAGCAGGCGCCGAAGGAGGAGGCGGTGGTGGTGGGGGCACCAGGTTGTTCACTTGTCGGCGCCATTCCGTCTCTACAATGTCATCGAGGCCCCTGCCTTCATTGGCACTTCCCTTTCTCCCAAAACGGCCTTGATGAGAGGGTTCCTCGGGGATTGGTGCCGACATGCTTCGCGGAATCATGGGTCGAGATGGAGGTTGATAAGTTGTTGACGGCAGTTGATAAACGGTCGATGGCAGCAGTGTCAATGGCTGTTCCTCTTGCTGCTGCTGCTGCTGCTGCTGCTGTTGCTGCTGTTGCTGAGGTGGTGGTGGTGGTGGCGGCGGCGGCGGCGGCGGCGGCGCTTGATATTGTCGTTGCTGCTGATCTTCTTCTTCCCTATGCACCACCTTCTTCTTCTCTGTGTAGTATTGCGGAGAGTACCCTGGTGAGCTTTGCGGGGAATATTTCTGGGAGAATGTCGCGGGAACCGGTGGAGGGGTGAGGTCTTCATACTGGTCATCGTCCGACCGGAGAATGAGTCTCATCGCCTTGGGAGTAGCAGGAAGGCCGATGTGTGGTCCATTTCGCGCATACATGCTCCTCGGAGGTTCTGTTGCAGAGCGAGGAGGGAGGTCATCCGGGAGTGTCTCATCCTCGGCCTCCACCAGAATCGGAGGAAAGCCAGGAGATATCTCGCTTGGATGGGGGATTTGAGGACCCAGCTGCCGCTTTGCAAGAGACTTGCGACGCTCTTCCAGCTCTCGTGCGGCTTGCTCCTTTTTGCGCTGCCTCTCGTCCTTCATTTTCTTCAAATCGCCGGCGTGCTCGGTAGATGCAGCTCGTAATTGTACAGTGTAGCTCAAATCTGTTGGGGCGGCTTCTCGAGATTCGGTTGGCTCTCTTCGTCGGCTTTCTGCGTATTCCCGTCGACTGACGGCTGGAGAATTGATGTTGTGGCCAACGCTCCTGCTGTGCTTGGCTCTGAATTCTTCTTGCGCCTGCATGGCAGCTCTAAAGTCTTCCTCATCTTCCGATCCCTGGTAATGCAGAGCTGTCGCCGACATTGGCACTGGCGAGGGTGGTGATCGCGGAGCCGATCGGCTCCTTCCACCCCTCTTACCCCTTATTACGCTTGCTTTCCGAATCGTCAGGGGCTCAACGTTGTTGCTAAAAGTTTGATTGCTGAGGATGGCCAAGTCTTCCGGTGACATTGGTACAGGGGACGTGGGCGATCTTTTGGCCTTTGTCCAAGATCTGGCCGAAGCTCTACCGCGCTCTTCTGAAGGATCGCGCGACTTGGCTCGCCGCTCCCGGCTGCCATGGCGACCGGCGGACACATCTCTCGTCCTCTCTTTGCTCCTCGTCCTGCTTCCAGCTCTCCTTGAATAACTCTGAGCCGCCTCCAGGCTATGGATATAATCATCCCTGTGCCGGGGGTTCGATTTGTGACTCCGGCCGGCGCTCGAAGTGGATGTAATGGAGCCGGCCACAGATCCGGCAACAGGGGGACCAGTACCACGACGCGTCCGAGACGGCCAGTGGAAGCGAGTAGACGAGGCGGCAGACTGATCAGGAGACATGGCGTCTGTCGGTTGCGCCAGGGGCTGCAGCTGCAGATGCAGATGTGAGGGAATCCGATCCCGAGAGCCGTTCCGCTGCGTCGAGTGAACTTCCTGCAATCTGCTCATGATGGTCTGATCAGGAGACGGTGGCCGCTCTCCCGAGTACCCTTGAACGACACGCTGATACTGGTCTCTCATCATCATGGGGCTGGCCGTCGCAGCGCGTTGCATCGCAAGACCCGTCGTCATATTGTCTTGAGTGGCGGATGACTTGCGGGAATGGCTCGCCCGCTGCTGCGGGGGTGCGTCAACAATTTTCGCGATGTTATCAATGGGCTTTAGAGTATTCCTATCAAGAGTGGCCTCTCCAATGGATGGTAATCGGCCACGATTGAAACCCTGGACGGGGCGAGCTGATGTTGGCGTGTTAAATCTACTATTGCCCGATGGCCGAAGAAACGCAGTCGCAGGGTCAAAGCCGTTTGAGGGAGATATGGCCGATTCAGCAATAGGTGTTACTCCAGCCGCGATAGGTGTTTGGCCGCCATCAGCCTGCGAGTAAAACTTGGCCTTTTGATTTGGGTCCCCAAACGACGTGATCAGCTTCAGCGCCGACGCTTTGGCGACACTGCGCTGAGGGCCCCTCTGAACCCCTGGGGGAGACAGCGGAGGGCTCAACATCTCGGGGATGCTCGGTGTGATGTTCTGGAAGTTGAGCTGAGCAGCCGATGGTGAAGTCCAAGGCTCCGAGGATTCTTGGTCGGTGCAAGCAAAACAACGAATCGCCAGCTGTTGCTGACCGTGCTTAACAGCCCACTCGCCCCATTTTCGCACAATGGCAGACTGTCGCTCCCAGACACTGGGGAACGCCACACAAGTGAGGATGAGAGCTTCCATGTATCTCTTATGCGAGATGTAGACTTCAATGGCATCGTTGTAGTCACCCATGCCAAGCATGATCGTCACTGCAACATGGATATCGCCGTTCTCCAAGAGGCGCTGGACGTACACGCGGCCGAGCTTGTGCTGAGATGCCTGGCCACCAATTCCGCTCAAGGCCAACAGCATCCAGTCTTGAGACGTCATGTTCTGAGAGCCAGCGGCCATGATGTCTGAATCGATATCGCCCAACCACTTTGCGAGCAAGATGCGGTTTGCCGATCCTGCGGGATAACGGCTCATCTCATCGCGAATCAAGTCGTCTACTTCCTTGTTCCATCCGAAGATGGTGCTGAGCATCTGTCGACGCAAGTCGTCATTGGAAGGATTAGTTTGGCTTGCGGGCATCGGATGTTTGTATGGAAGATCGCTTAGGCGTGAGCGAGTGTATTTGAACAGGTCCTGCACCTTGGCATCATCGGGGCTCCTAGGCACCTCGTGTCGCAATCGAGATGGGCGATGTTGTCTCGATTTGGACGAGGCCAACGACGGACCACTCGTGCTAGGAAGCGTGTAGCCCATCGAATAATTGTCCACGTCCCGCCGTCCCACTGTCGAGGTTTTCAAGGATGAACCAGCGGAGATGTATGTCCCCTCAGTCATTGGCCGCGACCTCAGTGAGCCTGTCTGTCTACCGGGTGTGCGGGAGCCTGCCGAAGACTTTGACAATGATGAATGGCTGGAGGCCTGGCTGCCTGAGTCATATACTTCGTTTCTCACTTCAGGTGCATTGCGCTTTGCCAGTCGCTGGAATGGGGATAGATGGTCGTCATCACTTTCAGAGATACCCATCTCAAGGGGGACAGAGCTTGACTCGGACTCTGAGGTATGGATGGTCGTTGCAGAGTGCACTGATCTGCCCCCCGTCTCTTCTGATGTGGGAGGCGATGGTGGGAGGACACCAGCAGGGTGTTGTACGTTTGCTACCATAATGGCAGGAGAGTTGAGATCAAACTGCTGCACAGTATTGTTTGGTCCAATGGTAAAAAGGCTGGCCCCAGGACCGTAGACGGCCAGGCCTTTTACATGCTCGAGGGTGGGAATGGAGTCCTTGGTGACATGCTTGGTCCTTACGTCCCACGAAAACGTTTCCCTGTTTGATCAATTAGCACAAAAACCGCCAACGGGAAGCAGGCCGCCGCGCGCTTAGGCTGTGGCCAGTGTAGAGGAACATACGAATCTGAGTATTGGATGATGCGGCCGTTCTTGGACCACCCCATCCAATTAGGGCCAGACAGGAAGTTCTCGTTCCTCCGGAGCACTCTGACCACCTTGGCGGGGTCGTCGGCGTTGTACGACTTGGCCACGCTCCAGACCCGCAGGTCGCCATCGTGTGTCTGTACAGCCAACATGTCTGACTTTTGCCTCGAGGACGACGCATGCCAGGAAAGGGTGACAATGGGTGATGGGCCTCTCGAAGTTGTCAAGTTATGCAAGATGGTGAAGCGAGGCTGTAGAGTGGCAACCAGAAGTGATCCATTCTGGTAGCTGAGGTAGCTGGTTTAGTATATGACAAACACACTGCGGCCAGGGTGATGATAACTTACCCGATAGCAAAGGTCCGACAGTCAGATGAAGGAGCCAATGCTGTGACTGCAATTTGGTCAATCGTCCGAGCTGAGATGTGCTCGGATGTTGTTGGTTCAAAAAGGATGATGTTTCCCTGCGTGTTTCCTATAAGCCAGATATGTTAGCTGGGCCATGCAAGCCACGCGAGGCTCGTGCGGGTTCTCTCACCAAACGCAACGTTTCCGTTGCGCATCCACGAGGCGACTGTAAGCGTCTCGTACGAAACAAAGCGGGATATCTCATCGCCAGTCATCAGATCCCAGACAATGGCGGTCTGGCCGGCGTCATAGCTCACGACAAAACGGCCAGCGCCCATTTCGCTCTGGGTATCCACGGCAAGAAGTTGAACATCGTCGACGTGCCGTGTGAACCTCCGATCGATGGTGAGAGTATCGTGATGACAGCATACTATTGTTGGCCCTTGAGCATAGAGGTAGATGGCTGCCGTGGCGGCTGATGGGATAAAGTATCTGAGATCCTTGATGTTCGGCATTTGTGCGAATTCCGGCGGTGCTGGACGGCCCCGTGCGGTCGACGATTTGCCGGACCGGTTGGACACGGTCTGGATATGTGACGCGGAAGACATGGCTGCGGTCTTGCTATCGAGGCTTCCACGATGGCCAATTATGTCAAGTCTGAGATTATATTGGCCCGTTTAGTCGGCCTACACCTCTGCCAGCGCAGAGGCAGTTTCGCTTCCAGCAAGATGCGAAGCACTCCAAGTCCGTGAGACAGCACCAGCTTCGGTGTCACAGTCCTGTTTCCAGGCCAAGGTCCGGCTCTCTGAGAGCGTTCTCGAGAGTGAGCCCACAAAACGGCGGCAAGCTGCGGTGTTCTTTAGGTATCAATCATTACATGAAACCCAGCTCCTGTCTATTCCCGGACACAAGCCTCAAACGCTGCAATTCACCAGGCGCTTGGTTTTCTTTCGGGCCACCGAGGATGATGGAAGATTATTATGCTCGGGAAGGAGGAATGTCGAATTGGTCGAGGACGGACAAGATGTGAGGTACGATGTGTCGTCGAGCGTGGTTTGACGATGCAAGGCTTGGTCGTAGTACTCGTAGGCCACGAAGTGAGGTTGGAAAGAAGAAGGCTAGACAGGCTAGCGGAAGAGGGCAGCGTCACGGTTTTGCATATAAAGAACAAACTTGTAGGCAAGAAGAATGACGGTTCTCTGTGATGTGCCGGGCAGCGTTAGGGGAGGGGCTGATCTGATTAGCTCGGCGCTTGTTCGTGCCGCCTAGGGGATGCTCCTGTTTGGAGGATTGGGAGTAGTAGGTGATGCAGGCGGATGCAGGAGAAGTTTTGGCTGGATGCGTAATGGTGGTCACGCTGATGGAAACAAAGAAAGACGTTACGGATCTTCCGTCTGTTCTCTCTTGGTCTGTTCAGGCCTTGTCTATCCTCCTCTGATGACCCTTGGCAAAGCCGTGTGAAACAGCACAGATGGGGATGGCGGGAGGGAAGGAGGAGGAGGTAAAAGAAAATATCGGAGCGGCCCAAGTGCAAGAACGGCTACTTGTAAACGACGCACAAGCAACCTAAGACCTGTACATCCGGTAGGGACATGCACCACTCACGCACGGTGAAGGTCGCTCCAGAATATTAGATGGACATGGACAGGTTGGAGAGGAGGGTTGGATAGGTAGGTAATAAGAGCAGGCTGGGGTGTGATGGGTCCGATGGAGAGGAGCCAGGCGAGCATGGCGCCTATGCGGCCGTGGTTGAGGCCTGTCAATGGATGGGGTTGGCTGCCATATAAAATTAGAGTGCAAAAGCTGCTAACGGCCGTCTTTGGGATGGAGCGGATACGGTCCGGCAGCTAAGGACCGGCCAATGCGCGTCGACGCAGCCCAGGTACATGCGCATGCCGACAAGATACCTGGACTTCGGTGTTGCAGCTATCTGCAGCATCAACGGCTGGTAAATAGAAGATGCTGGCCATGTGCGGCTTCGTGGTAGTGGTACCTACCTCTCTCGCTACCGACGGCGTGTAGCGAGCAGAGAGTAACAGGTACAGACGTCGTTGCAACGCTGCCATCGCTTCCATGTGTCAGGCAGCCTTCTTCGCTTCTTCGTTTTTTTCTTTCTCCCCTTCCCACTCCGTTTCGTCCCAACCAGCCGCCGTAAGTTAGGCTCTGCGTCTGCTACGCGCGTGCGCCCGCGGTGGGCCCAGCTAAGCAGTGAGGCGAAAAGGGCGAGGCAATGGCGATTGCTAGTCGCCTCAGAGTCAACTGGGACTGGGAATCATGGGCTCAGATCCTCGAGGCGGACGAATTGAAGACAGGTGATGTACAGGCGCTAGCGGGCCATGTACCGCTGCTGGAGTAGAATCCCTTGTTGAAGCCCCCTGCTTAGCCTCTCAGGCTGCCCGCGTACCCTTGCCAGACATTTGGATATGGGCCTATCAAAGCTTCCAGAGGCATCGAGGTGTCGAAGAGCTCTCGACTTGAACTGCGTCGACTCCGTATCCCATGTCATGTCTTGCCCGGAGCAACATTTGTAAGTGAGTACTCATACGGAGCAGTACCTACTCGCAACAGCACCAACTGATACGCCTGCGCCATTAGCCCTCGTACTACGTCTAGCAACCGGGGCTCTTCTCTTACCCCGACTTGCGGCGCCTTTCACCGTTGCATCGGTGGTTCCACGCTGGCGATCTGGCCTCTGTGCGAGGGCCGGGCCTGGGTGACTGCACGGTACCTTGCAGCCGTGCTGTGCTGTGATACCAGTTCGTTCGCGCCCACAGCCAGACTGAGCCCTGGCCATGGTTCGTCCATTCTGCTTTGCCACAGTCGATTCGATTCCATACGATGCAGCACTTCATCGCCACAAATCATCAGCATCTCAGGCCCTGAAGTTGGGCCTTGGAGACGTTCGAACCAGAGGGGGGGCGCCCAGATGCATGGCTGGAGCATGGCTGGAGCTTTTGGCGATTTGGGGCTGCGGTCCAGAGTGGGGCAGCCAGCGCAGGCGCTCAATGGCAAGAGCTGTCGAAGCGCCGAGGTGTGTCGCGCCTGCTGATTGGCGGCGCCAAATGCAGGTGCGCGCCGCAGCCTGGCCAATCGGCGGCTCGATCACGCCTGCCCGCAGGGGTCTAATCGCTCAGTCCCGGCCGCTAAGCCCGTTAAAGACGCCACCCAGGATCAGGGATGCAAACCTCATTCATTCATCTTGAGCTTGAGAATCGCGCCGAGACAGACAGAACAGACCACAAAAAGAACAAGAAAGACTGGACTGATGAATCTCGGCTGTGTGCTAGTCCGTCCGCACTGTAATTACCGTAATCAATCGCTTCCAATGCAATTAATTCTGTGCCTCAGTCACAAAGACCAGACCCGAACAACACAAGACATAAGACAAGATGAGACACGGACACGACACGATACGATACAGCTTCCGAGCCGCCGCCCGTGGTCATGGCATGGCACGACTCTGCCGTCACAGCAGCATCAGATGATTCACGAAACGGATTTCGGCCTACCATAAACCCAGAGTACAAGTATCGCAATTTCGCCCCAAACTCCGTTCAACAACTAGCCTCCTCTCAAATCGGCGCGCTAACAAGCTTCCCAGCTCCATGTCCGTCGGCTCCGCAATCACATCTCCAGAGCCGGCTCATATCTAGGTATATCTTGTTTTCAAAGCAGCCCCTAGTGCGGATTCTTTCTGTTACAGCATCATCCTAGCGAATTGGCGTACCCGGATGGCCATTGAAACGTCTTCCGTTCGTACCTTTGTCTGTACACAGTGACGAAACACTTGAGGGCACACGTGCGACATGCTTGGAAATGTCTTGGAGTCTTATCACGCCTTCGTCCAATCCAGCATCCATATCAGCCTCCTCTCTCCACTTGCAAGTCTTTTCTCCTGCATCAACGCCGCTGGTAGACTGAACTGCCATTGTACTACATACAGTATTTACCCACCTCATCCGAGGCCACTACAAGCACACGAAGGATTCTAGACATGCGTATTCCGTATATATCACACAGCTAGGCACCCAATATATCCTGGTACGGAGTGGTGATGGCCCCATGAGACATAGGCGCCGGCTACACTGGTCCCTTGGGCGACCAACAGCAAGTTTACTCGATTGGGAATATCTTGAGGCCCAACAACAACAAACCTGTCAGCGTATATGGCTCTAGTCTCGCTATTCTTTCCGCACCCTGTCGAACTGTGACCTTGTGACGCAGTATTTTTTCTTGGCTTGCTATACTCAGTTTCCTCTTTGTCATACGCAATGTCTAAAGTCACTATCGCCGGAACGCCACGCGCGGGATGCTTTCATCAAAGGTCGTCAAGCATGGCACGGCCACATTTTATACTCCGAGACAGGGCAAAGTGGCCAAAGCTTCTGGTGCATAGGATGCTGCTGCCGCAATGAAATAACATGCACAAACCGCCAATATCAGCTTCCCCTGGTGTTCCAATGCCCATTCATCAAATCAATCTGCGACGTCCACGAATACGTTGGGATGCCAAGGTGCCTCCCGAAGTTTTCTTGGACAAGGATTGAAATGGAAGCTGGGGGTGAGCCGTTATCGTTGTGTCACACCAGAGCGGAGAGTATTGAAGTGCGGTGAAGCAAACGAGATCAAGAGCCAAGGTATCCATGACGTGAAGTAAGAGTCCGAGCCACCCTTGCCATCCCACATGCCTTGGATGGCAACTTGTTCCTGACCCAGCCGGTTACTGGCATGTCCGGTTTCGCTTCAATCATGACGAAGGACGAACAAGTGTCTCGCTTCCTGACCTCGTGGCTCAAGCCTTTTTCCACCAAAGAGCAAGATCCAATTCTATCCTATATCTTGTAATAGTACCATAGCATGTGTAAGAGTACTTGTGCAGCATTAATTCTCTCCATATATTATTCTAGATTTGTGCACAAGACACTTTCAAACCAACATGTCAACTGATGAGCTCGAATAAGTCAAACGACTTCAAGCTCAGGCGGCTCTTGTAGAACCTTGCTTTTAACTGAACTGTAGAGAAACGTCAAGAATGCATTCCCATATTGTTATAGATTCGATGAATTAATTACATGTCCTAACGCCACATTCGTTACTTATGAGATGAAATACCTAAATAAACATGCTTGTAAAGTACAAAGGACTATTAGAGTGATTTTGGTGTTGAATTTCATAATTCCATTATCTACTTACATGTTTCGCCAACTCCTTGTCATGTCTCGACATCACGAGAACTTGTCAGGCATAAGTAGAACATTGTGAGAGTATACCAAATCGGCAGACCACTAATAGCAAACTGCCGGTGAAGCTTTTAAGGAATAAAGCAATAAGACAGATGATGTTGTTAAGAATAAGGGTGCGAGTCGTGGTTGATAAATGTCAAACTTTACCTAGGTTCAAGTGCTACTCATGCCAGCAGCTAGCAGAAGATTAGGGATTCGTTATACGGTATAAGTGTGTTTCCCTCTGAACGTATACATCTTCATATGGAGGCTATATTCATAATCAGGAGGGTCAGTAAAGCTGTAATAACTTGGTAGTTCAGAGCAAAGCTACACCCCAGCCCCAGGTCCAAAATCCAGAATTAATCCGTAGCTCAACCAGATCGGCCACACTTGACCAACTCAAATCTCGAAGAGCCAGGTCATAAAGTTTGACCGATGAAGGAGAATACATCTTCAAATAGGTAGTTTTTTTAAAATAGGCATGGCAGTTTTCTTTCAGCGGTCCAGGTCCCTGCCTTCTGATACTGGAGGCAATATGATATAATGTGAGCCTATTTTCCTACAACACACGTCTCATGATTTATGGATGTTTTATTTTAGCAGCATCTTGATTTGGTAAGACTTGAGAGATGATTCGATGACAAGAGTATGCCAGGGCTTCAATATGATGATTTCTAGAATGAGTGCTTGTTCAGGTGATGTGAAGTGATGTATCATGCTTCTGGCTAATGCCTCATGAATGGGTATACCCATCTTAACGACATCAGGCGATTAGCTATGCGATATCTCTTCCTCAACTGGTTAATGGAGGGGGCGTGCTCGCTTCTAAGGATAGGTAGTAGATGATAGATAAAAGTCCTCTAATGACCGATTTCGTTTCTCATTTGGAATCTACGATAGAGCTGGCATTATGACACCAACTCGCCCAAAGTCTAGATCAATCTAGACGCAGGCATTAAGAAGACTAAGGTGAATGTATAAAGTGGTTTGATACAAGGGACGTAACAGTATCACACATCATGTCAGATATCATCAAGTAGAGCTGTGAATCAACCTCCGTGGAGTGTCCATATGAAGAGGGTACCTTCCAGTTTTGCGTTATTAACGGGATAAAATATCAACCAGTCATTACAACACTCGGCCACAGGAGAAGCCACTGACTAACAATTGGCCAGAGTCCGAGGGTTTTGACAAGATTATTCTGAACAATTTAGCTAACATGTGATCAATCTCGGTAGCCCGGGTCTAACAAGACGGCTTTGATGAATCACAGCGGCAATATTGACAGCGGCATTAGTTACCGCTGTGGAGGCTGTCACGGACATTGTGCGTATGTTCTTCTTCCTCAACAGGAAGGCCATGCCTGTTTCCCCCAGGTGTCGTGATCTGAACTTCATGTCCTTGGATAGCCCTGCGCTGCCGATTGGGTTGCATCTGTGACCTTGGCGACTCCTTCAGACGGAGCTGAGACGGGGCTGTAACCTATAACATGTCGTTTCCTGACATCTCATATTGCTGAATACGATCGATGCCGCAAAACCACGCACGCAAACTTCATGTCAGAAATGGGAGTGTAAAAACGGGGGATCGTGTTCTACGGTTGGCGCCCGCCCAGTTCCAATCACATCGATTCACACGCGCATCACACAGGGCGTATAATTAGAACTGGAGGTACTTTGAAAGCGCCTCACGAGCATCAGATGATATGGGGAAAGCTGGGCTTTTTTTCCCTTTCGCTTAACGCGGCCACTTCGAATCCATTTCTGCGTCACAGATTACGACGCCGCAATGAGCAATGAGCGATTGTATTGGCAATGGGCTTTTCGACTTTGCGTGGTTTAAAAAAAGAAGATGTGCCCTACAAGACAAACGATACGCCAGAAATGCAGTGACTCAGCGTTCACGTGGTTGAGTATTTATAGCCAATGGGCGTGCAGCATGCATGCAATTGGACGACATGTCGGGGACGAATAAGGTGGCAGTACAGCATCTCGACAAACCTATTGGCCAAATCCGCCGCAAACCCCCAGCAAGTTCCCTCTTTGACACTCCTCTTCTAAGCCAAGAGGATTCGGGCTGTGATAGGGCGGGGGGAAACGAAAAGAGGAGGGGGCGAAAAACGCTCAGGAAGAATTGCTGACGGATTGGATGGACCTTTTTTTTTTCACGTGTTGTGACTGTGTGGACAGAGGATTTTCCCGAGGGCGAAGGTGGCTCAGCAAAGAAGAGTAAGAGAGAAGAGGAGGGCAGACTAACAAAGATTCCCTCCCCGATGGAGAAGTACAACGTTGCTATCAAAAGACGAGACGAGAACGGAGACGGAAACAAGAAGAAAGGAAACGCCAATGTCGGGGTCAGCCGGCCCTTCTCCCGTACGGATTATCTGGCCCACAGCGAAGGCCCGTACCGTAACCTTGCTTGGAAGGCGGCCAAGAAACGGCTGGGTAAATCAAAAAAGCAAAAAGAAACTTATTTGTCGGGGAGAGGGAGAGAAACATCCGGAAGAGTAAAAAGAAAAGTGTATTATTGCAAAAAGTAACGACACCCCTCTCCCAATCCCAGACCACGAAAAAGAAAAGAAGAAAAAGCAAACCGGAAACACAGGATTCTCGCCAACCCTGCATATGCAGCCCAGACACACCCACACCAGCAGGAGGATTATGCAAGCTCACCAGCACCTCAAATCACCGGTGTGGCACATCCCGAAGCCCGTGTTTTGGTATCGGCGTAATAAAGTGGTTGCAACACACACACACACTCACACAAATAAACGAATGAGTAAGCGTGCGCCGAATGAGCGAGGGCTTACTGTGTGATCAACCCAGCCCAGCTTATCACTGTCTCAACGGAGAAATAAAGAGCGCAGCAATGAGAGACAAGAGAGAACACGAGAAAGATAACGCCCCCCCGGGGCGAAAAAGCTCACGGTCGCGCAAGTTCCCGCGTTCCCAGCTTTAGGTTTGCGTCTGTCTGTACACCGACATTATCAGCTGTAACGCACATATGTATGCCAGCTTGGCTCATGCACTCGGTGAACATGCCGACAAGGGTGAACCCAGCTGCTCGCTGCATGCAAGGGAAAAGATAAAAAGATAGATAAAAAAAGAGAAGGGAGAGAACACAGCGAATATGTACTCGTGTATGGCCACGTCAAATCACAGCAAAGAGTGCAGCCGCACGCAATTTGCCGCGCTGTCCATTCATGTCCGAGGCCCCCCCTCCGATCGATCGCGAAATCGTGCTTCATGTACATCGTACATTAGACATGCAACCCATCTGCACGTTCGGTGGTTGTTATCACACATCAGGCAGCCCTTTGATTTAATTTACTGGCCGCCCTACATGAAATAGTAGACCATTAAGATTAAAAAGAAAAGCAAAGTATTGATTTTGGGCAGTTAATCTATTTTTTTGTTGTTTTTCTGCCACATCATAAAAATCCCAATAAGCAGAATGAAAAGCAAAAAAGCAAATAAATGAGATATCACAACTGAGCTTCGAGACAACGACGCCCTGCAGACACGTAGATTACAGCTCCAGCTTATAGCGAAAACCATACAACCACTAGCCTGCCGTTTTCTCAGCCCGCCCAAAAAGCATACCTCGTAGCGATCCAACCACCACCGCTCGTTACATTTGCGACAATCCAGCTGTCAATTACACTTACACTTTAGGTACCTACTCCGCACCTGAGTAAAAAAGAAGAAAAAAAACAAGTAATTCTCAAATAATGATTCACACGCGCGCAAACCCTCCCCCCAGTCACGCACCCCCTCAAGTCTAACAAATCCTGTTGTTGTCTTTTGCTGTCTTAATTATTATACTTTTCTATTCGCGAACTCGTGCTTCAAATCAAGCCCTCACCAATGGGCCCTATCGAATCACACACACACCCCTCCCATGTGACAATAACAACACAAGCACGCAGCGAATAGGGCACGTAAAATGCGAAAAAGCCCCCGGCGCCACCGAGTCGCACTGCATTGGGTCGGTGAGCGAGCCAGCCAAACCACCCCCAAGTTGATTTGATCCGCCCGCAAGCCTTCTGTGGCGGCCCTGCGCGTGTGGTGGCAGACGGTCACCGACTTTCTGTCCGTGTACAGCGCACCGTTTGCGCGTTTGCGGCGCGAAAGAGCGGCGCTGAGAATCAATGATGCTAGTGAGTAATAGTTAGTGTGCCAGAGCTGAAAGTCGGGGGCGGCTGGGCTGGCGCTGGGCTGGAGAGAGCCGGTGGCAGCAAGCTCGCCCATTGCCGACCGTCCCCGAAAGGGCATCTAAATGCGGTCAATCGGAAAATGGCGTTCTGGCTCCAAGTTTACGCCGTGGCGCTCACTTAATGGCGGATAGACACATGGCAATACAATGAATCATGAATGGCAAAGCGGAGAAAGGTATTGTGTGTGGAAAGTAGAAACTAGTATTGGTAATAAGGGGGTATCTTGTAAGAAAGAAGCTATCTAAACAGTTGCTATGCTAAAATGTTTCCCAATGTGCCATGTCCGTCTGTAGCGGAGGGCTTCCCAACGCCAGAGTATGTATCTAAAGTAATGTGTCCCAATGTCCCGTCGCTCATCCTTGTGGAAGAGGGTATCCAGAAATTCCCATTGGCTAATGCCCGCTATGATCGCTAAAACCCAAAAGCCCGATAAAAAACAAATGAACTCCGATAATGCCGTCGTAAGAATTAAATAGTAGTAAAATGAGAAAGGAAACAAGGCTGTCGTTGCGACGATCCCCTAAACCAAGAGGGGGTTGGATATGAAAATGATCCGGGTATCAAGTGAAGGTCCAAAGTTGCAAAGGCTTGTGAAAGAGAAATGGAAGAAGCCGTGTTGGGCTGACCCAGTTTAGCCGATCTGGCCGCGGTAGTAGAAAGTGTAGAAGAGGAGGGAATTGCCTCGGTGGTGGGCGGGAGGATGAGTCAGATTAGGTCGGACCGTGGCTCTCCCGTCGGCATCCCGATTTTCCCCATGAAAGCGCCGCAAATCAATTCCTATTGATAGCGCACTTGGTGTGGGTGGCTGTGCTTAGACCACAGCCGGGTCTGAGTCGTAGTAGAATAGAAAGAAGAAGAAAGTCGTAATCGTCGTGTACACCATTCAAGGTGTGTTGGAGTCTATTAGAGGCTTTTCGTAGAAAGCCGGAAGTAGTAGTGAGAAAGAAAGAGCCTTTGTTTGCGCCAGCGCATGACCCGCAGAGTAAGTTGTAGATGTTTTTACTCGGAAATGGGAGTCATGGAGACAAGCTTGGACTTGGGGCTCTTCTTGGCGCTGGATGCAGAGCGGCTCTTCTTCTTTGAGGCCTGCTTGCGGCGCTCCTTCTCAAGCATGATCTGGCGCATGCACTCGCGCTGCAGAGCAAGCTTCTCTCGCTGCATCTCCAGGACCTCGGCGTCAGTCAAGCGAGGAGGGGACTGCATCATCATGATGGGAGAGGACGAGGCGCTGGAGCTGGCAATGCTGTGGCTGTCACTGTCGAAGGGGTCCGACAGGAGAAGGTCGTCGTCGGAGAGGAAAGAAGTGGCTCGCTCCTCACGGTCGAACTCGGAGAGAGACTCTCGCCTGGGCCAGGAGGGAAAGGCGCACGAGGCATCGCGAGTTCGAAGGTTGGAGGGGCTGATATCGATGGCGGTAGACATGGTGCTCACGGAGCTGTATGAGCTGTATGAACCGAACATTGTGAATGTGGTTTGTGTGTATGTGAGAGAGATGGGTGTGATGGAGTATTGTTCCAGAAATCTGGGGTTGAGATGGTTTATGTATTGATAAGACCGGTTGGTGGAGTTTGCTCGGCTTCTGTTGATTGCTATTGTGTGTAGTGTGTGTGTGCTTCGGGCGTTACCGTGGGGTGGTGTGGATGCAACGAGGATTTTCCGTCAGTGATGCCGAAGGATGGATGGATGTTGTTGTTTGTTTGCTGACTGCTGAGCAGTAGAGTAGAGTAGAGAAGATGGAGAGTGAGGATGGTGTTTGTATGTATTGGCAAACAAAGGATGTTTGTGATAGCGGACAATGCAGACCGAGCTCTGGAGCCTGGAGGGAGCAGAGGCACTTATATCGACTCATCGTGGGCGGCACATGTGTGAATCATCTGGGAGAGCCGCTCGGCGCTGGGGCAGAAGGGGGGAATGGGGGACTGGGATGGGGGCGCCGTTTGAAGGGGGGGCGTGAGGGCGTGGTGCAAGGGAGCCATTGTCATTGCTTTGCCGGGCTGGGGGTTATCAAAAGCAAAGTTGAGAGGTTGCAGCAAGCCGGTTCCGCCCACCCCCCTCCCCTGCCGTTGTGCTGTTGCAACATCACCTTGGGAGATTTCGCACCCCCCACGCCACGCCGCTGGGCTGGAAGACATGGACAAGGACATCCGTGGACCAGCACAGCAAAACTGCCAGCCCTACTACTAACGGAGAGGGAACACCGTCGCACACACACAGCACAGAGCAGCAGAGGTGACACGCAAATGGCGGTGTTCCGCAACTCGGTTTTTGACCGCCACAGCCCAGCGGTCTGATTGGACCCTTGCGTTGCGAGAAGCGGCGAGCTGTAGCTGTTGCGTGCGCAGTGCTGTGCTGCGCTGGCCGTATCGTGATGTTTGTGTATCAGCACCGCACGCTTGTGTCATCCAGGTATCAGCGCGGAGGGATCCCGTATCATCGTGCATCCCATTGCCCATCCTCCCTCATTCCCATCCCTCATCCTCATCCTCAGTCAGTGTCAGTGTCAGTGTCAGTGTCACGGAACCTAGCTCAACCCAAACCCGGCGCGGCGGCAACAGCAATTCAACCGTTCACCCAAGATGACAGACAGACACACACGCTTGGCTGGGCGGTCCGGGGAAACACCGCGCTCGTTCCTTGGTAGCAAGCAGGAGGACCGAGCGCCGTTCGAGTCGCAAAAAGCAGCCCCTCGCAAAAAGAAACCCGTGCTGCCGGGGCTCGCTCGGACGGGGCGTGCTCTAGCTGGTAGGCTCAAATGGACTGGCTGGGCTCTGGCTCTCGCTCGCTCTCGCTCGGGGTACGTACCGGCCCAGCCAACATCAACATGGTTACAGGTTGCATCTTGGCCTGTCAGTGTCAACAGCGGCGCATCTCATGCCCTACTTGCTACGGAGTGCTACTTGGTACGTGCTGCTTGGTATCGCCAATTTCCCCCCATGTCTCTCAATGCCCCAGCTTTCCAATTACCCTACCAGAGACTCCCTTCACCCATGCAAAGTGCCTTCGTGTCCTCCCTAGTCGCCCATAACCCGCCGTTGGGCACCGGGGCACACCGCCCCAGCTTTCCGGTCGGTCAGCCAGCAGGGAGCCCTGGAGGCGTCTGAGACAACAAAGACCAGCGCCAGTTTTGCCGACGGATGGCCTTCCCCGGCATTCCGTTTTGCTGGATCTGCCACTTGTCTCGGTCTGGGGGAATCGGAATCGAGCAAATCGCTGGGTGTCTCTCGTCGCGAGCTTGCTTTTTCCTGTCCTCCCTCGTCCCCTTGAGAAGGGATGCTAGCAATCTGATAGATCGCAAAAAAGGGTAAATCTCATTTTGAGCCGTCGTCGGCGGATGGCTCTTCCGCCGGCACACTACTGTGCGTACTTCTTGATACATTTGAGATTTGATGTTGTTGTTGGTTACCTCAGTGGTATTAGTATGGTAACACTAATCTACCTCCTGCTTGTGGACTCAGACAACAAACGGCATCTCGTAACCCGTGTCGTCTAGCAAGAAAGAAGCAAGACAAAAAAGATTTGATATGTTTTAATAACAAGTAGCGCTTAGCCAAGCAACCAGCCGAAAAAGCAACCATGACAGGAGGAGACCGAAAAGTAAGAAGCAGAACTCAAGAAGGCACATACCCAAAACGGACAGACAGGCTCCTCGTTACAGAAGGAGGATGAGATGATTACCGTCCAGGCAAGGTAGGTGAGATGAATTAGAAAACGGGCCGCGACGGAGAATAACCGTGAGCACACAATAAACATTACGGAGTAATACTGGATGGCATCATCCCCCAGCCCAGCCCAGCCCAGGCCGGCAGAATGGAGTAAATGGACAGTGGCCGCGATAAACTAACGGAGGCAGCACATCCCGTGCTCGAGCACCAGGCACTGGTTGGGCAAACCAGCTTGAGTGCTGACTGGACTGGAGTGCCACGCAAGGGTTCAGGATCTTGGGCTTGCAAAGTTGGGGGGAGCAGCCAGACCAGCGCACTCAGCGCCACTTTGGGGGTGGAACGGTGCTTGGTTACGATACGATATACGTGGACTCGTAGCGGGCCGACACTCCCCTCGAAGCCGGAGTCGTAAGTAAGGTAGCCCAACTGCTTTGCTAGAACGTCTCCTCTCGTCTCAACTCTCGTAAACGCAAGCACCAGAGGCAGTTCGTTCCATGTACCATGACGGCGATACGGAGTCGAGTCCTGCCGCCTCCTCCAACCGGCAGGTCGCTAACGTCGCCAGCTCGACAGTTTGTCGCCAGTCATGCCGCCCTTTGCTGTGGCTGCCCGCCCACCAGCTGCGTCTGCGCCATGCCATTGGGCAAACTGTCCAGGCGGTCAAGACCTGTGTCGCAGCCTGATCTGTGGTCCTCTGGTCGCAAGCAACCCATACGAGTACACATACGTACATGATAAGGCACTCGATAATACTGTGGTGCTACCTGGGCGGCACCTCCATCGTTTGCCCCGGTAGTAGCTGGGGGGGGAGACGTGTGTGCCTGCTAAGGCAGTGGGTTTGGCGGTAATGCGTGAGGTGTCCACGACGATTTGGGAATCTTTTCTGGCCGCTGGCGCCTGGACAGCTTTGACAGCTCACCGTGCTGCGAGGGGAGACGCCGCCAGCTGGCCGTTTCCCCTCATGAGTCAGG
Source organism: Trichoderma guizhouense (assembly GCA_002022785.1). Classification (NCBI taxonomy): domain Eukaryota; kingdom Fungi; phylum Ascomycota; class Sordariomycetes; order Hypocreales; family Hypocreaceae; genus Trichoderma; species Trichoderma guizhouense. The sequence goes on from LVVK01000008.1 coordinate 415,314, forward strand.
CCAGTCTTTGGTGTTGTTTTCTCGTGCACCGCCATTTCCCCCTCATCGTGAGGCAGGCAGGCAGACAGCCACATGTCGTAGTTGTAGTCATCATCCATAGTTCGGGAAAAATCGAAAATGGCCACTGCTATTTCTGGATGGGGGCCATCTCGCCATGCCCATGCTATGGCTGTGCGATGACAGCACCGAGCGAGCTTTTCGCAGTCAGACGAGACACGCCCCCCGAGAGCCTGACATCGGCCTCTTTACTACCTACCTGGACAAGCATCCATTCTATTATTACATTTTCGGGAGTCCGGGGGCGGCTTACATACTCGCATCATGTTCGCAAGGCTGTCGTGATCCTACTGGTTATGAGTGCTACTGTACAGTCCGATGCCACGCCGACCCCCATTTTACATTATCTCTCTATCGGGCTGGAATGCCGCCGCCTCGGCACCCAGATTTTTCACTACAGTCAGATTCATTAATCTGGCATCCCGGCATGGCGGACCCCCGTGCTACGTAGCATGCCTGCATTATCTAGGTAGGCTATCACCTCCCAGTCAGCGTTCCAGTGTATCAGGATACCCTCGAGGAGTTGTCTTTCGGGACAGTACGGAGGTACACGTGCTACCCTATGTCTGGAGCACGAAATACCGAATATGGGCACCTAGGCTGCCCATCTAGGCTGCCCATCTACTAAATTACACGATATGGCGGTTACCATCCACTTGGTCAGCGAATGCACGTACTCATGCAATCTTATTCCGTAGCTGCCGTCGGGCACCCTCCAGTTCCGAAGAGTCTCGAGTATTCCAAAGAGCTTCTCTGACGTCAGTCGCAGTCACACCGGCAAGGCTAACACAACCTGTTTTGGCGTCACGACATGACACAGGCACCCTAAACCTCGCTCCGACCGCCGGATTGCTAATAACATGGAAGATTCCGAACGAAGTCGGAAGTGTTTGTGTACAGCAGAAGATTGATTTCCAAATCTTGTAGTATTACTCATTGGACTTGCCCGATTTGAAATACACGCTTGTTCCGTGATTCCCAATATTACCCGTAAGGCGTGTAGATCCCTTGCCAAGCTTCTTTGCTCAACATCGCCGCCGGGGCATTTCCAGAGCCGAGGATGGGCTAGGGCACGGAGCCCGCGTATCACCACCGATAGGGGACCAAGGTGAGAAGGTCAAATTGAAAAAAATATCAACAAAAATTTCCTCCTTTCCCACGACTTACACAAATTCCCTTTACAAAAGGAAAATTTTTCTTTCCCCCTCTCTCCCCCCAGTCTGCCATGCTGGCCGTGCATAGAGTGGGCTCAGCATCTCGCTACTGTATCTGCTGGGTGGATAGGGCGTGCATAGAGTACGATACATGGATCCTGACTTGCGTGCAGTGCGGTCAACGTCCAGTCCAGTCCGTTATCTATCAGAGATGGAGTCCGACTCAACTGCATCTTGCAGCATGCAGCACGCACTGCATATATCTCAGCGATACGCACGCACAGGCTCTGACCGCTCCTGCAAGATGCACCTCTGACATACGCGACACCACACCGGGTCCCCCCAATGGAAACAAACTAGAGTACGGTAAGGTTGAGTGGAAGTGCACACCGCACGAGCACGAGTCCAAAACCGCCGACTCGATGGCTTCTACCGCTTCCGTCGCCTAAAAGGCCCCTTCTTCCACAGCCAGAAGGGAAAAGGGAGCACGGATCTTTTCTTTGATGGAACAGGCTTTTTACAATACCCAGTAGCTTAAATTACTTAGCACGCGGAAAATCGTCCAGCAGAGTAGAAAGTTTTCTCCACTGGCCAGGGCCGGCCCGGATCCCTAGGCTCCTTTTTTCTGCTCTTTCGCCATCTCTTTACTTTTTTCGCTGTAGGAAGACCCTTGGAGGGCGGTATTCCCGGCTCTCCACTCCCGCGGACCGGAACCAGCGTCTCTTGCTTGTCAAGAAAGACCAAGCAAACCCCCGTCTAGCCAGTGTTCCAAAGATTCTTCGGTGCTTTTTCGTTTCAGATCAGTGCAATCTTATGGTTGGGTCCAGGGGTGTTGATGACCATCCTTGCTGCTGCTCCCATGCAGCGGAATGCTCGATACCGTGCCCCGGTGAAGGATTAAAGGGTATGTAATGCTAAAACTAGAGCAATCCATGTCTTGATCTCTCTCACTCTCACTCTCTTTATTCCCCGGTGGTCTAGCCCAAACCAAGCCAACGGCATGACAGCTGCCGTTTCCAAGTCTAGCACTGCTGTAGCCCACGGTTACCCAGAAGGGTACTCCGTAAACGGAAGAACATGGCGAAAATTTTTCTTGCTGGCTCTCGCTGTCTCTTCTCTCCCCCACGGAAGGAATTTCTCCGTACCACATAAGCCACATGTCCATGTCGATATCTATTGATTACTATTGGATTTTTTTTTGTCTTTTCAGCGAGAACCGAGATACAAGGTTTCCTATTTTCCCGAAAAGCACTCCGTAGGCAGTTTACAATTCTGTCTTGCAGGCTTCTTTGACCACGGAGAAGCTTGGTCCTCGGTATGCTGGGATTTGCTAATTGCTAAATTAACTCGATCAGGTGAACATTGCGCTGCTTCACGTGCATGCCTTCGTGGAGCCCGATTTCCAACAGATTTCGGGCACCAACCCAATGCTGCCAATCCACTTTGAGGTGGGATTTTCATCTTCGGGAGATGGAGAGGGGGGACGATCAGCGACACACACATGCGACTCCATCGTGTGTGGGTGTGGGCTTCTTCTGCTGTTTTGCTTTGACGGAAGCCCTTGTCTAGCACCAACCAACGGGGAACAAAGGTGAAGAAGACCCCTAGGAAATGTATCGTATGAATCGCCAGGACGGACACTAGTTCGTCGTTACATAGACACTACGGTCCGTTTCCTCGACTCCACCAGAGAGGTTATAGCCAGCTGTCAGCTACCTTAGCACATGTCCGGAGTCATGGCAGCGAGAGCCGGTCCGTCTCATGGAAACATTCTGCGGAATTTCGAACATTCTAAAGAGTGGAGCCAAATTTCCCGTCCAGTCGGCAACGAAGTTCGGCTTTGATGCTGCCTTGACAGCTTTACTTCACGCCCGGCTAAATGGCAGAGCAGAGTCGGCCGTGGGCGGGAAAAAGAAAGGCGCCACGACCACACCGAATCCGGCGAGAAACTGAGAAAACTATCTATCCCCAAGTTTCAATGCCTGGTCAGTGGCGTCTGGGACTTTCTCGGTGCTCGGTGCTCGCCATGATGGCTTCTTTTCTTTGTCGCGGCTGATGTGAGGTTCGCAGAAACTTGCGAGCTTCTCAATGCTGAATAACTACCTAGTACCTTTCATGTGTTTGCAACGCCATTCCCACGCGCGGCTCATTGCGTCACCAGAGCATCAATGCCTCGGTCAATATTGAACGGTTAAAAGGCGATGACTGTCAAAAAACCCAAGGAAAAGGATCAATGCCCTTGGTGACAAGCACGAGCAAGAGATCTCGGCTGTCCCGCGGGTAAAGAGTTCCAGCAAGCCGACGGCTAGGCACCGAGATTTGGCCCTTGACATCCGCTCGCCCTAGTAATTAAGAGCCATGTGAAAGAGACAGAGAGAACCCCCATCCAAGGGTTGGCGCGGACCGCCGTCTTGGTGTGTTTCCTCTGTTCCCCGAGGCCGGTAAATGAGACGTCTCCGGCTTCTTGGGAATTGGGAGCAAAGTTCGGGTTTCGCTCGGGTAAACTAAGATGAAGAAGCAAAATGGCGTCAAAATGAAGGGGAAGGGGAGAGAAGAGGAAGGGGAGGGGAGGGGGTGTGAATTGCTGCCTTCGACGCTACGACTCAAGTCCCGAGTTGAATGAGTAATGAAGGCTGTCCTAGTCGGTTTCGAAAAGAAGTTGGGCAATGCTACCATGGCCGTCGTGCTAGAGAGCGGCACGCCCCTAGCTTATTCATCTCTCCCCAGGAAATTTGACAGCCCGGTCCGGGTTTACCCCAAGCCACAATGGACAATGAAACCCAGGGCAAAAAGCAAAAGTGTGGCTTGGGTCCTTGCAAAATGCTAAGTAATCAAATCCCGTCCTTTCTTCTGCAATGCCCGGCGCATTGGATCCCACGTGCGGCGCATCGGCGTAGCGTTCTGGGCTCCGTTCAATTTCTCGGGAGCGCTTCCCCGGCCGCGGGCCCCTGCTTTTCCCAAAAGACAAATCCACGACATGGATCGTGGTTTTATCCGCTTTAGGCATGTGGACGAGATGGACGAACGCATTTTTGGAGCAACGGGTCCCTTATTTTGCTTTGCTTTTTTCGTTCAAGGGGACCGTTGGTTAGTTCCCAACGCCATGGAACGTCGCGAGTCGCGCGGCCCCTTGCATGTAGCATCTGGGAAAGCTGCCTTGTGGCCAATCCCAGCCTTCCAGATCGTGTCCCGGTGGTTTAGTCTTTTGTGATAGGTAGTAGCTGTCTTTGCCTCTTCTTTACGAGTACCCCATTTACGGTAATTGTTAGTCTTGTTCGCCCTTTCACATCGCCGACCTGAAAGCTGTCTCTTGTGATAACTCATGTTTTCTCCTCCTTCTCCCCTGAAGCAAAAGCGACATGTCGTGCAGGAGAGAAATGAAATGGCCCAGCTGCCTGGAGCACGGCGTTAACGCAGCCATGAAAACCGCATTCTTGGGACGGCTGAGCAAAGAGGCGAAACTGGGCCCCATCACGATGTGGAAATTGGAAGAAGCTATTTTCAAAATCGGTCCCAAGAAAAAAAAAAGACCGAGATGTCAAACAAGGTAGCCCAGCATCCCAAGATTTCTCTCTCCCCAAGCTCGGTCCGCCGGCGGCCCTCCAGGGGTTTCGATACACACCCTCTATTTACGGTCCCGTGTTTCTGGGTCCCGCGAGCGAAAAGTTCGGCGCTGTTTCTTCTCACCGAGGACCTTTTTTTTTGGTGGTTTCTGTCGTTGGGTCCCGGGTATGGATTCCTAAATTGCCTGCAATACTGCTAACACGGGTTCCCCCTGGCGATTTTAAAGTGAGGTCCCCACAGTTGGCCCGAAAACTTGGGTTTCTTTGTGCCGCGCTGTCGTGCCGCGGAAGCAGGCCCGGGGAAACCGGGGAGGAGAATCCGGATTATTAGTACACGCAGGCGTAGGAGATTCTTCGGGTTCTGCCTGAGGTTACGGAGTATCCATTGGCATCGAGGCAAGGGGAAGAATTATGCGGGGAGGAGAGAGAAAAGGGGAGCTCTTCTTAGTCATTATTTGGAGTGGCTTTTCCCAATTGGAAACAACAAGGCGTCATTGGTCTAGGGGTTAGGATTCAACTCTTCCATTTAACAATTGAAAAGTTGAGGCCCGGATTCGAGTTCCGGATGACGCATTTTTTGGTTTTTCGACACAGCGCAACCACATCATTTTTTTGTTGCTGTGTTTGATCGTATAGTAATTGATATCCATGGATGTTTACAACGGTGTATTTACGTGGTTTATAAATGGTACAGGGGTAACTGTTCTGGCAAAGTTCATCAACACACGTTCGTGATGGCTCACCTACCCGGGATACAATCGATGCAACAAAAACATGTGGAGTATTATATCTCCTCTCTATCGTGTACATGGTGAGAGGATGGTCTCTGTACTCACCGTTAGGGTGAGATTGTGGCTCTCGTTTCAATAACCTATCCTTTCAAGTGGAAAGGGGCCACTTCTGCTCCCTCACCGAGATCCGTATTGATCAACCTCAGCATCCACTCATCCACTCATCCACTCATCCACTTTTCGGTACCAGATTGGAAGCCGTGACAGCTCCAATACGGACAGCCAAGTATAACTCCACTGGCCGTGCGCCGGCTGCCGACCGTCCATGCTTCTGCTGCCAGGCCAGTATGTATGTAACTACCGGCTTCCATATGGGGACAGTCACACGCACATCCACAGAGCATCGGATGGCTTGCATGGCTCTCCCGTGCCCAGATGGCGTCAGGCACAAGGGGTACCAAATCGGGACCAAGGGCATCTCGATTATGCAACACAGAGGAGTCACATGTCTTCCCAGCCAGGTGGTTCGTCGGAGCCCGCCCAGACAGAATGTGTATGAAAACGGGGCAAAGTGGCCCCCAAGGGCAGTATTACCTATGTATGTACTTGTTGTATATCTGTCAAGCAACCCCAGAAAACCAGACGCCAAACACCGCTGCCTATGATCCAAGTTGCGGGACGTAAAACGGCTTTGTGCCTGCTCTAACTGCGCAGGGCATCTAATCGATTCCTCATCTGGTCCATCATTGCCTCCGCATCTTCCTCGTCCTCCTCTTCCTCCGCCGCCAATTTCTCCGGCTCGGGGATGGGCGCGGCCGGGAGGGACGGCTCTTGCTTGCCCTTGAGGACCTCGCCCAGGATCTTTTCAATCTCACCCTCCGCCTCTTCATCTTCTCCTAGCATATCCATGTCTTCGGGCAGCGACTCATCAATCATCTCCTCGATGATGCCGGCCTTCATCAGCTCGACGCTGAGCTCTCGCATCGTGCCTGATAACTCGGGCAGCCGGATGAGGGTGTTGACGTCCTTCATGATACCGACGCTGGCTCGGATGGAGCCCTCAATCTTACGAACGGCAAATGCTTCATTGACCTGCATCTGCACCGAGTTGAGCTGCGCTTTCGAGGTGACCAGCCGCGCCGACGTCTTCCGGGCTCGGACCAGCTCGCGCGCAAAGTCCCGGACTTCCTTCTGCGCTTGCTTGGCCCTCGTGGGATCTCGCTGAGCGCGCTTGTCTGCTTGTACGATGAGGTTCTTGGTCTTGATCTCGACCTGCTTGACCTGAGCGATATCGCGATCGAGTTTTCGGACGTTGGCTCGGAGCAGAGCGTTGCATTTCCGCATCTGTTGTATATTGTAAGTCTATGGCCAACGAAACGGAAGGTCAAGAATCCGTGACAGAGCAAAGCGCCGTACCTGCTGCTGGGGATCCGGCTTTACGAATAGGGATTTAAACGTCTCCATGGCGATGACGGGAGGATGGCTGCGCACGCTTGGCTCGCGACCCAATGCTGAACAAGACGCAAGGTCGCGGTCTATCTCATCCGCAGAAAGAAGCACAAAGACGGCGCTGGGGGAGCCGAGGCTTTGGCCGGATATGCGTGGCGTCGATGAGGGTCTCTTATCTCGATGGAAAAGGTTCAAAGACGGTAGCCTTGGGAAGACGGACTCGTCACTCGTCACTGGGTTGAGGCTGGGCCCAGCCACAGTGTGGCTTGCGTCAGGCCAGCCCGAGCATTACCCCGCCGCAAGCTCTGATGAGTTGTCGCCGAGAAGGGAAATATCGCAGCACAGCAAAGTATTGATGGAATTGACCAAGTCAAAAGGGAGATGCTATGAAGAATACTGAACTAAACTCGGCTATTCGACGGATACTAGAGGATTGAGTGGTTAGCACTTTGCTATGATGAGCTGCAGTGCCCTGAATCCTCTCCATCTCGTCACTGACCTGGAGTTGAATTTCAACCATGCTGACAAGCTCCATGTAATCCGCTGTATCTGCTCATACAAAGAGCTGGCGTGGCGCAGATGCGAACACGCTATGGCAAATGCAGGCGTTAGCGCGGTACCTGCTGTACGCATCTGCCGCCGCGCTGGGGAGGGGTACCGCCTCATCGTGCCCCTCATCAGCCCTGCCGCCAAATCTTTTGCCTTCTGACGCTTTCCATAACTGCCTTGAGTCGTTTCACTCAAACTGCTGTGCTCCTGTCCAGCCTTACCTATTCACTTCCTTGCTCTCTTTAGCATCCACCATATCCCCAATCCACCAGCTCTTTTGCACCCAACATTCGCAGGCGTTGCCAATCTCTTCTTGACTTCAACCAACCTCAACTCCTAATACCAACCCCCGCACGCACACACCATGGCTGAGACGTTGACTCCCGAAGGTGAGTTAACCTTAATCTGCCCAGCCGCGCTGTCTGCTGGCCCCCGGACACGCTCCCATTCCCTGCCCATCACGCCCTATTGCTTCCAGTTGACCGCGTCGCTTCTATGCTGCTACGGTTACTCGAATTGCTCTGGTGGCCGCCCTCTACGTTGACTCCAAGCTGACGCTGTTGTTTCTAACCTCTAGTTCTCTGGGCCCAGCGCTCCTCTGTGGCTGACGCTACCAAGAACTTCATCTACCTGACCATCTCCGTCCCCGACGTCCCCAAAGAAGACCTCCAGCTGGACCTGAAGCCTACCGGCGTGACCTTCACCGGCACCTCATCTACCCTTAAGAAGAAGTACCATGTCGAGCTTGAGCTCTACGCCGAGATCGACCCCGCTGAGAGCCGTGTTAACCACACTGCCAAGAACATTGAGATGAAGCTACAGAAGAAGGAGCTCAAGGAGGAGTACTGGCCGCGGTTGCTCAAGGTTGCCCAGAAGCTCCACTTCCTCAAGACCGACTTCGACAAGTGGGTTGATGAGGACGAGCAGAACGAGGCTGCTGATGAGGACATGGCCAAGTTTGGAGATATGGGTGAGTAATTCCATGCTGGCACCAAGCTGCCCAGTTGTAATTACATTGATAATCGTTTCTAACATGATGAAATAGGCGGCATGCCCGGCATGGGTACGTGACTTTGAAACACTCAACACCACTCTACTCGACCACCCCGCCCTTTATTCTCGACTCTGCAATCGTTCAAAGGCTAACTATTCTTGCTCTTTAGGTGGTGACTTTGGCGGAATCGACTTCTCCAAGCTGGGAGGCGGCGCTGGCGGCATGCCCGACATGAGCGGTATGGGCCTGGAGGGCATGCCTGACCTCAGCAGCTCCGGAGCCCCCGACTCCGACTCCGAGGATGAAGACGAGGACATGCCCGGACTCGAGGGTGACGAGGAAAAGAAGGCCGAGGGCGAGGCCGCACCAAAGGCGTAAATGGGCCATTTAATGAGATACACTGGAAACGGATCTTGGCGTGCCTCATTTTTTCGGGACCGACGGCAAGTACTTGGGAGTACGGATCTTTAAAATTAAAAAAATCAATTAAATTTAAAATACCTCTTTTGTTTCGGAGGAGTTTCCTTTCCAATCCTCTTTTTTGGTGTCTCGGGCAAAAGCTCTAAGGCTTGGAGTTTGCCCTTGGGTAGAATCCGTATCAACCCAAGCTTGTATGTTGCAGTAGACTGCTCCCATTATTCGCCATTATTAATTGAGAATCTAACCCATGTCCTGCAGATACTCAAATGCAGCGTATACTCGTTCGTTTGAGAGGGTGGTTGGTTGTCCAGCAACTTTAGTCAGCTGCCCAACAACCAGTGTCTGGCATTCGACAGTGAGTATCAATACCAGAAGAAAATCCATAGCAATAGTAGAAAAGAGTAGCGATGTTGGAAGAGAATAGCGAATCCGATACTCTGTATATTATTAATAAAATGTGTTTCCTCCCCATGCCTTCATTATCCTTGAACTGCACGTTGACAACTACCTAGGTAGGTACGGTAACTTGAGTTGCTGGCAACCATTCCCCTCTTTCATTACTAACACTCACAGACTCAGCGTGTTGCTAAGCACACCGTTCCTTTCATTCACACTTAATCACTGGAAGACATTTTACATTGCCGGGTATCGCATATTATTCGTATGTAAACTACTTGCCAGCACCCGACTGCATGCTTTAGTCCAGTGATAGGAAGTTAAGCAGTAAAAAAATTAATAAAAAAAAAAGCAGATAATTGGTGTCATACTCCAAGGCTTCCTAACCCACCCCTAGACATTCTGTTATAGTAGCAACAACATCTCTGTGAGCGACGTCGAACGGCGCATTATACCCTAGCGCGTGCTGTGCCAGTTTCAATTTTTTTTCTCGTTTATTGATATCTAAACCACGAGTCCCCATGGAACGCCTGCCATATCACCCGTCATATGAAGAATGTAAAGTATAGTCATTACTGTATCCTGATTAGCCATGTTCTCATTGATAGAACGAATTCTAACGTACCATAATCTCATCCTCCATGGGAGCATCGCCGTTAGTGGGAGCAGCGGCAGCGGCAGCCGGAGCGGCACCAGCATCAGCGTTGCCGGCACCAACGAAGTAATCTGCCATCTCCGAGTCGAGCTCTTCGGCGGTCTTCTTGGCAGGGCGGGCATTACGGCCGCGGCGCTTCTTGTTAGCATTTGCGGCAGCTCCCTTGGCACCACCAGCTTTGGCGGCAGTGGTGTTCTGCTTCTTGCCAGCGGCAGATTTGGGCTGGCCCTTGGGTTGGCTATGTAAAAGTCAGCTGATGCTCGTTGTTGTAGTTTGGGTCGGAGAGACAAACGTTGTGCGCTCAGCTAGAGTCCTAATCGGGGGAATAACCTTGTCGGCCTGGGCAGCTCCGACAATGATTTCAATCTGGGTATTCAATGGTAAGCTTACACCACCCCAGTTCCTGTTTGGTAGTAATGATTTACCTTGATGGGACGGCCGTCGACCAACAATCCGTTAAGGGTCGAGAGTGCCTTGGAAGCACCCTCAGGCTTGCTGAAGGTGACATTGGCGATACCTCGGCTCTGGGAGTTGGGGCCGTAGGACAGTTCAACCTTCTTGATGGGGCCGACAGATTGAACAAAGTATTCCTAGGGAGCAAGTAGTGTCAGTTAAGCGGAAGCGAAGGGTTGTGTAAACATGCTGTCTCCGACTTCGAGTATTTTGCCGATCCAGTCCCAGAACCATTTCGATGGAATAGAAAATGTGAGAAGATCAGCGAGCATAGCAGTGAGCAGCAAACCAGGATGCAGCACAAAAGAGCGTAGAGCAGTTATTCCCCCCAGAGGAAAGCAAATAACAGAAAGAACCAAGGACGTCAAAAGATTCCGCATGTGTGATCCGCGACTATAGCCTTGGTGGATGCACAAGTGAATGAAAGAAAATCCGCCATGACGCCCGACCACCGACATTTGTTTGAAACAGCCCCTCAAGTGCAACTGCGCTCAAAATAGATAGGCCCTTGACATGAAATACGGGGTTCCTGGATATACGTGCCCACTGCATTGCTCGCTCGACCGACTGACTGACTAGTGCCAGCAAAAATTCTGTTTTGCTCAAAGGCAGTGTCTCATGACCACCACGCTTAAGCGCTTGTGGGAGAATTGCCACAATCCTCAAGGAAATTATCGCATGCTTTCATAAATACTGACCAGGTATTTCGAAGCCTTTGTGCGAAATGAGGATGGCCTCGACTTGCCAATGGTGCGCGTGCCGTTGTGAAACGAGCGCCGTCAAAGGAAGGAGACTTGAGCAGTACAAAGGCTTGTGCCACAAAGGCAGTATCAAAGCCTCTTAGAGGGATGGCCGTCTCGATGAATCAAGCACGGCGAGGAAGAAAACGTCGAACAAAGTCCGGAGACGAATAAGGTCTCAACGGAAACATACCTTGATCTGCTTCTCCGTCACGTCCTTGGGCTGGGCGATATTAGCGACTGTCACACTGCTTGGTTGAGAGAGAGTTGGACAACATACCAAGTTGCTGACGATGACTTTGCTGTCGCTGCTAGGAATAGCAGCCTTGATGGGTGTGGCCTTTGCGGCAGAGCCACGAGAGTTCTTGGCCGCGGTCTTCTGGATACCACCGGCAGGGGCGGTAGGAGCAGGGCGACCGGTGGTTGATCGTCGCAGGGAGCGGCGGCGAACAGAATCGCGGCGCTTGGCGCTGACGATCTCGTCAAGAGGCTTATCAAGCTTGGTAGACATGATGAAGAGTTTGGAAGTTGATGGAAGGTGGTGAGAAAATGTAGGCGGAAGAAAAACTGTCGAGTAGCGGTGTCGACAGCGGCTGGTCAAGATTGACAAAGGTAGCAGTCAATCAGGAATAGATGATCAAGGATGTAGAATCGCGAGAAGCGGCTCCAATCAGGCTTAACCGAAGGAATGCGCAAGCTGGGGTTTGTCGACGGTGGCTCAGATCGATCACAGCGTACGAGGCAAGGAAGCTTCGGTAAGGGCGCGTTTTTCCAGTCAAACTAGTTGGCAGTTTTGACGAGAGAGAGAAAAAAACCGGCTGCAGTCCAGCAGGGTATAGAAGTCGAAGATGAAGAGAGGGTTGGGTGTGCTTGCGGGATTGCGAAGACACAGAATTGGGGCTTGGAATGGAGATGCGAGAGGAAAAGACGAGATTGGGAGAAGAGGGGAGTGCGAGCGATGGGTAAATAAGCACGGGCGCAGGAACGCGTGCCTGGGACAGTCAGAGAGAGAGAGGCTCAGCGCTGCCGGTGGCTGCTAGCGCCTTGAAAACAGGGGGCCTCCCTTCTGAATCCTTCTAATAGGCTGCACGTGGAGGTACTTGGCGCCAACCACAGCGCACTGCGGAAGCGCTTGTACCTTGCGGCAGGCCTCAGCTCATATTTTCCCGTTCCAACGGCAGACAGTCGTCGCATCAGTCAGCCAACTCGACTTACTATCGTAATAACATGCAGTTGGATTTGGTGAGACAGGTCAGCCAATGCCACTAATGCAATCGGCAATTCCAGGTCTGGCATAAGCCCGCGATGGCCATCTGCGCGTGCTGCCGGCGGTGGGCGATATGTGCATAGACACCGTGGAGAGACAAGCTTTTGCCACCGATCTCTTGGGGAATATGATAAGTCAGACCACAGGGAAGGTGGCCACCCCTAGAAGGTGGCTACTTTAAACCTAGAAGGTGGCTACTGCCTTTTCCCCTTAACACTAATAAATTACAACTGCAATTTCTTATTGAATTATTAACTAATTTTAAATCTAATTAAATTTTCTTAACGGTAATAACTAAATCTATTAAATCTGCTATTTTTTCCGTAATTAATAACGTTAATAACAGTATATTATAATAAAAAGCTATATAACGCTAGGGAATACCCTACTTAATACTATAGAAGTATTTAAATAGCAGCTAGTTAAAGACTAATATTTATAAATTTACCTAATACTTTTTAAAGCAGTAGGAAGATTATTTTATTTAATAAATTCTAGTTTAAACTAATTTAGGTCTTCCCCTAATATATTAGTAAATTAAAGAATTTATTATAAAGGTAATTAAAACTAATAGTAATAATCTACTACTTAAAAAAAAGTAAATTAAAGGTTTTTTAAGATAAAACCCTAAAGTTAGGACTATTAAAGGTAAGCTAATTAATTTCTATTATTTAAATAAAGTAAAGGTTAATATTATTAAAGATTTCTTTTAGTTCTTTAACCTTT